>OX439140.1:118461106-118779283 GCA_949318255.1 Pollenia labialis
TCTTGGTATTAATATTAAATTAATGTAAATCCCTATTTCTATGTAATTATTAAATACTATTAAATATTTTGTTTCACTCACTTTGTTAAATTAAAAATTTTTTGTAATGTTTTTATATTTTTATTTTATTAAAAACAATCTCCCGAAAAAACATTTTCTTTTTGCAAATATAAATCAGTAGTAGCAATCGAGCGTTTTTTTTTAGTACAATTATGATAATGGCAATTCAACAAAATTTTTAATCTATTATAATCAAAAATTTTTATTAATGTACAAGCATGTTTCAAACTTCTGTGCAAAATGCAAACACCCCAATTAACAAGACAAAACCCAATAAAAAATGTATAATTTTGCGAAGCACTAATGGTACATTTAAAAAATAGCCGCACAATTAAGTGCTACTCAAAAAGACATACAGAGATGCAGTAGAGAAAATGAAGGAACTCTTAACAAGTTTTGTAAAAGTAAAAATAGTTTCATCCAAGGGATAATACAAAATATTTTTTATTTATTTATTTTTTATTTTGATCGATAAAAGTTGATAACACTGGTCTGCCGTAAAAATTGTTTTAAATAAATTCAAGTGCGTTTTCCGGTTTTTTTTTTCTATCACGTCTAGTTTTTTTTTGTGCTGGACAAATATTTCGCTCGAAATAAGGCGTTTATGTTAATACATTTCAATTAAACTTCCTAATAAGAAAATTTATAAAATCTGCTTAAAACGTTGTAAAAGTTTTTATTGCGGAAACAAATTTAATTTCCACAAAAAAATTTTTTCTTATCACTTAATTACTTTAATTAAAAACAAATATTTAAAATCTCTTATTTTGAAATAAAAATTGTAATTTTCAAGTGCCTAGAACAAAAATTGTATTTTCGAATGACATTAAAAAACCGCTAGATTTCCCGCTAACCGCCAAAACGGAAATTTTACCCCGATTGACACGTAAAAACCGCTAGAATCGCGGTAAAACCGTCAAATCGGTAACAGTGAGTACCATGCATGGTGAAGTAAACAGGTGGCAGCACTACGCCAGGTGACGATATTTTGCTGTTGCATTGTTTGTCTAGGCTTATGTCAAAGTTTTGTTTATGTTTACAAAAAGTTCACGTTTTGTGCTGTGATTATTGTATTTTATTAAAGTTTTTGATAATAATTATTATGTATGTTTTTTCGACCTTTTTGTTTTAACTTCAAGAAGTAAACGAATAATTGAGCTCAAGGCCTTTATTAAAAAACTAAGGCTTTGAGCTCAATTATTCGTTTACTTATTGAAGTTTTTGATAATATTAAATTAAAATAAATTAGATATTGACCATAATTAAAAAAAAATTATTTATTTCATCACTTTCAGCGGCACGCTTTGATTTTTGTTTAAAGTATTTTTTGATGTAAACGGTGATGTAATTTCCATTTTAGTTGTAATGTTGTATGTATATGTTGGCCAAGGCGAATTTATTACAGGTGGTCTTAAAAGCCCTGCTGATAACTTTTTTTTTAGCTAAAATCACTGTTGGATGTCAAAATTTTGTTTATTCTCTTTTATTATCTTTGTTTCTGTTTTGTTTTATTTCTGTTTTTGACATTGTACAATGATTTTACAAAAACAAATTGCTTGTGGTTTTTGTACGAGTTGTACTTGTTGTAGTACCGAGATTACCTGGGATGAATTCGCCTTGATGTTGGCGTAACGATGCCACCTGGTCAAGGTATATTATAGCACGCAAGGTATATTTACCTTGATAGCACGTAGTCTCGGAAAGCCAGCTGTTTATTTTTTATTTGCTTGTTTTATGATACAAACTGTCAAATGTTGTATAGCAAACAAGTGGTTTGTCTTTATCTCTCGTCTTTTTTGTCTCTTATTAACCCCTTTGCTGTTTTGTTTTATTGTAAAATTGTTGTAATCTCACGGATACCTGCTATAAATTTACCTTGACCATAGTGGAATAAGCCATGTATAGTACCAAAAAACAACAATTATTACAGCTGAGATTACATATTTATATATTATTATATTATATTATAGAATTTCAAAATGTCGATAATACTGTTTAATTAAAAATTATAATTATAGACCTGGGATGGAAAACTGAAACAAAGTGACGATACTAAACACCAACCAAGAGTACTTTATTTAACATTTTGGATCTTTTTATGTAACTTATATTTTATTAAAAAAAAAATTAATAAAAGAGTGGTGTGCTAGAAACGTACACCGCAAGAATTTGGAAGTTGTTTTTAATACACTTTTAATCTAATTTTTACTACAAAGTTGTGTTTAATATAGAAATATATGTCATAAAATAGTTTTATTACAGAAATGTTTTAAAATAATGACTTTTAAAATGCTTGCGTTTTTCGTTTTCGATTACTAGCACACCCCTGATAGATAACAGTAAAAAATTTATTCAATTTAATAGGTATAAAAAATAAAAAATTCAAGGTAACAAACTTAAGCTTAATTAATTTTTATATTTGTTTTCTTTTTTGAATTTTATGAAAAACAAAATGTAAATATTTATTTTGTGTTAATCCTAAGCATTTCATGTCAATAGCAGACTGGGGACGGGTTTTTGAAATGTGGTTTGAGTTTAAACTTAGTTTAACATAGTCTTAAACTCGGATTTTTCCGGCGATATGTGATTTATTATTTCATTAAAGGCCAACATTTTAAGCTGTATACAAACCTGGTTATAGCGGCACAAATCTGTTTTCAGATTAACTAAACCTAGTTTACCCTGCCTTTACACTTGTGAAAGTTCCTTTTAAATCAGAGTTACCAAGTGCGAAATAGAGCTTCATTTTAAAATAAACATTTGTCATTAATAATTATTATTACTTTTTTCAAATACACACAAAAAAAATCATAGGTAAAATTACCTAAATATATGGTATAAAATTAACTAAGCGCAAGGGTAGCATGGCAGTATCTAAGTTTCTTAGCTAATAAAACTATTAACTTAGGTAATTTCTATGTTCGAAAAAGTATCTAATTATTTTGTTAAAATTACTTTAAAACTTTGAAAATTTGCCAATGATAGCAAAGTTATTTTATATTTTTATTTTTGGAAAATTATCTAAGTTTAATTTACCATAGATTTTAGGTAAATTTACTATTTTTTTTTTTTTGTTACATACTTTAAATAAAATTAATTTAATTTCATTGTAATATTTTATTTATTTTCATCAAACGGGTAAAGTATAAAAGTTATAAAGATAAAATTCACACACAAAATAAACTCATAGCGAACAATTCTGCATCATTATCTCCAAAATATCATATTTTGTATGAGCGATATATATTTTTTAAACCTATTAGAATTTAACGATAAATTTGATTTATTAAATTTGCAAAAAGTGCTTATTTACTTTGCTTTCACTTAAACTTTTTGTGATTTTTTGTTTGTTTTTGTTGTAACAAGCGCATCCAGTGGTGTTTCTGTGGAACTCATAATTTTCATTAGGTCTTTCTTCTGTTAATGCTTCTAAATCTTTTTTTTACCTGGTTCTTTTCAATGAAAACACATCTTGTTTGTAAAAAGTTCAGTGGAGATCTTATGATTATAATATACTCACATAAATACGTTGTATCTTTATACTCTATCGAATAGTTTTTAATTTATTTTTAAATTTAAATTTAAACTTTTTTCACAAAAAAATTTAAAATTGAAAGAAAAAATCAAATAAACTTACATACATACATATATTAAAAAATTCGAAGAAGATTAGGTATCTTAGTAATAATAACAAAAATTTTAGGCAAAACTTTTTTTTATAAATTACCAATTATCTTAGGCAACTAAACATAGTTTTTTGTTTTTATATAAAAATAAATTACCTATGTACGCATTTGTAAAATACCCTAGATTATTTTTTTGTGTGTAAGATTGAAGTTTGAAAGTTAAATCAATTGTCTACTTTATGTACATATATATGCAAAAAAATAAAGAAATATTTTTAAATATACTTTAAAAAAGTTTAATCTATAATACATATTTATTTCCGCAATCAAGTAAATTTGGTAACATGTTTATATTTTTGACATTAACTTGCTGCAAATGTCAAAAAATTACTGTCATTAGAAATTTATTGCAAGTTGTCTGCAAGTACGAAAAATGTGATGGTGTTAGTAAAAAAGTGTGAGTGTATTGAAATTTTCATGCTTGCATGTGTGACACTATGTATTATCAACGAAAAATCGAGGAGAAGTGTGAGTGAATTGAGTTTTTCGAACTTGCACTTGCACGTGCAAACGGGGGTTAAAGGCCAGCTAAACTGTAATCTCAAAACCCCAGGCGGGGTTTAAATCCCAATTTACATTAGTGATATTTCTTAACGGGCAGACGAAGTTTGATGGCGAGGGGTCGAAAAGGTAGAGTGTGTAGTACATGACTATCTGTACTAGACATTTTTTAATTTCTCTTTCTTACTTAACGTACTTTACATACAAGTATTAATTTTTTATCAGGTGGTGTCGTAACAAAATACAACAATCCAAAAACAACAGAAACAACATATGGGGTGTTGCATTGCATTGTTAGTGCTTATGGCTCGATATGTCCACCATTCTTAGCAAAACACTAACAAATCAAAACAAATAGGCTCGAACTGTCAAAATCAGAAGGCGTTTCGACACCACCTGTAGTTAATTCGCGTTGTCTTCTAATGTTTTATATGTAAACGCTTCAGGTAAAATTAAAAAAAATTCAAGAAATGTACGGCAAGAAATGTCCCTAGTCCCAATTTACAATGTGACAGACAGATTAGGACCTAGTGTAAATTGGGACTAACCAAGGTTATTGACAGTTCGAGCCTATTTGTTTTGATTTGTTAGTGTTTTGCTAAGAATGGTTGACATTTCGAACCCTAAACAATAACAATGCAATGCAAAACCAACTATGTTGTTTCTGTTGTTTTTGGATTGTTGTAGTTGCGACACCACCTGTAGTTGAATTCGCCTTGGGACTAACAAGAGTACTAAAGCTGACGTGTCGTCTTTGCATTAAAACTTACGGACTGCTCAAATTCTTCCTTGCTACTAAAAATCTTAAGGATATAAATAAAAACACAAAACCAAAATCAAAAAACATTAGATTCCGTACGGAAAGTACGATAAAAATTAAAAATTGTTAAAATATTATAAAAAAATATTAACTGGACGATGTCGATGTTTTTTTTAGTTTTGACGCCGATGTATCGACGATATATCGTCCATCAAAACATCGATGTTTATGAACGATACATCGATATTTTCTATTTTCTAAACATCGATGTATCGTTTGCATACCTAACCATGGTACTACAGCGGTTTACTTGGTACAATTCAAAAATCCCATCGTTTCGCTATTTTGATCTTTTTAATTTTAGTGCGTTTTTTTAATGCTCAGCTTTCGTGTTTTGCGTCTGTTATGATTTTATGTGGTTTTAAAGACTTAAGCATTTGCAGTATAATTGCTCATTGTACAATTATATCGCCAATGTGTATGTGATATTCGAAGGTGGTACAATATATTGGTAAGAATCAAAATCCTTTTGATTTTTATTGCACAACTAAAACATGTGAAATATATTTTATAACTGTGCCACCTATTGAATAATATAGGGCAAAATAAAAATAATATGGCGAATAATATATACAATAATATTATAAATGGATGTGCCGCTGTAGGCACGTTTCCCCTACTTATCGATAGCTAAAGGAAAGGATGTTATCGGCCATATTCAAAGTGTTCCATTATTACAATTTCATTTTAACCTTAAGTAAGACCCCTTTCAGACTCGGCAAGTTAGTTGCGCAAGTTACTTGCCGAGTACAACAAAGTCTGTACTAAATATTTATTCCTTACCCCGACCTTACCGCTGACGTCTACATACCAAGAGTAACTTGCCGAGTGTGAAAGGGGTCTAAGCGATAAGTTAAAGAAAATTTAAATATTAAGTGAGATTGTAATTATAGTACACTTTTTATACGGCCGATAAAATCCTACCTTGAACTATCGATAAGTTGTAAAAACGGGCTTTAAATAAATAAATTCTAAAAACGCAAAAAAGCTTTTCTTGAAATTATGTATATCTATATTGCAAAACAAAGATTAAAAACAAAGATTAAATTATTTTAAAATTCATATTCACATTGAACGACGAGTAATCAAGTCAAGCCAATTCGGAAAAAGGGGATCAAACAATTTACATGGTAAGAAAATCATGAATTTAACTTTATGCAAATATCAACAACGGGTGATCTTGCTCATATTAGAAACAAAATATCAATTATAACTGCAATTAACATTTACAATACTACGATTTAACCACATTTTGAATTTGGATCTATATACTGTGTTATATAAATGCTGTTCAGAACAGCAAATATGAAGAATGCAAAAACTACCAAAGATTAGAGTTGAATACAATTAATTTTATTCATAAAATGAAAATGGGATAGGCACCTGATTATTTAGTAGAACAACTCCGATACGTTGGGGATGTGCAACCATACAACTTAAGAAGCGCTGCCGATTTTAGACTACAATGATCAGGGAACAACCCAATGCAAAGATCACTGTTCTACAAAGGATTGAATCTTTACAATATGATGCCAAATAATATTAAAAATAAAAGTAATCCAGATATATTCAGAAAGAAAATTTATTGATGTATCTTGTAGAAGAACATGTAATGTTATGTAAAACTATTAAAAATACTACTTATAAATAATATTTATAATAATTATCTATATATAAATCGGCAAGGGCAAAACAGTTAAGAAAACTTTCCTTTTCTGTATGTCAACCGATTTTAACAAAATATACACCATTTGAAAATTAATTACATACTTACAGAAGTGCACAATATGTATTTTGTTAAAAACTGTTTAATATTTTCAGAGTTATAAACAGGGAAATCAGAAATATGCTCTTAAAATTGCGTTTTATGCGCATTAAATATGCAGCAAAAATTCGATCATATGCCATCAAAATTGTTAAAAATATGCGAAAAAAAATTTCAAAAATTGCTGATTTAAAAACAAAATATTCAAAATTTGCATTTAAAAACAACAATACTAAAATTATAATCGGTAAAGCCTTAACACCATAGTATTTACAGACCAATTCGAAAAGAATTTTATCTGCTGTAACATATTTTTTGAGCGAATTCAATCTAAATGCCGACATAATTAGATGGCTTACGTACACAAAGAATCTAATTTAGAAAGAAGTTTTTATGGGGAATTTATAAAATTAAAGACCGATTCTCACCATTGACATAGAGTTCGTCCTTGGTTCAATTAAAATGTATTTACCAAATTTTATCAAATTATGTACAAAATTGCAACGGACGGATGGGTATCGTTAAATCAAGTTAAAAAGTGATTCTCAGTCGATCGGTGCACTAAAAGATTGGTTCAGATTTCTATATAGTACACACATCGCTAAAAAATTTATAATATAATTGATTTTTTCTTAATTTTAGTTTTTATGTAAAATGTTTAAGTTTAAAATAACTTTATCTTTAATTACAACCTGCGTTGTATTCATTCTAGAGTTAAAATTAAATGCAGATGGCAAAATTAAAGCTTGGGTATACAGATAGATATTTAAAACAGAAAAGCAATCTGTTTACCAGAATTTTCAAAAAAAAGTTTTATTTTAATTTGCTGCAAAATCTTATAACAGGCATCTAAAAAATCGAATATGTATCAACATATGCCTCAAAAAAGCAAAATATGCGTTAAAAATCTAAAAAATACTGCAAAATGGCTCTTACCTAAATTATGCAAAAATATGTTCCAAACAGTAAAATATGCACTAACAAATCGATGCCAAAATTCATAAAAAGCTCTAAAACGGATACATATATTATTTTTGCCTTCATTGGTCGCACAAGGAAAAACATACAATTGCATATATGTGGTTTCACTGGTTATAAGGGTTCAAATTTGCTACTTAAAAGTAGGGTGCTTGAATATTCGACATTTTCAGAAACCTGTTTTTGAATATTTTGACTTTTTAAAGACGGGAAATCATATTAATTTCCTTTACTTTTCCGTGCTGCATGTGATAATTTTTAAATTTTATATAATATTGAACTTAGAAACATAATTTTGTATGTAGGTGCACGGTCCTGAGTAAATGAAAACATAAAATAAGAATAAATGGAACTTTTTGTTTTTCATCTTGTACTTTTTGAAGTTTTGTTAATATTCGATCTAAATTAAGATAAAATTATACTTTAACCGGGGTAATAAGGACATGTTAGAGAGGCTTTTGGTACTTTTTCGTTCTTTGGAACTTTGATTAATTTTCGTTAATATTATACAAAGAAAAATTAAACATGCAATGCCCTAAGTGGATGACAATCTATCCAGGGGATTTTATGATACTGTTTTGTTTTTAAATTGATATTTTTATATTGAACTTACAAAATTAAATTTATTCACGTGAACGATAAAATATGAACCGGATGAGATGAAAAATTATATATTTGAAGAGCTGTAATAGAAATTCTAACTTTTCCACATACTATATCGGCCAATGTCAAACGAAAAATTGTTTTATAAATATTTTTTTTTAATATGTAACTGATCACTAGAACTGCAATCACTAATGTAATATTTATTGAACTTGTAAATTTTTATACACATTTTTGTTAAATTTTGTTTTGAAAAAATAATAAAAAATTGTACTCATGGTCTAAAAAGTACATTTTGTTTTCATAGTTGGTACAAAAAAATAAAACCCATTTTCCATCCCTGTTATATACTGTCATAAATTTCCCTTTTACTTGACATAGGAAATTCCCAAAATAAGCCAAAAAAAAATGTTAATTTACAGGTGAAGTGATTTTTCTATTTTTTCCTTCAGCATAGAAATAATTTTATAATTATTTTGTTAAATATTGTATCAATTGTGAAATGAAAAGCAACGTAAATGAGATAAAACAACCTTAATCTAAAATAACAATTTAACAAGAACTCAAAATTGATAGTATAACTGATATTAAAGAAAAAAAAATATATGTACGTGTTCATATATCCAAACACTCCTGCATTGCAACCAGTTGACCTTTGACTTAAATATTGACATCGTTCTTGCACTGGATGGTCATTTGACCTTTGTAAGCAAACCCAATAGTTTTTGAATAGCAATATTCTAAAATTCTTCGTAGAGCAACCTGTGAAATAGTCATTTTATAATGGCCACAAAAAGGAAGCCCATAAGACCTAATCCTTATACGGGCCCTCAAATGAATTTTCGCGGAGGTCCCGATATAACAAGAGCTGATGCCAAAGGGACACGTCCAACAGCGCCTCCAACAAGCATTAGAGAAATAATGGTCATGATGATAATGCATATTTGTAAAAAGACCATTTTCTTCGATACTAACCTTAAGGTTGCCCTTTATTTGGGTAGCTTGTTTTTAATATCATTAATTGGCGACTTTATACCATTTCCAAAAACTTATTTTGCCCGTTCCGACAATCTTTTCAATGTGTATTTTGTAAAAGTTGGTTGGTGCTGGACATTGTTGTTTACAATTCCTTTTGTAGTGATGACTTCATATACTTTGTGCTGTGGTGACATGAAGAAATTATTGCGTCATCATGCCCCACGAATTGCAGTTGCAACTTTCTTTTGGTTCTTTTGGACGAAATTGTTCAATATTATCGAGACTTCTTATGGAAAATGTACTGCTAAAGGTAAGCGTGTGATGATGACGAAAATTTTTTTTTTATGAAGTGTATTAAGTGAAGTTTTTTTAATTGCATGTGTAAGCTATATTTTTAAATCAGGGTTTTTATTACTATACAATAATACATTTTATTTTTAGCCTTGAAAGCTTTGTTAACAAATACTAGGTTAGGTTAGGTTCCATGGGCAGCTATCAAAAGATAGCTCACTTGGGTCCTTTATTGGTCCCTTTGTGATACCCTGCGCCAATGCCCATCCCTTAGAGCAGTTACTCAGATGGCGTCACTGCAAAGTCCAACCACCTCGTCTTCCTAGTGAAGAGAAGGAGCGATTTCAGTTCCATCCCAGATAGATCCTCCAAGCAGGCAAATACCGGTTCCCCCAGGCATTCCCCCCTAATACCCCGCAATCTAGGGCAATGACAAAGAAAGTGGAGCACAGTCTCCTCTTCCTCCTCGTTTTGACAACTTCTACAGTAGTCGTTAAATTCCAGACCCATACTAGAACAAATAAAAAATTTGTTAAAACATCCACATCATAAAAATAAAGATAAAACCTATTCCATAATTCTCAAAATGTTATAATAATCTAACAACTACCTCTCAAAAACCTGTAGAAAAATATTAATTGCTTAGTAAGTTAAAAAGGGGGAAAACAGTTCCTAAATTTTAAAATTGAAGGGTTTATTGTTATAACATCATATGCAACAACAAATTTTGAGATAATCGAATCTAAGTTATAACTTATATTCGATAAAAAATTGCGCATAGTACCTAAATTGATTTTTATTTTATTGTTTAAGCGCAATTATTATTTCCAATTTTTATTTTTAAAAATTGATTATAACTATTATGTGTAATAAATAAAAGCATTCTTTAGGCATACCTGTTATTAATCGATAGATATACATATTTACTATCTACTTTTAATATACGCAAATTGTTTTATAAAGGATGTGTGTTCGTAGGTAAGATGTTAAAATTCAAACAAAACATAAATAATTGATTTTTTAATTCTTTGGCTTATTTAAAAAGAAAAAACACTTGTTTATTTTATTGTTAAAGTGATTCAGTTTTCGAATATTTCCGAATTAGAACCACGTATAACTTTGTTTAAGATTTTATAGCCAATTTTATTTGTTTAGCCCAATGACGGGTAAACGTTTCTTTTTTATGTGTTTTAAAAAAATATTTATCATTGGTGTTCGAAAAATTTTTTAAACTGTACAAAAAACAAAAAAAAGAAAAAAAAATGCATATTTTTGCATATTTAGGTTTTAAATACACATTTTTGCATATTTTGTGATTTATTTTTAATTTTCATATTATAATAAAGTTCTTAAAAACATTTTTAAGTACACAAAAAAAACTTTCCAAAAAATTTCTAAAAAATAAATAAATTCTTTTAGAGCTTTGCTTTAAGGGGATAATTTTGTTGTTCACTTAACCTTGCGTTGAGAAAATTTTCATATAAAATAAATATAAGAAAAAATATATTATGGCTTATGATATTAATATATTACTAGCTAACCCGGAAAACTTTGTTTTGCCATAAAATTTATTTCTAGTGAAAGAAAGAGGAATGAAGGCCTACATACCATGCTCAGCGATGAAAAAAACAATAGCCATTTATTTATTTCTTTATTTCTGTTCGTTAAGGTACGGTCACATATGGCAAACATTTGTCAAATTTTGTTTGCCAGCAATTTTTTAAAATTTGATAAAAAAAAATAAAAATTTTATTTGCTATGCACTATGCACATTTATTTGCCCAATTTTGTTTGTTCAAACAGATATTAAATATGTACCTTCAAATAAAAAATGGGAAAATATGTTTGCCCTGTGTTCACATATAAAAATATTTGCCTAAAAATAAATATTTGAACAAATTGTCAAAAATAAAAATTAAATAAATAAAATTACTTTTCATTAAAACTAAAAATTAACATTTTGATGAAAAATATTGAAACTTTTATGGTTTTATGGTACAGAAGGGCGAGAACAGCAGTTTTAAAAGTAAAAGAGGATTAAGATACCAAATAAAGGGATAAAGTCAATTTGGCGAAGTAATTTCCAGTCTTCTACAACTAAATTAACATAAATTATGAAACTAAAGCATTACTTGTTACGGTTTTAGACGCAAGCAATAAAGTGTTTTAGAGAGTGGATCTATTATAATTATAGACCGATCTTCACGAAATTTAGTTATATGATTTCTAGGCATATAAATTGAGTTTGTGCAAAATTTAACGATAAAAGGTGCATTCCGCCACCAATTTACGTTAGTTTTTGTAAATAAATTTGATTTTTTCGAGAGGTTGTTTCACTTTTCGCTCCATAACTATTTTCCTACTGAACCAAAAGTGCTGAATTCCAAACTGCTTGGACGAATTTGCGACCAACATTTTTATTTTTCGTCAGCATCCTTTTCTAAATCGATATAACAATGTCCATCCGTCCGGCTAGCTGTCGATGTTAACCTTATTCGCAAAGTACATGCCGCAATTTTTGAGATAATCGGGTGTGTTCTAGAATCCGAATTCACTCGAAAGTGGATAACTTTAGCATTTTTTGTGTTCTGCAATTCACCTCCACATGCTTTTATTATGTGTGAGAACATTTTTAGCAAAAAAACATAATTTAGGTTTTTAGTTTGAAATGTTCTTTATAAAATGAAAACAATTCGAATTTTCACACAAATTTATTTTAATTTAACATTACATTGACAAATTCGTCCAGAACAGGTGGTGTAATTATGTATGTTAGAAAGCATTGGAATATAAAAAAAATTAAAGACAATATTAAAGACAGTCATCATTGGATTAGTGCCTATATGGCGAAATATGAAAAAACATTAATTATGATTATAATAGTATATAGATCACCAAGTAGCTGAAAATCAGAATTCTGCGATACTTTTCAAGATTTTGTTGAAGAAATATGTGAAAAAAACTGTGATATTTTAATAGTCGGAGATTTTAACATTGACTGGTAAAATGACTTTTATACAAGCAAATTGGAAAGTATTCTTAACGATAATGGACTTAAACAAATAATGAACGAATATACTAGAATAACAAAAAATTCAAAAACCTTAATAGATTATATAATAACAAACAATAGAACAATCACGGTAAAAAATAATATAAATAATAAAATAGCTGACCATGAATCCATTGACATTTTTATCGAATGCGAATGTAAAGCTCAGGAAAATCAAATTAAGGAGATAGAGATTTTTAAATACAATAAAAACAGATTCAAAAATTAATTAAGAGAAGTATTAAGAAATTATGAATTAATTGAATTAAATGAAAATGTATATAATTTTGATAAATGCTTCGAAAGCACAATAAAAAAATTTACTAACAAAAGGAAAATAAATGAAAAAGGCAATAAAATATGGTTTAATAATGAACTTAGAACATTAAAAAGAGATAAAATTCTTAAATATCAATCTGCACTAATAGAAAATACAAATAATGCATGGAATAGTTATAAATTAATAAGAAATATCTATAAAGTGAAAATTGAAAATGAAAAAAATAAATATATAAACAATAAAATAAACAATGCAAATAACCAAAAAGAAATGTGGAGTGAACTTAAAAAACTAGTCTTGGGAAATGCCAAAAATTTAATAAAAACTGTGATATATGAGCAAATAGAATATAGCGATAATTTTCAAATAGCCGAAAATTTTAATTATTATTTCGTAAATAGTATAAGGGAAATCAGATGTTCCATTGAAGATGTGCAATATGAAAATCAAATACCTGTGATAGACTTAAAATTTAACAGCGGTATGTATAATGAAAAGTTAGCCACAGTTTATACACTACGTACAACGAGCTGCCAACTAGAATACCGATTAAGCTTAGCAGCTTGTTAGCAAAATGTTCATGTATAATATACTTTTTCACTGGTGAAAATTTTTAATAAATCAACTCTGATATATAACGATGCCATACTGTATTAAAAAAAAAAACATTATTTTTGCTGAAATCATCCCTGATTTTGACATTTCATACTGTTTTCATACAGCTGTTTTTTCCAAATTAGCAGATATTTGGCAACTCACTAGTCAGAGTTTAGCAGTTTGCTATCCACAGTCTGTAAGTGTATTATAATTCAACTCTGTGCTAACTTCTTGCCAATTTTTCATTATACATAACGCTGTAAATTTCGTGCAATAGACATACAGGAACTAAAACTTATGTTTAAAAGTATAAAAAAAACCAGACTATACGAAAATATCAAGTAATATAATTCTAGACAATTGGGACTTAATTGGCAATACTATTTTAAGCATTATAAACAAATCACTAGCAACTGGCGTTTTTCCAAATAGTTGGAAAGAATCGATGATTTTACCAATTGAAAAAGTTAAAAATACAGTAAAATGTGAAGAATTCCGACCAATTAATACGTTAAAAACTTTTGAAAAAGTAATCGAAAAAATAGTAAAAAGACAATTGGAAGAATACATGGAACAACATAACTTATTAACAAAATACCAATCAGGGTTCAGAAAACAATATTCTTGTGAAACAGCCGTCAACTATGTTGTAAACAGATGGAAGTCTAAAAAGAAGAAAAATAAAATATTGGCAATTTTCCTTGATTTCAAAAGAGCATTTGAGACAATAGATAGGGATATTCTCTTGCAAAAACTATCTAAATACGGAATTCAAGATGTAGAATTACAATGGTTTCGATCGTATTTAACAAATCGTAGACAATATACAAAAGTTAATAATGTAATATCAAATTCAATAGAAAATGATTTTGGGGTGCCTCAGGGATCAATCTTAGGAGCTCTTCTTTTCATTATATATATAAATGATATGGAAAATACATTAGAGAAATGCGAGATTGTACTATATGCAGACGACACATTGATTTTTACCGAAGCAGCAAATGAAGAATTATGTTATGAAAACGTAAACAATGATATGGATAATATAAACAGGTGGCTGAAAATGAATAAATTAAAATTAAACGAAGATAAAACCAAGTTAATGGAAATTAATATGAACTCTAATAAAATATTCAAAATAAATAATGTGATAATAGAAAAAGTAAAAAGTATAAAATATCTGGGTTTCTTAATTGACAAAGATTTAAACTTTAAAGAACATATCGAATATGTATGTAGAAAAATTGGCAAAAAAATAGGCTTTTTAAACGTTTGAGAAATAAGGTAACAATAATAACCGCAATAAACATATATAACACAATGATAAAACCACACTTTGAATATGGATCAACTATATTGTTCACATGCTGTTCAGACCAACAAATAACCAGGCTACAAAAACTACAAAATAAGGCTATGCGCACAATCTTAAAATGCAACCGTTACACTTCAATTAGAAATATGTTGGACACATTAAAATGGCTAAATATACAACAAAGGCTGCAGTTAAATACAATATTTTTTATCCAGAAAATGAAAATGGGGAATGCAACCGATTACTTGATCGAACAAATAAGGTATGTGGGGGAGGTTCAGCCGTATAATCTCAGGAATGCCTTGGATTTTAGACCACAGAGAGCAGCTACAAGTGCAATGCAAAAATCACTATTTAGCAAAGGATTGAACCTATACAACATGATGCCGAATGATGTGAAGAATGAATCCAATATAAATCTTTTTAGAAAAAAACTGTGAATTTTATTAAAAATTTGTAATTGTTAATCAGATACGTAATATTTTTCTTATAATCTAATTAAAATGTCATTAAAAAGTATTATAAATACTACTAATAAAACTAATAATAATTAATTTATTTATTTTCACATTACCTATAACCTAGCCTTTAAAGGCCATAATCGGTTACAAATTTCTACTAACAATTGTAAATAAAATTTATATATGAAAGTATGTATGTATATGTATATAAAAATTCAAATATATTAAAGTTAAAATATAATTACAAAAGAGCTAGATAGTCTAATTAAAATGTAAGAGTTCCAGCTATGAAAAATCCCAAAACGAACGATTCAGAAGATTAAATGTAAATACATGTATACACATGCATAAGTAATAAAATAATAA
Organism: Pollenia labialis; assembly: GCA_949318255.1. NCBI lineage: Eukaryota > Metazoa > Arthropoda > Insecta > Diptera > Polleniidae > Pollenia > Pollenia labialis. The sequence goes on from OX439140.1 coordinate 118,476,860, forward strand.
AAATTTCTCCAAAATATCATAAAAAAATAATATATTATTTCAAGTTTACACAGAAGAAAAATATAAAGTGGATATCTGTTAACGTTAGAATAAATAAAGAATACATTTTTAAATATCATTCCTTTAAAGCATATTTAACACATCAATATCAAACAGTTATATAGAAGATTGATTTCTTGAAAGTTCCAGAAAAAGTCGTTTTTTATATGTGTTAGCAGAAACACCAAAAGTTTTCAAAAAGTTAGGCAACTTATTATAAGACCGTGCAACTCTAACATGAAAAGAACGCTCCAATACGGCAGATAATTTCGGTATCTTTAACTGTCTATTCCTCGTTGATCTACAAAAATTAAATAGCTGAATTAAATACCCAGGAGTTTGCAACCTATAAGACTTATAAAAGTGAACAAGATTTCTGAAATCTACGAACTCTACAAATGAAAAACCTAAAAATTTTAAAACAAATGGTGAGACATGCTGTCTTATTCTCAACGAGTAAAGATACCGCATAACTCGATTAAAAATCAATCTTACTTTTTTTAGAATATAGCCAACGGTTCCAGAATACACCTCCAACCCATATAAAAAAACTGGCATAACAAGCCCATGAACAATTTGCTTCTTTACATAAGTTGGCAACATTAAATCCGTATTGTACAATTTACGCAAAGTAAAATTCACTTTAGATATTATGTAATTAACATGACCCTCAAATGATAATTTTGTGTCAAGTATTACACCTAGACAATTAAGACGATCAACAAACTCAATTTCACCACCATTGAGAGTAATAGTGAACTCAGAACTACTACACTTGCCAAACAACATAGCCTTAGTTTTACCAGTATTAACTACAAACGTATTATCCAGAACCCAACTATCTAACAATTGAGCTGTATAATTGATCACATTTTGGAATACATCGGAAAATTCAGGTGTACCCTTGAACAAAAGCTGCACATCATCAGCAAAAGAAAATGGAAGACACGTATTACTAGAAATTTGATCAAAAAGATCATTTATAAACATTATAAAAAGTAAAGGTCCAAGGACTGATCCTTGAGGCACTCCGCTGTGAACTGGAAGCAAGCCAGAAGCCCGATTACCACTAACGACATATTGACTTCTACCAAAAAGATATGAAGATATTAACTTGCAAGCAGAACTTGAAAAGTTATAATATCTGTGCAATTTTTGAACAATCAGATAATGATCTACTCTATCAAAAGCCTTGGTAAAGTCCAATGACAATAAAATACAAACACCTTCATTAGCTAAAGTATTGTGAATATTGTCTGTTAAGCCAAGCAGTAAAGAGGTAGTACTCCTATTAGCTCTAAAACCAGATTGACAATCATGCAGAAAAATTTTATGATCAATATGTTCTAAAAGTTGAATCTTCATAAGATGCTCCACAATTTTAGATAGAACAGGCAATATGGATATCGGCCGTAAATCATCAGACCCAGTTGTTGAGTTATTTTTACTTATGGGAACTATCCTCGCAATCTTCCAAAATAACGGAAAATTCGACGTTATCAATATTGTATTAAATAAATGAAGTACAAAGTTCCCAATGATTGGCATCAAAATCCTGATAAACTTAAGTCTAAAGCCATCCAATCCAACAGCATTTGACTTAATTAAATAAAAAGCCGAAACCATTTCGCACAATTCAACTGGACGAAATGAAAATCCAGTTTGATTATAAATTGATCTATCAACTATTCTATTGCTATTATTAATCTGATTGGATGAAAAGACATGATTTAAATAGTCAGGATCAACATGACCTAATTTGTCCTCATTAACACCAAGTCCCTGCCTATTAAGGATTGACCAAATATCCTTAGCGTTTTTATTTTCAAAAATTAAACTATGTACTCTCCTTTTTATTTTCCTAATAACAGATTTTACGCGATTCCTACAGCGACAAAAAACTTTCCAATTACCATCTGTTCTATCTGTTAAATAGGTCCTATACGCTAGGTCCCTAAGGGAAATATTGTATTGAATCTCTGGATCATTGGTCCAAGACTCACTACGATTGCTAAAAAAACGTTTCTTTAAGGGAACAAGAGAATGTAAATTTCCTAAATTATAAGTTAAAATGTTTAATTGCTCATCAACATTACTAGTCAGATACATATCATCCAGGTTACAGTCCAACAATGCAGATTGAAAAGAACTAATATCTACTGCATCATAATCATAAAATTGATAAAATCTTCTTTCCTCTGATAATAAAATCTCAAAAGACAAAAAAATAAAAGAATGCCGCGTTATACCAGGACATTGAAATTGACCAGTAGATTTCACTAAATTAGTTGAAGACACCAAAAAATAATCAAGAAGAGAAGTGGAATTACTAGTAACATATGTTGGCATGGAATTATGTATTAAGAAAAGATTCAATCTACTGCAAATATTTCTCACATTCAAACCTTTATCAACATCAAAAAGATTATTGTTGAAATCACCCATAACAACAATGTTGGAGTAACGCACAAGCACCTCAGATATCTCCTCTTCAAATGCATCAAAATTACCATGAGGTAGATATACAACTCCCACCAACACCTTCACTTCGTTAAAAACAAGTTCAACAAAGAGACATTCAGCAACTCCATAACCCTCACCAACAAATACAACCTTATGTTTTATATTCTCCGAGACATAAAGGGCCACTCCTCCACCTCTACTGTTTAACCGATCATTTCTGTGGCATATATATAACCAGGCTTCAGTAAAACCAGCAACATTCAAATATCCACCATCTAATATTTTCCTTATTTCATTAAATTTAGTAGAGTTCGGTCTTAAATTAAAACTTGTACAATTTAGATGACCGATGTTAAGATTATGCTTAAAATGAATCAATTGGGATTTTAAATAACTGTTATCACTTACAACATTTCCTAGATTTTGCCTTAAATTCATAGCAATACAAAATTAAAAAATACAGTTATTAAGAAAATTAAAAATAAAATAATTAACAAAAGCAATAGAAGAACCTACATATTAATAGAAAACAAATTTATGAAATTAGCAGTTAAACAATATTTATTAGGCCAACTCAAACAACATTCTACTAATACACACATCTCTATATTTTTATAATTATATAAAAATATTGAGTACTTTATACAAAGAGTATTTCAAATATAACATTAAAACAAATTTAAATTAACATTAAGTACAATAAGAAATCTTGCATTGAACTGGCCTAATACATTTCTTAAAAGAACAGCAAACAAATAAAACAAAAATAATAAGGATTTTCACGATGGGTAGTACAGTGTCAAAACGATGCAAATGTGTGGAACAACACACACATTCACTCAACGCAAAACAGACAGCACGTATTTGCAACTTGTTCCATTTTACCTCATTTTCACAGAAAAAAACCCCTGAGCAAAAATGGTAGTGCACATTTACTCAGATAAAACAAATGCAAGCAACAACACCAGACATAATAAGCGATATATTTTTTGTCGAAAAACTTATACAAAATGGTCGCGGTTTTCGATATAAGATAAAGAATAAATTTAAGCAATTCAAAAAGCAAAGAAAAAAATTACTTTAATATGATTGCGCATAATTGTAAGCAAATTAGACTTTTAACAGTGCTGCCAGGCTTTTTTTTGTGTGTTGCCAGAACAAATATACAGATATATGGCACATTTTCACAAAAAATAAAACAACCATAATATTTACTGCAATGACCATCTTAAATATCCTTATTAATCTTGCTTAACTGCAATAGAAAAAAGTGTGTGAATTAAAATTTGATAATAAAAAATAAAAGAAAAAGGTTTAGTTATGTGGTATGTGCATTAGCAAGAATTGAGTTATTAACGGATGAAAAAGATATATCGCTTAAATCACCACGTCCTTCAGAAAGATTAATGCAATCATCATAAGATAGGAGCACCTCAGTTTGATCCGACTTCACTACTTTCGCCTTAGGTATGTCATAATTCACAAATTTATATCGTAATATCTTGCCATCTGTTTTAAGCTTACGACACAGATTAACTAGCTTTTTAGCAGCATCAGTCAAATGATCCGACAAAAAAATCCTGGATAGATTACTATTATCATCAAGGCGAACAATATTTTTTAAAAGCAAATTACGACTCCTATTGTAGTTGATCATTATTTGATCACGAATTTGCACAGAATTAAATTTTACAAGTACAGCTTTTCCACCAGCAAAATAAGTACAGTGCTGAATATCGTAGTCATATATCTGAACATTACATTGCGAACAAATTCTTTTAATAGGCTCACGTAAATTCTTTATTTTATTTGGTAGGCCACGTATTATAATATCTGATCTATTGAGACGTCTTTGGAGAATACTATTTTTCAATTCCAAGCTAGCTATTTTTCCATCAGCAACGTTACTACTTAACAAAATCTAAGCAACTTTTTATTTCAGACTTCAACTCATCAACATTGTTAGATGGCTCATTATTATTAATTTTATTCATCTCATCTATTTTAGTCTGAATTAATTTAAGTCCATTTTCCAATTGTTCATCAAGTTTACGTTTATTTTCTTGAAATTTAACATCCAACTCTTTCTCAAGCATTGCAGTAAGTGATGCAAATCCATTTCTTAATTCCTCCTGAATATTACAAAATTTCGGTTTAAGAGAACATTGTTGACAAATAAACTTCAATATTCTATTTTTAGTTAAAAATGTATGTTGTTCAACTGAAATATTTTCACATTCAATATGGAAATAATGATCACAATAAGCGCACCCAACATTCCTTTGTGTTTTTGTTACATTTTTATTACAATCAAGGCATTTATAAATTTCTTTATGTGGGGCCATACTGAAAAAAATCCACACGTATTAAATAAAATTCTTCAGCAAATTCAAGTTGGAACAAATGGCTTAAATCGCAATTAGACGCAGAAATTCACATACATACATATAAAATATGGTATAATTGCCGCCAGCACTAAGCATGCATCACAATGAACATATGTACATATGTATGTATGCAGAATCTTCACTCAAGCACAAAGATTTATTACTGTCCTTTCATTTATTTAGAGTTTTATTCAACAATATTTTAAAACAAGTATTATTAACAATCCATTCCAATAATCTCAAACACAATATCTGCTTTTTTTTAATTTATTTTTAATTATTTTCTTAATAACCCAATTTTGCGCCTTATGCTTTCATGACAGTGATATCGCAAATTTTTGCAAATTTCCACTGATTTAGCAATATTTACAGAATTTTTACCATTCCTTATAGTTTTAGGGACTTTTAATCAATTTTATGGCTTGTTTGAAATATTAAAAATTTTCGCGAATTTTCGCTATTTTTGTAAATTTTTTTTTTGTTTTTTCCGACATTTTGTTTTTTAACCGATTTGGCAATTTCAAATAAATTTTTGGATTTGCAATTTTTCGTGAATGTTCGCGATAGATGCAATTGTTTCCTCTGATACTTTACAGCTTTAACGATTTTTAATAAATACATATTAAACATTGCTATCATGCCGCTATTAGCAAATTTTTGCGAATTTCCGCTAATTTAGTCACTTTTATCGAATTTTTGCCATTCCTTATAATTTTAGAGACTCTTAATCAATTTTATGGCTTGTTTGAAATATGAAAAATTATCGCTATTTTTGCAATTTTCGCGTATCTTTGTTCCTCATAAAAACTTATTTCTGGAGAAAAGTTTTGTTCCCACAGACAATCTATTATCACCTTACCAAATGCTCTTATACAAATACCACTTCTGTAAATAGCTTTTAATGTCATAAAAATCTTATAAATGTTGGTTTTAGCAATAATTTCAAGACGAAAAAATCTCATAAAGATGTCGATGTCGGTGAATTATTCGGCACTAATAAGTTTTATATAAATCTTAAATTCATTATATAATTTTATTTTGGCGGGTGCCAAAATGTATCTATTTATATAGATACGCCATTCTTATATATATATTATATATTATATATTATACATATCCATATTAAATAAATTACCTATTTACTTAAGAAAAATGTATTTTGTAACATCTTGAAACCTACTTACCGCGCAACTCTTTGCTAAAAAGAGAACACATGAAAAATTTTTGTACATAAATAAGTTTTTTCGTAATTAAAAAAATTTTTTAATTTTTTCAATTTTATTCAATAATTTTTATTTTAAACCTTTTTTATTTGCCGCTGTTTGCTCTTACAAAATTTTTGTAAGAACAAATATTTATTTGCCTAAAATCGAGGAAAATATTTGACGTTAAATGGTCGCATTAGGAGCATTTTTGTTTGCTAGCAAATAATTTTGTTTCCCCAAAATCAGCTGTTTTTCTGTTTGCCCCTCAAAAATATTTTGTGGTCAGATTAGGGCAAACAAATATTTGATATTTTTTGACAAATGTTTGCCATATGTGACCGTACCTTTACATATACAAAAGTTAAACATAAAAAACAATGCATTTTTTATCCTGAAGTATGAAAATCAACAGAGATAATTAATTTTCATTACAAAGAGCACTAGGTGTCTAACAAAAAATTCCTTTATTGCCCTACAACCAAAATGTATTAACAAAGTGGCCTCAGTACTACAACAATGAAACAATAGAAAAACAACAGGCATTTTGTTGCTAGAATTAAGACGGCAAATGTCAAAATGCCTTTATAAAAAATGTAAATAAACAAAACAAATGACGACAAACGTCACACACGAAGAAAATCACTGCAAACAGCTGCGCTTGTGAGGCCACTTTATTAGTACATTCTGCCTACAACCAAAAAAAATGTCCCTACACTTTTCCTTACGTTAAAAATTCATTGTTTTTAGCAAAAGGCAAACAAATACATACTGTAAATATTAAAATAAAAGCATTTATTAACAACAAGAAAAAAACCTAAATAAATATTATTCAATTTCAAAAATAACATTGTGTGAAAAATTGAAATTTTTTCTTTTTGGCAGAAACACCTCTCAAACTTCGTAATTGATTTTTCATTTCCACATCTGTTGTCCTTTTTAAAGGGCTTTATAATTTTCAGGAATACTTATTTATAAAATTAAAATTGTATTGCTTTATTTCTTTTGATGTGATTGCTTTTTTATGTACAAATTAATTTCAATGTACAAATTTCATTCATTAGATATTCGCATAAAATTTAGCGAATGTGATTGCGAATGCAAATAGCAAAAATAAGAGAATAGTTCCAAAATGCGAACGCGATTATTCATAGCCCGCAAATTATATATAAGGGGCGCCACGAATATTCGGGTACACGAATTTGGCATTTTCTGTTAAAAAATATGTACTACATTTGTACTTAAATGCTATTGTATGTGAAAAAGTTAAATTTTTTAATGAAAATAAGACAAATATTTACGTATTTTTAGGTAATACATTTGATATAATATTTTGAAAATTCCCTACATTCGTCTTAAAATAAAAAAATCTGTCCTTCTTCCCCTACGCTTGAAATTTTCCGAAAAAATCCCTACAAAAAGGGAAAATTCCCTACTGCTGGCATCACTGACTTGCATGTACGATATTTTTTGCCAGTCCGTCTTCAGCCCACACAAATAATCTCGATGGCTTGCTTATTCAGCATTTACTTGTTTTGCCCTATTTCACTCCCTAAATGTTGGAATTTCCAATAAAGTTATATCTTAAAATTCCTTTAGATGTAAAAGTGTATGTATGCCCAATTTTAAGAAAACCGGTTGATAAGTTAAGTATATATAGGGAGAGGGAGCTTGTTCTCCTCTTGCCCGATTTCACGCCCTATTTAACAAAAATTAAAGGCTATAGTTCCTTCTAGTTGTAACCCTAATTGCCTGCCAAATTTCAAGAAAATCGGTTAATTAGTTAATAAGATATTGGGAGGGAAAGCTTTAACCTATTTGACGCCCTCTAGCGATATGAAATATACTTTACGACCTATTCCGAATGTCATTGTACACATAAGACATTACGATACATGGTTTGGTAACTTTTTAAGGAACAATAAAAAATCATAATATGGAAAATGGAGGGCATTTTGTTGATATTTGTATGGGAATAATATATAGGAAAATCTAAATGTCATATCTCCACTGGGACGATTTCGTGCAAACTTCACATTAACCATCTACAGACTCGTTTTCGCAGTTAGTGGTGACATCAATGTGTACACTTTTTTGTATATATAAGATGTCTTATGATCCCAATAAGCATTTCGGCTGGAATTCAAGTGGAATTACATTTGAAATCCAGTCACAATTTCCAATTTCCAGTGTTGAATTACAGTTGGAACACAGTGGAATTGAATAGCGAATCCAGCAACATTAACCTTTGAATTACAGTCGAACAAAACAGTACCTTTACAGTGTAATTCCAGCCTTAAATAACAGTGTGATTCAAATTGAACCGAACCTGTTTTTACACTTGAATTCAAGCATGGAATTGCAGTGGAATTCAAGTCGAACCGAACCTGTTTTTACCGTTGAATTCAAGCATGGATTTTCAGTATTATTCAAGCAATGTTACAACAGTATTTAAATACTGTTATAACATTATTTTAACAATAATTTTAAAACCATTTTCTGCACACTTTTTAAACGATTTCCTCATGTGAAAATAAAACATTTTATAAAAATAGGTAAATAGTTTATATTTAAAGTTCGGGCATCCGATGGATTTGCAGTAAACTGTTTATTGCAGCATTCGCAATGTTATGTTGGATCGCCCATACAGCCAGCTGTATTTTTAAGTCCCCGTCTCCCACAGAATTAATTTTAGTATAAGATATACCATCTTTGTTTATTTTTGTGTCTTCACTGACAGACGGTTCATTGTTCAAAGCGACCTGTTCATCGTGGACATCGTTGGAAGCCATTCCCATTGGTTGTTCATTTCCCAGAATATGCTGATTCTGGGTAATCAGTGCAAAAAATTTACGAGCATCTGCTTTTGGCTTTGAATACATACCTTTATATTTATTTATTCCAAATTTCCTTTATGTTGTTTTATTTTCAATTCTTTATTTTCTTTTTGCTTATTTTCACTTTTATTTCTTTATTTTCACTTAAAAACTTTGTGATTTTCGCGTTGTAAAATTGTTCACAATTAATATTTTCTGATTGACATTTAGAGTACATATGTAGCTTTCTCGATTTGATTTAACAAACTTCAAACAGACTGGAAAAAGGATGGATTTCAAATGTAATTCAAGCTTGGATTCATACTGGAATTCCAACATTGGAATTTACAAAAATTTTGTGCTTATTGGGATGTTACTGTAGAAAAAAAAATTTAAATTTGTTTGTAAACTAAAAAATTTCATGTATTTTCCATATGAATTTAATTACATACTAGTTTTTTTTCGCAATAACGTTATAAGCCTCAAAAATAAAAAAAAAATTGATCATACCACGCGGGTTTTTGAGATTTATTCATCGTTTCTTCCTAAAACGCATTTGTATACCCACACATTCATGCGTGATTTAAAAAATCATGACTTTCATTACACGAAATGGTACATCGATTTCGATTCCCTGTTATAAACTCTCAAAACATGTGGGACAAATACTAAAACATATTATTTCAGACGAATATAACATTAAAAATTCAAATGAACTTAAAAATCAGATGAAAAATATTAAAATAGAAGAAGACGAGATTTTAATATCATTTGATGTCGTTTCCCTGTTTACGAATATCCCGGTACATATGGCAATAAAAAATATAATGAGAAAATGGGAAACGATAAAGAACTTCACAAAAATTCCAAGCTCGAAGTTTCTAAAAATACTTAATTTTTGTCTCTCCGATAATAACTATTTTGTGTTTAATAAGAAAATTTATAGCCAGATATTTGGAATGCCCATGGGCAACCCTCTTTCTCCTACAATAGCCGATATATTACTTGATAGCCTACTTGACGAAGCGATAAATGAACTAAAGAAGAAGAATATAAATTTTAAGTACATAGTTAAATATGTAGACGACATATTAGCGATAATCAGAATTAAAGATAAAGATGAAATACTGAATGTTTTAAATACTTACCACAACAAAATTCAATTTACCACAGAATTGAAAGAAAATAAACAGATTGCCTATCTAGATACTAAGATACACAGGGACAATAACAGGATAACTTTTGATTGGTATGCTAAGGAATCATCATCAGGAAGACTAATGAACTTCAATGCTACACAGCCTAAACACCAAATTATTAATACGGCAAAAAATTTTATTTTTAGAGTTTTAAATATTAGTGACCAACAATTTCATGCCAAAAATATTAAAAATATAAAACTTTTATTAATTAACAATAGTTTTCCAATTAAACTCATTTATTCATTAATTGAACAAACACAGTTAAAATTAAAAAATAATATCACTACACAAAATACTGACAAAAAGGAAAATAATTTTTTCAGTGTACGATTTAATCCTGCTTTAACAGACAACAAAAATATAAAAACAACAATAGAATCACAAAACATATGTTTTGCTTATACTCCCAACTCCACACTCAGTACAATTTTTTCAAATGTAAAAGCACCGATAGAAAAACAACAACAATGCAATGTTGTGTATGAACTTGAATGTATGGGAAATGACGAACAGAAATGCAATCAAATATATGTATATTAGGGTGGTCGTTATTTACTTTTTTTTTATTTCTTAGATTCTCGCCCCCCAAATCGGTTCAGTTTTATGTAAAAAAAAATACAAAAAAATTTCGTAGCGAGAAATTGTGTTTTAGGGGGGGCGTCCGCCCTTCAAAGTTTGCCATCAAGCCATTTATTCAAATGTAATTTGTTTGCATATTACTATCTCTTAAAAACAACATTTTACAAGAATATGATACATGGCAATATTTTAGCTCTTCTAGTCAACAACATTAGCTTCGAAGAAAGTTTTTTGCTTAAATTAATATTTTAGAAAATAATTAAGAAAATAACAACAAAATACCAAACTTTTTATATACGTTTTAAATATATAAAAGCCGGATTTAATGTCAAATGACAAAATTTTGAAATCGATGTCTTCCGATTAGGATGAAATTTGCACCAAGGTTAGTCCTATTGGATGGTAGTTGAGACACAAATTTTCAACAAGATCGGTCAAAAAGTTTCAGAGTTAGAGGGGGTCAAAGTTTGAAATTTTGGCCATACAAGTATTTTTTCTCATCCATGTAACTTATTACCTATTGGTGTTAGCAAAATTTGTCCCAAGTAGCTTCGATAGCTATTTTATCAATCTTTTTGAAAAATTTTTTTTTGTTTTTTTAAAAAATTTAAAATTTTTTTTTTTTAAATTTAAAACTTGGCTCAAACAAATAAAAAAAAAATTTTTAAGTTTAAAAAAAAAATTTTAAAAAAATATTCAATATGTGATTTGTTCGACCTTTTGTTGTAATTTTAAAAAAACGAAACATTTTTTTTTAAAAAGATTGATCAAATAGCTATTGAAGCTACTTGGGACAAATATTGTGTGAAAATTTCATTCTAATCGGAAGACATCGATTTCAAAATTGGGTCACTTGACATTAAATCCGGCTTTTATATATTTAAAACGTATATAAAAAGTTTGGTATTTTGTTGTTATTTTCTTAATTATTTTCTAAAATATTAATTTTAGCAAAAAACTTCGAAGCTAATGTTATTGACTAGAAGAGCTAAAATATTGCCATATATCATATTCTTGTAAAATGTTGTTTTTAAGAGATAGTAATATACAAACAAATTACATTTGAATAAATGGCTTGATGGCAAACTTTGAGGGGCGGACGCCCCCCCTAAAACACAACTTCTCGCTACGAAATTTTTTTGTATTTTTTTTTACATAAAACTGAACCGATTTGGGGGGGGAGAATATAAGAAATCAAAAAAAAAAGTTCTCCATACAACTAAGTCTGAGTTTAGACGGTTCATTCTTTACTGAAAAGATTCTTCCTTTTTCTTCTTTGAACATGAATTGGCGTTCAAATGATTCATGTCATGTTGACGACATGTTTTTTATGTTGTATAGTCGTGCGTATGCATGTGTGCTTTTTGATATTGAAAACAAAAACAAAATTAAACAACGAATGTAAAAGCAAAGCGTACTGACAGTACAGACATGTGAAGACATCGATTTCAAAATTGGGTCACGACATTAAATCCGGCTTTTATATATTTAAAACGTATATAAAAAGTTTGGTATTTTGTTGTTATTTTCTTAATTATTTTTTAAAATATTAATTTTAGCAAAAAACTTCGAAGCTAATGTTATTGACTAGAAGAGCTAAAATATTGCCATATATCATATTCTTGTAAAATGTTGTTTTTAAGAGATAGTAATATACAAACAAATTACATTTGAATAAATGGCTTGATGGCAAACTTTGAGGGGCGGACGCCCCCCTAAAACACAACTTCTCGCTACGAAATTTTTTTGTATTTTTTTTTACATAAAACTGAACCGATTTGGGGGGGGAGAATATAAGAAATCAAAAAAAAAGTTCTCCATACAACTAAGTCTGAGTTTAGACGGTTCATTCTTTACTGAAAAGATTCTTCCTTTTTCTTCTTTGAACATGAATTGGCGTTCAAATGATTCATGTCATGTTGACGACATGTTTTTTATGTTGTATAGTCAGTCGTGCGTATGCATGTGTGCTTTTTGATATTGAAAACAAAAACAAAATTAAACAACGAATGTAAAAGCAAAGCGTACTGACAGTACAGACATGTGTGTACTCGTTTCTTTTCCCCTCTCCCCTCTCGCCAATAAAGTAGCAATCTTTTCAGTAAAGAATGAACCGTATAAACACAGACTAACGGCCACGCTAATGTATATAGGTACGACAAAACGATCATTACATGGGGTCTTGACCTGATAATTTTTTGTCATAACAAACGTCAAACTTCATAAAAAAAAAAAAAACGCTGTCAAAAATTTTAGAGTTTTTCTACATAGACTGACGTTTGATATGACAAAAAATTGGCAGGTGAAGACCCCAAGTTACAAACAAGAATGATTGAACATAAAAACGACATAACAAAACTTAGAGAATCAACAGGGTTGGCAACACATATTCTGTCATCTGGACATAAAATCAACTTTGATGACGTAAAAATTTTAGACATAGATGGTGGAGAAAGAAAAAGGTACACAATAGAAAGCTTACGTATACAACAAAAAATAGAAAGAACAATGAACAAAAAGGAGGATATTGACAATATAAATACAAGCTATAGAGTTGCAATATAACTTCGATCTGTGATATTAATTTTTAAGCTGTGGTTTTAATTTATTTTTTTGTGTTAAATGTTCTTTGTTTTTTGTAAAATTTATTTATATTTAGTTTAATGTTTAATGTTTAATTTGTCAGTTTAAAGAAAAAATATTTGGTGTATTTATGTTTTATTAATGTATTATAATTTTTTAATTAAATAGACGTTACCCTGATGAAGTCAACAAATAATTGACGAAATGTTGGAAAAAATGTAAAGAAAAGTTTTTTATTTACATTAAATAATATAGGCCTAATTAGCTGACTTAATGCAATTCAAACATAAAATATGAAAATCGATTTATTGCAATCGAATTTACGCATGCGCATAAATACTTAAATCGATTAATAAGCTTTTTAAATCGAGTTTTTTATTTTAACAAAAATTTGGCAGTTAAGTTTAACCTAAATTAAATCGATAAATTAAGGGCATGTACAATAAAACTTGAATTTTTTTGTGCGTACTAGAGGTCTGCAAGAATAAATAAAAAGCAATTTCAACACACTCATTTGTTTTTTAATTACAATGTGTCGATCACCCAATGATAACGAAACAAATGAAAAAATAACCAGAGACAAAACAACAAAAACTCATTCTATTCAGTCAAATCAAGTCAAATGAGTAAATTATTCAAATATAATTTGAATGTAAAATATGTGTACCTACACATTATAGTTCTGTTTCTTTACTCTACTTTGGGATCCCTCGGGATCCCAATTTGCACGAAAAGCGTTCCCGTACTTTTAATTTGTGTAAATGAGAGCGGATTTGAGAGAATAAAATTCTTCTTCTTGCACGAAACAGCCCAGAATTTTTCTTCGTGCAAATTGTGTAAATTGTCAAACAGCTGTAAAACATAAACAAAACAAAAAAAAAAAGGGAAAAAAGTTCATGATCCAAATTCTGGAAAAAGTGTTCTGGAATAAAACAATGTACTTAAATAAAAAGTTTTGTACTGAAGTATTAGGGAAACATAATGTTAGTTATTGTAAAAGTGTTTGTTTTGTTTTATTTTGAGTAAAAGTTGTTTAATTCTAGAGCCAATATAAAATTTTTCAAAAGTGGCGCAATTTTTGTTGGCGTTGTAAAGACTGTCAAACCACAGAATTTTTATTTCGTGCTTAAAATTTTGTTTTTTCTGTTCTGTTTTTGTTTGAAAGCAAGCGGTGTAGAGAAGAAAGAGGAAGAGAAAACAGAAATCGTGTCTATTTTTCTACCCCACTTTCTTCTCTACACCGCTTGCTATCAAACAAAAAATGACGTCTAAAATTGGACGTCATAAAATTCATCATGTAAATTGAGTGTATCATACATAAGCTCTGTTTCTTTACTTTTTGGGTAAAGTTCGTGCAAATGAGAGCAAGTATAAATTTCTCTCATAAAAAGACAACATTACATAAAATTCATCATGTAAATTGAGTGTATGTGTAAAGCTTTGTCTAGACGATATGTTGAATCAGCAAATGTACCCAGCGGGAAAAAGAAGGAGTACGAAGGCCTTCTAGAAGGCCTCTGTACCCCTTCTTTTGGATGTACAAGGCCTTCTTGCTCCATTCCATACTCATATCTTTTTTACACGCGTTGTCATTGCGGAGAAGGCCTTCCGCTTTCCTTTCTTTCGCCAGAGCTTCTTAAAGGCATTCAAATATATGGCTCTTAGAAGGCTTTCCAGAGAAGGACTGTTAAAAGGCTTTAGAATCAAGGTTATCTTAAAGGGGTTTTAAGGAAGGTATGTTAAAAGGCCTTTTAATTGATGGCTCTTAAAAGGCCTTTCGGACCATCCTTGTAAAAAGTGCATCGGTTCTAATGGAAATTGGCTGACCATTTTCATTCGCATCGCATCGAAAAAAACATCGATGTTTTTTTACAGTGTCCATCCCTACACAGAACCTTCTTCTTCAATGAACAAAACACAACTAAAAAGATTTACATTATTGTTTTCACTTGGTATTTTAATATGTATGTAACTTTATTTTTATAACGGGATCTGAATTCTTTCGCCTTGGCGAAAAAACAGAACAAAAAATTTTACTCTTTCTCTTTTTAACATCAACTAAACAGATTTACGTTATTGTTTTCATTTGGAAGTTATTTTATTATGTATGTTACTTTGTTTTTGTAAAGGAATCTGAACTCTTTTGCTTTTGCGTGTGCAAAAAAACAAAACAAAAAATGTTACTCCTTCTTTTATCGCTTCTCATAGAAGCGAGTGTGGAAGGTGTATCTTATCTTTTATACCAAAGAGCCGAGGCCTTCTATGAGGCATTCTTTAGCAGTTACATAAGAATAGTAATTAAATCAAAAAATTTTTTAATCAGGCCTTCAAAAAGGCCTGAAGTAAGAAGGTCTTCTAAGTTTTACCGCTGGGTATGCTTACACTCATACATACATATGTTTAAAAATAATAACAAATGCCTCTATCAGCATATGCAATATGTTAGGTGTCTAGACGATATGCTGAGAATACTAAATTTTTCAAATTCAACATATGACAGCAAATGATATTTCAACATATACATAAGTTAGCATACAATTTTTGTGTCTACACGATATGTTGAATTTCGTATGTTGATATGTATGTTGAGTATTGAGAACATTTGTTTAATAATTATACAATATAAATTTGACAATACTCTTTTTTATTATTTACATATATTTTTATTTTATTATTTTTTTTATTTAAAATTTGTTTTCATTTATCGCCTTAAGTGCAAAAATTAATAGTTTTATGTATGTATGTATATTAATACTGAATAAATAAGAATGATATATTTGGCTGGGTAAAATCCGCAAATATGTAGCTAAAATATCTATGAACTGGATTGATCTAAAAATTATTAATAAAACCTCACAGATTTATAACTTGTTGCAGTTCTACCCCTAAGATAAATTATGGGCCGATCAGCAGTATGTTTAATGGGTTTATTTTAATACCCACACCACAATTGTGTCTGTAACACCTAAAAGTATTGGTCCTATAACCATTTTTTAGTATACCGACCGACACAATCACTATATGAGTCGATATAACGATCTCCGTCCGGCCGGCTGGCTGGCTGTCCACTTTGTAGTATGCAAAGTACCTACTTGTTAATCACATATAACTTTATTTGACCATATTTGAATAAACTATAATGATTTGTATCAGTTTAGCCATATAAAAGGGATTTTTGGGTCAATCACCACAAAATTCAGTTGAATTAGGCCAAATTTCAATACAACAATAAAAAAATGTTAACTGTTTTAAAGTCCCGCTTTATACGAAACCTACAGTAAGTTGTATGCATCGTGTTATTTCTAGCAATTTAAAGCTAAGATGGACTATATTTTACCACAACATCGATATTTTTTACGGTTTAAGGCGTATTTAAATGATTTCTTAAAGTGGGCTTTATATGAAGCTTATGGTAAATTGTGGGCCGATCTTCTCCAAAGTTAGTTGTGAAATTTATAGTTTTATGAAACTATGACAGACCAAATTTTTCTATAATAGCGTTGTTTGGTACGCCTTAGGCATATTGAATTATTTCCGAGAATGTGTTTTATATGGGGCCTATTGTAAATAATGGAGCGATCATCGTAGTGTAATATCTAGTCATAGAAAAGGAGTTATTTCTTGCAAAATTAAATTACAATCGGTTCATTTTGTCACCAATTTTTGTTAGTTTCTTTAACAAAAACATAAATTTTTAAGGGTGTTGGGGTTCTGGTTTAAATTAAGAAAATTAACTCAGCTGAGCGAAGTCAGTGCTCGACAAACCATAAAACTAAGAACCCTTATGTCCAATCAAAACCGGCAATAAAGACAAATTTTATTAAGCGGAGCTGGTGTTTGTCGTATTAAAGCAATTACAAAAAGTATAAACATTTTTCCACATGTTTACTCACACCAATATATTAAATAAAAAGATTTATTAGAATATAAATTGTTAACTTTAATACTTCATAACATAGTACGGTATTGTCATGCATTATATTATATCAAAGCTTGAAAAGTTCTCTAAAAAATAAAATATGTATGTAAAAAAATACCTTTATTGTCAGAACAAAATTTTAAGATTAGAGCCATTTTGGTAAAACACATTAGTAAATAAAAATATTATTTTTAATTAGTTCTTAATGGGTTAATAATTCGAAATGTTTTATATACCATGTAAAAGAAACACTTTTCAGCGATACCCATATTGCTTAGATCAAAATTATACTTTAAGAGATATTGGTTAAGAATTATCAACTTTTATGGTCTTTAACAAAGTTCGTTGGCAAACATTTTTATTTTTAAAGCACTTCTAAATGCATTTTTTTGTTCCTTGTTTGCCAATGAGCCAAAAATCTTGATAAGTTCCGGAGTTCTGTACAAAATTAAGCAAGTAATTGAAGGAATATCAAGTTTTATATATGTATATGATATGCTAACAAATTTGCCGTATGCTGAAAAGCTTGCATACGACTTTCAACAAATAACATATTTGTCAACATATGTAGAACATTTGATGAAAAGTAAAAAATATTGTGCCTAGACGATATGCTATAATTTTGAACAAACGTTTGCTGACATCGTTAACAAATGCCTGTCATATGTTGCTAAGCTACGTTTGCTGAAAAAATTTGGTGTCTACACGATATGTTGGCACTGAAAGCAAATTTTTCAACATAAATTTGCTGATTCAACATATCGTGTAGACTTAGCTTAAGCTTAACTCTTATAAATAAAAGAAGCCACAAGCTTACACACATATTATGGCAAGGTATTCAAAAAAATGTATGCACATTCAATAATTCAAAAATTATTTGAATATTTTTTGTAAACTTGCTCTCTCTAACGGGTCATTCCAATGTTTTGTTATTTTTGAATAACTCTCATATTCATTTACAATAAACAAGTTTTTTATTCAATTCATTCATTCTTATTTTTGTATATGGTTTACTCTCTTCTTATCTTTTTGAATGTTTTATAATTGAATAAATTTTGTGCACTTTGGGCACGTTCATAAGTCGTAACAGTTGTGTAACCGTTTAGTGTTTGTCTTAGAAACGCATAGTTGAGCACTTCCGCTCAACACAACAGTTGGGTATTTGAAGCCATTTAATCCATCATAAAATTTTTTAGCTACCTAAAGTCAACATGTTGTGGTCAACCTCAACAGCTGAAAATCAGATATAAATTCTGTATTATCCATACTTTTTAGCTAAACTAATAAATTTTATTATCACTTTTATTTTTTTTCAATTGTTTATATTTATCAGCTGTTAATTTTTTATTATACATATAATGCCGTTTCTAAGACGAAAGTGTTCGGCTCAACAGTTGTCAACAGTTTTGTAGCAGTTGAGCTCAACAGCTACGTCTTATGAACGTGCCCTTTGGGTAAAGGCAAACAAAGCAGACCTCTAGTGCGTACATACGTGTGTTTATGCAGTTTTCTAAGTTTAAAGTAAAACAGCTGTTGTAGTCTTACGTATTTACTTTAAAGTACCCTTGGTATACTTCCAACTCTAATATAGGTTCTCTTGTTCTTCAGAAATTAAAGTCATCAATGAACAAAACAGTCCTAAACGTATCGTAACGAATCAAACACTGAAAGTTAGCTTTGTTAAAATCCACGTACTGTTATAGAAACACAACAGTTGAATTAAACCATGGTATTGCTGTGGGAATACGCGAATATTTAAAAAGACCAGTGCGTGAGCGATATTTAAATCTAGTTGTTAACAGAGTGGAAAAACAGAAAGTAATTTGTCCTAGCAAATGACATGCAAACGTTTGTTTTCTAAAGCTAACTTAATAGTTACTTTCCAAAAAATCAGTCGCCACCGAACAAGAAATTTTGTCAACTAATTTTGCAATATTTTGAATTGTTTTTAATTTTTTATAAAAAATATTGCTAAAATTCAGAATTTTTTTTATAATTTTAATAAAGAACACAATTTTAGTATGTGAAATGTACATTAGTGTGTACCAAAAAAAAAAAATAATATTTTATGCCCACCTTTTTTTGACCCAATACTTTACTCCGCCGAAAGTTAGATTATTACTTGCGAAACGAACCGAACACAATGAAGTTTGTGGTTAAAAAAAACCGAACACAATTAAATGTTCTCATCTTTTGTTGAGTTGGATAAAAACAGTATTATTTTTGTGTTCGAAAGATGACAAACAGTAAAACGTTATTTTTTTTAATGATTTTTTTCACAAACACTATTAGCGTTTGTGTTTTCCACAAATCTACCGAACCGAACAATAAGGAACGATACTTACAGCGGTATGTATAATGAAAAGTTAGCCACAGTTTATACACTACGTACAACGAGCTGCCAACTAGAATACCGATTAAGCTTAGCAGCTTGTTAGCAAAATGTTCATGTATAATATACTTTTTCACTGGTGCAAATTTTTAATAAATCAACTCTGATATATAACGATGCCATACTGTATTAAAAAAAAAAAACATTATTTTTGCTGAAATCATCCCTGATTTTGACATTTCATACTGTTTTCATACAGCTGTTTTTTCCAAATTAGCAGATATTTGGCAACTCACTAGTCAGAGTTTAGCAGTTTGCTATCCACAGTCTGTAAGTGTATTATAATTCAACTCTGTGCTAACTTCTTGCCAATTTTTCATTATACATAACGCTGTTAGTGTTTATTTTCGAACACTGTTGTGAACACCCAGTAAAAATTTTGCTAAAATTGTGAATCTGATGGCTAAAATTTTTAAATATGTACACATGGAGTTTTGAGTAGAGTATCCATAATCGAACAACGATTAATCGAGGAATTTGTCCGCCATTATTTGATCAAATAATCAAAATACCCAATTTCGAATAACGAATAACTCGAACAATTTATGTCAATTAATCGATTAAGATGAATATCTTTAAAAAATCTACTTTTTTAAATAAAAATATTCGTTTTTAGATTTCTAACTACATACATATTTAATATTATTTATGCTGGGTACACACAATGCAATGCATTTACGCAATCCAGCAAACTAAATTCATTTTCGTTCATTTTTCATTCATTCCAGATTGCATCAACATCAAAACGCTTTGATATTTTGAGGTTGCATTAAAACAGATTGCATGTACATAGATTGCACTGTCTGTACCCAGCATTAAAACTAAATTACATGTTCTACATTTATTCTTACCATTTATTTTTACCACACAAACTTTTGAGCATATTTCAGACCCTTTTTAGATGTTGTTGTGTGAGAGGCAAAATATGTATATTATTATAAACGTCAAATTCCATACGTTTGAACTTTAATAGAACATTTTTCATATATAGGGTGCAAGGTATATTTACACAAGGTAGACTCATTTGGGATTGTAGACATGCTGCTCTATAAAAGGAACCGAGTTGTCAAAATTGTCTTCATATAAAACAAAAACAATTTAACGCACACATGTACAAATTTTGGCTCATATACACGCAATTTGACGTTGGGGTTCCAACTAGGGGTAAATAGCTGACAAACATATGAGCCAACGAGTTTACCTTGTGTAAATTTACCTTGATAGGGTGTGTGTGAAACGGTAGCAAAGTTCTATGGTGAATTAAAATTGTCAAAAATTTCTACGCTAATGTCAAAATTTATAGCCCCAGGGCTAGTGAAATTTTATTCACCTCAACAGTTTTAACATTTTACTTCCATGAGTACTTTGCTACCGTTTCACACACACCCATAGTTTATCGTAAAAAAGTGTGTAAATTAAAGGAGATTACAAAAATTTAATAAGTTATCGGTGAAATTGAAATCAAAGTACATAATTTAAAAAACTTAAGAGTATAAAAAAAAATTATAAAAAATTAAGTGATTTTTAAAAAATTTTTATCTTAATATGTCCATCGACTTTCTAGGATAATAATTTTTTCATAACTTACTGGCACCTCTCACAAAATATGCCGGAACTAAAAAGCCAAAAATATAAGAAGTAAATAAAAATTTTTCTTAAAAAATATGAGCTCAAGCCTATATTAAATACCCGCATTAAGGACACAATTGCAAATTATAAACCGAAAAAAATTATTGGTTCCCGCCTTTTGTTAAACATAACTGTACTAAACTTTGGCTTTCAGAGCATTTTATAGTCTGTTAAGGGCCAAATTCACATTTCAAATGCTTGTCCAGCAGGCAAATGCACTCGTTAAACATTTTTTGATTTTCCATCCAGTATAATCGGTGTGACACCCTTTAAACCGAATTAGTTAAAATTTTGTTTTCCTTAATCTTGCTTCGGTCTTTTTAATGTAAAAAACTGTATTTTTGGCAGCCCGGTTTTTTCATTTTTTAAATCATTTATTTAATTTAAAAGTTTTAAAACTATCTACATAGAACATAACGCTCCTTTATTTGAACAAAGTCATATCTCAAAAAAATCAAACTTAGCAAAATGTAATTAAAGTTTTTAAATTGAACCTTTAGATACAGGATAAATGAAATATATTTTGCTATAACTTCGGTTCAGTTTGAGATATAAAGCTGATTTTATTTTTACATATCGTCACCTTAAAGACGAAATAACCTATCTGCAGTTTTCAAAAGTTTGCAGGAGAGGGAAAAACGTTATAAAATTGAAACTATTTACAATATTGAAAAGAAAATTACACATTTTAAATAAAATGAAACCAGAAATATACATATATCGGTTGAGAAATTTTCGGTTTTCTAAACACAGCTTATGTAATGTCACTTTTATTATTTGGAAATGTATAAATCTGAAACCAAATAACCTATCTGCAGTACTAATTAGAACAAAATTACAAAATTTCTTTATACTTACATATGAATATTATATACATTAAATAATAGCAGTTATAGTTTCTTTTACTGGTTTAAGTAAAAAAAAGTACTTAACCCTCTAGTGCTTAAGTTAATATTGTGCATCGAAAAAATAATAAATCAAAGATCGGGTCGAAAAAATTACTGGTGAGTATCTAAACGTTCAATTGAAATATTTATTAAGTTTTCATTTTAAAAAATATAATCGCTGCTGAACATGGATGTTTTTGCTGACCCCGTCTGGAGTCGGGCTTGGGCATTAACAGAAAAAATGCCGGAATGTGCATTAATATTGTAAATAGAAAAAATAATACTTCAAAGCTTTAAATCGGGCAGAAAAAATCACTGGTGCGTATCTAAACGTTCAATTGAAATAAATATTCAGGGGTGTCATAGAAATCAATTTTATTGGAATTGGATTTGAAACGGAGAAAAAAAAATACGTTGGTGTCATGAGATCCAATATTGTCGGTTTTTTGTTCGAACTAAAATAAGTGTCGGTTTTAGGTGTCACAGAATTATCGGTTTTTCATTGAATACAAACCAAGCAGCTTACAGCTCTTGTTTTTTATTGGAAATACAAATAGTTGTTAAAAGCTTAATATTTTAATTTTATTTATTCAACTGTTAGATTTTTTGCATAGATGAAAGTACATAAAATTGTTAAAATAGTATTTTTTGCATGTCTCCTTCAGCGGGTTGCTGCAAACTCGCAAAAGTCTTTCCCTCACTTTTTCAGCAAATATGCAACAATAGCAATGTATTATTATATAAATTTTATGGCTTGTTTGAAATATTAAAAATTTTCGCCAATTTTTGCAAACTTTTTTATGCTATTTTCCGACATTTTGTTATTTTAAACCCATTTAGCGATTTTAAATAAATTTTCCATTTTGCAAATTTTTGCGAATTTTATCCATGTTCTCGATATAAGCATTTTTTCCTCTTATATTTGTGGTTCTTAACAGCTTTTACGATTTCTAATAAATATTAAACGTTGCTATCATGCCGATGTTAGCTAATTTTTGCGAATTTCCGCTAATTTAACAATTTTTTCCGAATTTTTGTCATTCCTTATAGTTTTAGGGACTTTTCATCAATTGTATGGCTTTTGTGAAATATTATAAATTTTCGCGAGTTTACGCGATTTTTGCATACTTTTTTTCCCCCAGCTTTTCTGCTCTTTTGTCGCAAACTATATAAATAAATTTTTTTTTGTACTTTTAATAAATTCGCTTTATGTTTTTGCAAAAAAATACAATTACACAAATGTAAACCACAAATGCAAATAATATAACCATGGCATTTATTTCATATGTTTACTGTATAACCATTCTTATTTTCTTTTATATAATTTTCTTTTTATGAAAAACAAACAAAAATTGCATTTAAAGCAGTAAAAACATGTTCCAAAACATAAAACAGATTATTCGAATATCGGTTTTATTTGTGTTCGAAAATAACAAAACCGACTTGTTTTCATGACACCAAATGAAACCAATATTGGTTTACAAAACCGATAAAAAGCACAACCGACTTGGATTCTATGACACCCCTGATTATGTTATTATTAAAAAAAATAATCGCCATTGAGTATGGATGTTTTTGCTGAACCCGTCTGGAGGCGGACTAGAGATTTACACAGAAAATTGTAGGAGGTATATCAAAAACGAATATTAAATTATTACGATAATGCCCAACTCCGCCTCAAGGCGGACTTTACAGTTTGACCCCTTACAGGCCAACGAGTACTCAAAAGAAAAAACAGACTCTCAGATTCATGTTTCTCACCCTAAAATTAGCTTAATTTGATTCAAAACAAAAAATGTGGCATTAGAGGGTTAATGTTTGTTTAAATTACACTATTCACCAAAAGTAAACTTTTATCGTGATTTTTGATGATTGTTTTTTTCTCTTTTTTTTGTGCGTAACGGTCCTCTATGTACATAAACTTTGTCATTTGTAATATTACATGTTCAAAATTTTACACACATATGCGTTATGATATAGGGAAACAATCCATAAAAAACTAAATTTTGAAATTTTTGCAGATAGGTTATTAGCAGTGTTGCCAATTTAGCAATTTAGTGGCCAGATTTAGCTATTTTTTACTCTGTTAAGCCATTAAAAAATGAGTTTAGCCATTTATCAACTTGTTAAGCCATAAATTTTTTTGCCGTTTTTCTTTTAAAAGAATAATTTTTATTTTATTATTTAAATTTATAAAAGTAAAATAAAAATTTTAATAATTACAACGCCTTTAATTTAAATCACAACTTTTATAAATGTTGAAAATAGCTATAAACTATGTTGATGAAACATCTTTCGAAATAAAGGAACAGTATTCCAATATTTAATTTATAAAATGGATCAACACAAACATTGGTGTTTCTTTTTTTTAGAAATTTCAGAATTGACTATAAAGTTGATCTCAATTTCATGGTCTTATGCTGAAGTAGAGAGTGCATTTAGCCAAGTAAACATCGTTTAATGTAATTTGAGAAATAGGTTACATTTAGCAACCGTTAATTCAATTTTATCAATATGGTAATTATTTTTACCATAACAATAAAATATTTATACCCTCACTACTACAATTGTGGAGAGGGTACTATACGTTTGTGCTGATGTTTGTAACACCTTAAAATATTGGTTTTAGAACCACCTTTAAGTATACCGATTGACAGAATCACTTTCTGAGTCGAATTAACGATGTTTGTCCGGCTGTCTGACTGGCTGTCTATGTAAACCTTGTGCCCAAAGTACAAGTCGCAATTTTGGAGATTATTTGTTAAAATTTGGTACATAGATTCTATTGTGGTCGGGGTTGACCGACTATACTTTCTTACTTGTTTTTTATTGTAGATCTGGGGGGCTACTCTCTATTGCGATGCGAAAACAATTTCGATGCAAAAGCTAAATGCCAATTTAGTGCTCTCTATGACTTTCGTAAAATGTTTTGAAAATGGATCAATACTGGCAACAAAAATGAAAGATGGCGTATATTGACAGTAATGAAATGCTAAAATATTTGAAATTGGAAAGTTTAAATAAAATAAATAGTGATGATTTGGGAAAAAAAAATTAATAAATGCAAAAGACAAATGCGCTAACGCTTTAAAGAGTACCAATCGCTAGATTTGCTAACATTTTCTTTCGCATCGCAATAGAGAGCAGCCCCCCTGGACTCAAAAGGTTGGGTAAATGTTGTCGTGATTATGATTAACCAACCTCAAATTACGACATCCAATTTATAGATGATTTAATTTTTTAAATATGTATCTATCAAAATATTAATTTACGTTTATTCTTATTTAACAAACTTAACAATTTCATCGCAAGCAACTTTAAATGAATTATTTCTGTTTGATATTGAATTTTAATGTGTTTTTATTTAAAAAATGGCTATTTTAGCCTATTTTTAGCCATTTTTTCCGTAAATTTAGCAATTTTTGGTCACCAAGTTTTGGCAACAGTGGTTATTAGGTCTTTAAGATGGCGATATAAAGATGGTATGAATGAATCCTTTTGCTAAAGTAACTTGAATTGCTATTTTATTGTTTATTGTTAAACTATAAGTTTGTATTATTGTTTTTTTTGTGTTTATTAATATAAGAAAAGTATAAATTCATGTAGAGATTTATGTTTTTTCCTATTGTTTAAAATTATTCGAACTATTCGAGTAATTCGAACAATTTAAAAACCTTACTCGATCAATCGAATAAATTTAAAATTCAAAAATCGATTAATTTCTTACTCGAACAAAACCAAAATTCAAATAATTGGATACTCTAGTTTTGAGTCAATAAACTTTGCTCGCGAAAAAATTTTACTGGCTTACTTCCAAACTTTACTCACTACTTTTAGATAAGGTCCGATGATATAATTACCGCTGTTTTAATTTTACCGAGCAAACAAAAATGGTAAACGTCTTTTATTATATAAAATTTTGTTTCCCATTTTTAATGGTTTTTATTTTTTATACCCTTCACCGAATGTAAGAGGGTATATATAACTTTGTCATTCCGTTTGTATGTTCCACAATATTGATCCTACACCCTATAAAGTATATATATTCTGGGTCCTTATGAAAAGCTAAGTTTAAATCCGGTTGTCCGTCTGTCCGTGTGTATGTTGAAATGGGTTTTCCGAAAACCCCAGAAATTATGTGGACTAGGTTGATGTATATTTATGTCACATATACTCCGTTTAAGTTTGCTATTGAAATTCAGCCAGATCGGTCCAAAAATGACGGAGATATGAGCAAAAAACCACGACTACCTCTAAATTTTTCCAAAAATCCCTTGTTGTTGTTGTATTTTTTAAATTTCTGTATATCTTGAGAACGGCAAGAGCCAAAGTTTCCAAATTAGGTACACACATTTAGGTTGCCAATACACACAATCCTACAAAATGTGGGCGGGATTGGAGAAGTGGGCGTGGTACCTCCCGTACAAAAAAAATTAAAGAATTTATGAAAACCCAAATGACTTATGACTTATATATCAAAATATCGGAAATTTCGGGAAAATCGGTTCAGATACAAAAAAGTTATGACCAAAATTAAATTTTTTTTTTAAATACCCACTTTCGGGAACCATAGATCTCCCCGAGTCCAAGCTTTATAACTAAAGTAAATGGTAAATTTCTTCTTCAACACGTCGGTATATAAATCTGTCAAATCGGTTAAAAAATGGCAGAGTTACAACCGAAATACTGAATCCCCAAAAATTACTCTTTTTATAATTAACTTTGTTAAAATATATGTATGCAAGTATATATAAATGTTTATATATAAATATAACTTAAGTAAATGGTAAAATTCTTCCTTAACACGTCGGTATATAAAAATATCAAATCGGTTAGACAATGGGTAATTTATGAGCAAAATACTCCAAAAATGGGCTAAAAAACATCAACATTTTTATAAAAACCTAAATTTTAGGGCTGCCATATGACCTATGTATGTATATGACTTATATACCAATATGTCGGAAATTTGTATGAGTTATAACCGAAATACTGGGGTCTAATCACCGCATACGATATCGAGTAAAATTCATCGAAATTATTTATTTTGGTATCTTGAAACTCGATATCGAATGAAATGTATTGAATTTGAAATAATAGCATTCGACATCGAGTAACTCGACATTACATTTATCGAGTTTTCATTCGATACGCCAGTGTCTATCGTATGCAAAAAAATTCAATAGTTTATTCGATACGACAGTATCGAATGCGGTGATTAGACCCCTGAATTCCCGAAAATTACTCTTTTTATACCCTTCACGGAAGGTAAAAAAGGTATATATAACTGTAATTTCTACAATATTGATCCTATACCCTATAAAGTATATATATTCTGGCCCCTTATGAAAAGCGATGTTCAAAACCGGTTGTCTCTTATTTAAAAAAATAAATTTACCAGTTTTATTTAGTTTTTGTCTAATTGCTATGTATTCTGCTCGCACAATGGTGAAGGGTATATAAGATTCGGCACAGCCGAATATAGCACTCTTACTTGTTTTATTTTATTTTATCCTAATATTATGCCTTTGACTTTGCCACCTACAGTTTGGAAACGCACAATTAGAAAGTTTTATTCCAATCGTAGATAGCCTCTTAGTTTGAATCGTTCCATCGACGCTATCAGAAAAGACAAATTGATAAAATAGAGACTAGCTATTATCTTGAAAAAAACTACATATTTAAAACATAAGAATTTTTTTATATATTCTCATATTTTTTCATCGTGTTAACCATTATTTTAATAAATTACTCCATAAAAAGTTAACAAATTTCTAGTAAGCGTTATTTTTTATTTGTATGAATAACATTTTAAGAATAAACTTTACTTTTTTTTAATATTTTTTCATTTATTTTTTTCATTTAAAGATTTTTCCACCAAGTCCAGTTGTCTTAGAGCTGGTCATTTATGGAATGGTTTCGATATATCTGGCCATGCTTTCATTCTAATTCACTCAAGTCTTGTATTAATCGAAGAAGCTAGGCCTATCATAAAGTGGGAGACCATCAAAGAACATTTACGCAACGAATTACATGATCGTTCTATATCCGAAACCTCAAGCACAAACCCTTTAAGGAATCTAAACGAGGAACAAATGCGTAATTTAAAATTTCTTTATGAGCGTTTAACTCCAGTTATACGCACTTTATTTATTGGTATGGCCGCTTTGCAATTATTATGGGATGTAATGTTGGTCGGTACAATGTTGTACTATCATCGTATGATTGAGAAATTTATAAGCGGCATTATAGCAATTTTTACTTGGTATTTTACATATCGGTTTTGGTATCGTTCTACTGTGTTACCTGATCCGGCTGGAAGTGGTTCATTCTTCTATCAGAAAGATAATAAAGATGCATTTGTTTTTAAGCGACAAAATAGTATGACCTCAATGCCATTTAATACGCCATCGACAAGTAGCGGCTTTAGAGGTGCAGCAAGTGGCAGCAGTCAAGCTCAAGTACCTAAATTTATGGGTATGCCGATTTATACTAGTCCCAAAGCCACAAGTACTCAAGTAATCAATTCAAGTAATGGAAATGATAGATAGATCATAATATTCTTGAACAATTAAGACGAATATAATTTTGCTATGTGTTGGATAATAAAGGTAGAGTGTTAATTTTTTATATAAAAAATTTTAACTGCCTATAAAACTTTTTTATTGGGCGTTTGAATATACATACATACATACATATGAAGCTAATGACTTTTATCTTATTTGTTAATTTTATGATTAAGTTATGTGTTCTTAGTTTAATTTAATGTTTGAGAAGACGTATTTTTAGTTTTATTAGTTCATAATTATGATTTTTTGTTATTTAATGTAAAGTGGTTTTTTGTTTGCAAAATGTAGCTTTCAGTTTATGTTTAAAAAATTGTCAAAAGTTTTGTTTTTATTAACAGTTTGACTGTGTTTTTATTTAATTTTCTTTAAATCAGATTATAGATTACTTGGTTAAGTTTTTATATTCTTTTACTTATGAGCAATGGCGGCAAATACAGCCATACCCAAAACCCCGGCACCTGCTCCTAAAATATAATTGGATGGTGTCATTTGCCACATATCTTTGAGTATTTCAAAGTTTGTTGGCATTAGTTTTTCATAAGAAGGGCGTTTCTTAAAACGTAAGAAATAACTTTCAACTTGTGGCATTTTTCCATATGACCAATAGTAATTTTCGAATCCCAATTGATATAAACGCAATAATAACAAGCCGAAACATATGTCGGCCATACAAAAATCATTAGATACTAACCATTCCCTGGCTGAATGGGTGACCATATCATCTTCGAAAAAACGCAAAACATTGTGGACAACATCCAAAATTTTTTGATATTCAAAGCGAGAGTGTACAATACGTTTCCGGCGTTCCTGCAAATCTAATTTACGCAGAAGTGCTGCTTTATGGTCTTCAACTTTATTAATTGATTCCTTCAATAAGCCATAAACCTTTTCATTATTTTCTGTAAAAAAATAAAATGGGTAATTAATAAAAGATAAAAATATTATGAAATTGATAAAGAAAAACAAAAATAAAACTTCAATATAATTTAATCATTAATTTCGTTACATTATTGGAAATTGGATTTTTGCATATCCTTTCCATAGCGGTGAAAACAAATGGCTTCGAAAAGGACTCATCTCCATATTTACTTAGCCTTTTTATGTGTGTTTTAGTTAGCAGTGGAAAAAAACTTTGCATTCGAAATTTTAGCAGTGGGAGGTACGTTTTGAATGATTTTTCAATTTTGTTATGAAAAATTATTTTTGATTTTGCCGTTATTAATACAAATCTGAATAGTTAACACCGTTTCAGGACAAAAATTAAGGCCCTAATTATGTAAATCGCAACGCAACGCGAAAGAAATAAGGCTTAGCCGCGAGTAACATTAACGTTGCAAATCAGCTGCTTAATTTTGTTGTATGTAAAGCAATTTGAATGATTATAGTTATCAGTTAGATGTTACGTCGAAATTTGTAAGAAATAGATTGGTCTTACTTTTTTGCGGTAAGGTTACTGTTACTGTTACTCCCGGCTAAGTAAGCCTTTGCATTGAGCGCAAATTTTTAAAAGGTACATGAATTTCTGTAGAAAGCTACAACAAAATTACAAAATATTTATGACTTTGTTTTTCTTTCAATATAATTCTTTGGCGTTGCGTTTATATAATTAGGGCCTAAAACAAACACATTTTTGTCCAACTTAATTTTGAATATGAGTGAATCAAGCTGCTTGGAGGGTAATGATATCCAGATTGCCGATTTCCAAAATTTGTATAAAGACATTCTGCAATGGCAGATGAAAAAGAAGATTTCTATTTCATATGTGTTTCTTGGTGAAATATTTTCGTGTTTGTTATTTTATGAAATTACTTTATGTGTTTTCTTATTTGTTATCCTAATAAGATAAATATGTTCGCTTATATAAAAAGCTTTCCTTAAAAATTTTGTTTTTTTTTAAATTTTCGAGTAATAATGTAAATCAAGGCCCATCTATCAGGTCTGCTTACTTGTACAAAAACAAAATACGATTCTTTTTAGTTGTCAAAAATTTACTACCACATATACAAAGCAAAAGGAAAAAACGTGTATGTGTGGCATACCATAAACGTATACATGCATATGTAAACAACTTTTGACAACTAAAAAGAACATAAACAATGATCATCAGGCTTCTTGCACAGACCTTTTCAATGGGCCTTGATGTAAATTTTCTCTTTCAAATATTTATTTTGTTCATTTTTTGTTTTTACTATAATAAAATAAACAAAGGCTTTAAATTTTAGGAAAAAAACTCTGTTTCAAAAAGTCTAATGGTTTCAAAGATATTCAGCTTTTTGTCTCCTGAACACTTTGTATTTTTCAAAATTAATGATTTAATTCTATTTCAATTGAATTTTAGAACTTTTTAAAAATTGATTAAAAAATTCTGATCCTTAATTATAAACTTCTGAATAATAACTAAAAACTTACGGGCATGTTCAGACAATCGCAAAACGCTTAACATTGGCGAATCTGGCTTGAAATCGCATAATAGCTGTTTTGTAAATCGCAATAGCAAGAAGTTTGGACGCTTTAAATTGCAAAAGTATGCTCAAGGGAACTAGAATATTAGTAAGAAACTATGGCGGATTTCATGCTAATCGCACGAGTTTTAGAACACCATAAAATAAATCTGGCATTTTGTGATTTGAAATCGTGCGATTTAAAAAACATTGCCATTAAAAAAAATATTTTAAATTGAATTTGAAATTATGAAAATTTGTGCAAGAAATGTAAAACAACCCAGATGAATACAAATTGTTTGTATACTTCACTTGATGTTCTTTTCATATTTTAACATTTATTTCTAACTTACTTAAGCAAGTTTTTCTTATAGGTCCAATAAACGGTGGTTTTGGCACGAGTTTTAAGTCATCATGTATAAAAGATCCCAAACTTAAAGCTCCTACTGGTAAATTACCTAAAATTTGATCACATAGTTGCATTTTCTCATACTCTAATAAATTAATGTTGCTTGGCTTCAATGTCTTGTAGTCGCCTAAAAATATAAATTTTATAGCAATTATTTTTAAAAACAACAAATATTAAAAGCCTACCTCCACGAAATTTATTTTCTATATAGTTAATAATATGGCCAGATTCGGGTACAACAAATGACCCATCTTGTAAAACTGGCACATCAGCTTTAGGATTTATATTTAAGTACCAATTTGAGTATTGCTCGCCATTCAATAAATCCACAACATAAGGTGTGAATTCTATATTTTTCTCATATAATAGTAAAAGAATCTGAAATATTAAAAAAAATCATTTACAAATTAATAGTTTTATAAAAATTTAATATAAGAGATTTAAAATCTATTCAAGATTAAAAATTAACATTGGTGGGTTGCAAGAGTTAAAAGAGAAACTAACAGCTCATACCCTCAACTTAAATTTGAAGTCCCCAAAAATACCCATAGGCCAATTTTAATCCCCAAATTTGTTCCCAATTTGTTGATTATTTATAAACTTACTTATCAAAATAAACTTAATTTATTCATATTTCTTCAGAGTTTAGAATTATTCGAAAAACCGGGTTCTAGTGTCAAAGAACTAGGCATTATCGAATATTTTTCATTTAAATTTTTTTTATCTATGACATCATTATTTTAAAAAAAAAAATCTTGCGTTAATAATAAATACTTTATTAGATTTATATTTAGAAACATATATATTTAAGTAATTAAATGTTAAATCCCTGTTTCGATTTATTCCACCTATTTATCAAACCTTCTACAAATCGATGACATTTTTTAATTATAGAAAAAATTTTGTGCAGTAACATTATACATATGTAATATATTAAGGTGGGTCGAAAAACAGTTGTGCCAAATTCAGCCCGTTTGGGTTTTTAAATATTGCGCTGCCATTTAAAGTCCGATCTCATCATATCGCATATCGTTGTTCAAGCTAAATATAGGTACTAAAAAAATTAGACTAAAAACTAAAAATTAGATTAAAAAAAGTGTTATTATACAAAAATAAAGCCATATTCTAGCCATTAACAATGATATACGATACGATGAAATTGGACTTTAAATGGCGATGCTATATACATATATAAAACAAGAAGCGCTGTATTTTAACGCGTGGCAAAAACCTTTTTTTCAAGTTTTTTAAACTTATAATATATATCTTTTATTCTAGGGCATGAAGTTTTTTGATTTGTATTGGGTTCTACCTGGGGCCTGATTCTGGCAGTCGTAATCGAGTAAATTCTCGATTTATTACTTAATTATTTCAGTCAATACTGAACGAATCGGAATTATTTTTTCAGTGTTATAAAGCATTAATTTCAGTTTAACAATACTGAAAAAATTTCGATTTGTTAAGTATCGACTGAAATAAAATTGCTTTCGAATCGAGAAAGTGCTCGATAACGAATGCCAGGGGTCTAATCACCGCATACGATATCGAGCAAAATTGATCGAAGTTATTTATTTTGGTATCATGACTCTCGATATCGAATGAAATTTATTGAATTTGAAATAATAGCATTCGATATCGAGTAACTCAACATTACATTTCTCGAGTTTTCATTCGATACGTCAGTGTCTATCGTATGCAAAAACATTCGATTGTTTATTCGATACGTAAGTATCGAATGCGGTGATCAGACCCTAGAATTAGGCCCCTGTTTTAATGTAATCTGTATGTGAAAAAGAAAAAAGGGGCTTAATTTGGAGGCGTGTCATAAAAGTGAGCATATTAAAAGCTTTACATACAAAGTTTTAGAAGGACATTTTTTGCACGTGAAGAAAATTTGACAAGGGGGAAGGATCCGAGATGGCATAAGTGGCCATCCACCAAAATGAAGCCATGAACAAAGATATGCAAAATGATGAGATCGGACTGAAAATGGCAGCGCTACATACATATGAAAAACAAAAAGGGCTGTATTTGGGGAAAAAATAATATATTAGCATTTGTTCCTTTTAACTCCTACAAGAAGCACAGCGCCGCGCGCTGTAGTAAGTCACATAAGCCACATTTTTTTAAACAGCAATATAGTGTACTAGCATATACCCGCTACTTCGTAAGCGTCTCCTTTTTCTTCGTGGACATATTTTTATGCCAAAGTTTATTTTTCTAGGTTAAAACTTGTTTAAATTCTAGCATTTAACCCGCTACTTTAGTAGAAACAAAAAGCTTTAGAAAAATATAAAATTTCCCGTATTTCCTTTTGTTGTTACTATTTTTTCCCCCATTAAAGTATCAACAATTTCAGTATTGTAGTGGCAGCCCATAATTTAGTACGAATATGTCAATGGATGGAGGAAAATGTTTTGTAAAAAAGTACCAAAATAGTTTCGATTTTCACCCATTAAATGTTCGAATTTCAAAAAAGTACCAAATTCGTTTACGTATTTCTTTGATAAGTTTCGAATATGGTATTAACTTAGTTTCAATGTTTATTGGTTCAAAAGATAGATGGGGTGGCAAAAAAGTACTTAAATTCAGATTTTACCCGTTTATTCCCTAATAGGGCCGAGTTTCAAAAAAGTACCAGACACCTGTCCGCTTATTTTTCTTTTAGTTTTGGAGATATAAGGTTACCGAAATTTCACATTTTTATCTTTTTTACCCCCTAAACATTCTATTTTGAAAAATCCCGCCTTAGTGGGTCGATTTGGGGAGTGACCAATCGCTACCCTACAAGAAATGCATAACCAAAACTAAAAAAATTACTATTACTATAACACTATATTGGTCAACACTACCGGTCATATAACTAGTAAAATGACCGGTAGTCTTCTTGTAGGGTAAACCAAATTTCAAGTTTCTAGGGTCAGAGGTTTGGGCTGGGCGATGATGAATGAGTCAGTCAGTCAGCACTCACGCAACTCTTTTATATACATATATATATATATATATATAGATTACCTATTTCACACTATATGCCATATCGCACTGATATGTATGTATACTATTTCATGAAAATGAAAATTTGGACGAAGGGTAGAGACGCTTTCTAGGTAAACAATGTGGCGAGAAATGTAGAATGATGTTTTTCCTTAATATGTTTCGTAAACATTTTTGAAATTTAGCATTTAAATTAAAAGTTAAACGTCAATTTATAGCTTGTTTGCTTGCAACAAAAAACGTAATGCCTGAACGTATACAAGATTTCGAAGGGCCACTAACCGAAAATACATGTGTACAAATATGAATTATTGCAGGGCTATGACGCATATTCTGAAAAAGGTGTGTACAATGCATATGTTGCTATTGTCCAACGTTGGGTGTGTGAAAGTAGTCATCTTAAAGGAGTTCTTAAGGCGATGTACATATATTACAATTTTATGAAAGACCTACATATTTACTTTTAACATTTAAAAATTTTTTTCGAATGCGTTTCTATGATGTTAATTTCAATTTAAATATATGAATGTACATACATACATATATCAGTGAATTAGATGTGGACCAAAAATTTTCAAATACTCCACAAAAATAATAGTCCCACAGTTAAAAAAATTATTAATAAGATTTCCGTGTGATGTGCTAAATTCCCAACTTTTCATATTTGATAAATACTTTGGAATTTATTGTATAAGTTTGATAATAAATTGCGTGTGCCCGTGCAAAAAACTATACTGGCAAATTGGTTTTTTTTGTTATTTTCTTACGAAGATAAGAAAAGAAAAGAAAAGGTAAGAAAAGATAAACACACTGTTTATTGTTGGTGTTTTGTTAAAGCTCTGATATTGTTACAAATAAGAATTTGAATGTTTATAATTCTTTTTCGCTTTGAGGTTTTATTTGTATAATATTTTTAGCTTTTCTAAAATCTTTGGAAAAGGATTCCTGATGATCTGGCCTAAGCGACCAGTGAATTGCCCATAGAAGCTAGCTTTCCCTCAACAATAAATTTCAGTGTATTTATCAAACATGAAAAATTGGGAATTTAGCACATCACACGGAAATCTTATTAATAATAAATTTTTGTATTCCCAAAAATTACTTTGAAAAAGTAAATTTTGTATTCCCAAAAATAACTTCGAAAATATTATAATTATTTTTTTTTATCGGTATTAAAAAAAGTTTTCTGAGGGAATAAAACTATTGCAAGAAAGCTACATAATTTAAAATTTTACTCATAGAATCCAGGGACCGTAACGGTTAAGTTTTATTTTTTAAATTACTTTTAATCATTATTTCTTGAATCTATTTTTCGCTTACCCTGCGGCTACACAATCAAGTTGTTCTCGATAGTCTTTTACATATACTGCTTGTCAAAATTTACATAAATTGAAAGTTAGAGATTAACTGCCTTTTTCACAAAATGCGAAAGATAAATCAAAAACAAATTCTCAAAAATATGTTTTTGTCTCAAAAATATGTGAGACAAAATATAATGTATTTGCGACAAAGAAAACGTTCGTGAAATTGGCATTAAGTATTCTCGGTTAGTTAAACTTTTACAGTACCCAACAAACACGAAGTCAAACCTTTGATATGAAATAACTTTATCATTTGACATCAAACGCAATTCTCAAACGTTTTTCAATTGTTTGATTTAACATTTAAATTCAAATTGATAATGATTTGAAAATAAACATTTGATATCAAATGTTTTATCAATTTGATGTCAAATGTTTGTCAAATGTTAAAATCAAAAATAAACTTGGCCAAACTAAAGCGAAAAATAAATGTAAGCATTAAAAATGGCGATTAAAGTTAAATTTTTTTACTTTGTGGCATGTGTTTTACTATTAAAAATAAATTTTAATATAAAGTGAACAGTTTATTTCTTGTGAAAAATAAAAATTATTTGTGAGAAATTACAATGATTAAAAATACGAAAAAAAGAAAAATAATAAATCGGGAAAGTGAAGAAAGTTTGTTGAACGATCGCGGTGCTACAATTCTCAAAATAAAAGGGAGCCAAGTATTTTGTCTTTCCCCAAGAATTAGAGGGCGGAAAGAACACTATTTCATCTTTTAACTATGGTACCGAATGTTTATCCCAAATTTTATTTAAATAAATAATAAATTTAAATTAAAAATAGTTTTATTTATATTTCACATTGTATTATAATCCACATTTGAAAAACATTTGAGAATTACGTTTGAAAGCAAGTTGAACATTTTTCAATTTGAAAATAATTTCCCCTTTTTGTTGAGAAGGCTATGATTTTCAAATCATTATCAAACGTTTGTCGTTTGAGAAAACGTTTGATTTCAAATCATTTTCAATTTCAAACCTCCGTGTTTGTTGGGCATTGCGAAAAATGTGAGTGTATTAGTAAAAAAGTGTGAGTGTTTTCAGTTTTCCGAACTGTGGCATGTGTAAATGCTAGGTTAATAAAGAAGAATCACATTATATTACTTAAAAATGTAACAAGTTTTGCATTAATCATCGCTGGTGTTGTCATTTTTTTTGTTTTACCCTCCACCAGGGATGTTAAAGCCGGTACAATTGTTTTCAGTACTATTAGCATTGCAAGAGTACTGAAGTACCCCAATGACATTTTTAGTACATTTCAAGTGCTTTAAAATAGAAACATTTTGGTCAAAGGTTGAATAATTGAAAAATTAAATTAATGAACTAATGTTTCCAAATTTACGTATTTTTACTCTGTTCCCCTATCAAGTACAAAAAAGAAGCGAAAAAATCTTCGTATAAACTCCTTTTTTAAACCTTTTCTTTAGCTTCACTTCGGAAAATCAAATTTTGTAACGTTAATTTAACCGCCTTTTACTAATAGCAAATGGATGAAACTTTGCAGGCCTACATATTCCCGATGACAATACACGAATACATGAGCGTAGCCAGGATAAAATCTAGGGGTGGGGGCCAAAATTTTTTTTGGTAAAATGCTTTTTGGACTGCCTTCTAATCAATGCAAATGGATAAAACTTTGCAGGCATTCATACTCCCGATGATAATACACGAATACATGGGCGTAGCCAGGATGAAATCTAGGGTGGCCAGAATTTTTTTTTGTAAAATGCTTTTAACCGCCTATTACTCAATGCAAATGGATGAAACTTTGCAGGCATTCATACTCCCGGTGACAATACACGAATACATTCGCGTAGCCAGGATGAAATTTAGGGGGGGAGGGGCGGATTTTTTTTTTTTTTTAATGCTTTTCTTTACATTCATTTGTCATAAAAGTAAATACTTATCCACAAGTGTAAACTTTTATTATATGAATATACATTTTTTTTTATTATATGAATATAAAATACAAAACATGTAAAAAAATTTTCTTAGCATGAAAATTGAAATAAAAAAAAAAAAAATTTTAAAGAAACGCTTTTCTTTACCTTAATATATTGATAAGTTGTGAACACAAAATGAATATGAATACTAAAAAATCGACTTAAAGTCAAAAAATAAGAACATTTCAAACAACATAAACTTTTAAATCAAAATGGAAAAAATCTCACACATCCCTTAAAGAAAAGAGTTAATTTAAATTTGTTAATTGCCAAATATATATTTAAAATACGTATAAAAGTGAATTTTAAAATTAAAAGTGAATTTTAATGCAAAGGATGTTTTTTTAGAGTAGCCCACAAGGGACTAGGACTAGCCCAAAAGTAACCTAAACATATAGAAAAAACATGGTATATTTAACATAACGATGTCCTAGGGCAGGATCATATAACCCATCTTTGGACTACAAAGGAGTAGTTTTAAAACTACTCCATTGTGTACACAAGAGGATTAGTTTTAACTTCGTTTAAAAACGAAAACATGTCGTTAAAAAACGAAGACATGTCGTCTTACTACAAACACTTTTTAACAATGACATGGTCCATGCTTTCATTACATCGGACCAGTCCATGGAGTAGTCCATTTCATGAAATTGGATCAGGTGGTCCAATAATATTTGCAGAGATTTGCAGGGTTGTACCGTTGTACCCATCAAGCACTGTGGTAGTATTAGTAAAAATGTGTTTGTATGTTTCACACCGACAATGCTGGATGGAAAATAAAAAAATTTTGATATTTCGGCGAATATAACGTTCAGCACAGGTACACGAGGGAATTCGTCTGCTGGACAAGCATTTGACAAGTGTATTTGGCCCTTTAATATTTTAAGAAGTTTTAAAATCAAATTAATTAAAAAAAGAAAGCATATTACAGAGAGTAAATTAAAAAAAAACAACAAAATATTTGACATTATACGGCTGTTTTTGTCTTTTTAACAATGTTGTCACAATTTTAATTCTAAAACTTAATGACTGTCTTTTGACTATTGCGTCCAACGTCTCTAAAGGGCCAAATACACTTGTCAAATGCTTGTCCAGCCGGCGAATTCAACGTGTACGTGTGCTGGACGTAATATTCGCCGTCATATCTAAATTTTTTGATTTTTTATCAAGCGTTGTCGGTATGAGTATTTTGATCAATGTATTTGGGCCTTTAACTTATATTTAATAAGTTTAATGCATTAGTTTAAGAAATTGATAACAATAGAAAGCTGCAAATATAACAATTAAAAACTGTTTCTTTTCTTCGCAAGATTGATTGAAATAAGTTTTTGTGAAACTTAAGTCAATTTTATGTTATTGGAATGTTGTAGGTGCACAGGATTTTTGTAAAGTTGACATGGAAAAAAAATATTTAAACATTTAAAATCGATTTAAAAAATTCGTTACAAAATTTTAGGAAAAACCGAAACACTCTTTTTGTGTATTCCGTAATTAATTCTAAACAAACGAGGGGTAGACACCTTTTTAAAATAATTAAATTGTATTAGATAACAATTTGTGATTAGTCAAAATCACACATACACGTTTTTTTGTTTATTTAAAAATAATTGCAATAAAATCAAATGTAATACTAAAGTTACGTAGTTGTAATGCTCAATTAAACACACATATTTTTTGTGAATAATTTTGGTGACCTTAAGCCATTTTAATAATCGGTTGAAGGCTAAATCGATATTACCTGCCGTATTTGTAAACATATTTTAAACCAACACCACAATAGTGGAGAGGGTGTTATGCATTTGTGCTGATGTTTGTAACTCCTTAAAATATTGGACCTTTAAGTATACCGAAATAGGGTACAATAGCAACAATTTTTTTTATATACTGTGGTGTGGGGTATCATATGGTCGGGCTTGACCGACGATACTTTCCTACTTGTTTATTAAATAAAGGTTTACAAAACAAATTTTTTATGAAAATTTGACTAAATAAGCGCTTGTTAATTTTTATAAACGTTTATTAATACGGGGGTAATATAAAGAAAGTTAACCCATAGCAGTTAAATAATAATGGGTAATTGTTCAATTTTGCTCGATTACTAATTGATTACGATTATAAATAACATTTAAACAATTACGGTATGTTAATTTATAGTGACAGAAGTCGAAAATAAATTCAAAAATATTTGGATTATTTTTGAATTGTTTAGAATTATATTTAAATTATCTAAAGTAATAGTGATTATTTTTAGCCGTAACACGCAGGATTTTTTAATCTTTCGATTCTTTTTAGCAAATAATTAAAATTATTACTAATCGTAATTTAATTCATATGAGTTTAATATAACATTTTGTCTGGCTGGTACTTCAATAAAAAATCACTTGAAATTTTTTAACAAATACCTTGATTTAGATACATACATACATATGTATAAGAAGGATGAAAAATTATTTAAAAACAAAATTTCAAGATTTTTTGGTGTTGGACTATAATACATTTACAACGACTGGGAAGATTTCGGAGAAGTATTCTGAGTTTATATTGGCCCAAAAATAGTTAAGACTTAAAATTTATTGCAGTTCGAATTGCCTTTATGAAGATATATTATTTGTTGGGTTTGTCATAGCCCCGAATATATTAATTTCCAGCCATATTCATATTTTAAGCTTATAGCATGTAATAACAATCAAACGCTTTTTGTCTAATAAACCTCCTGTAAAAATTTGTATTCATAAACGTACATTAACAGTTTTATTACTATTAACAGTTTGTGGCGATTTTGTGTTTAAGTATGGCAACTTTCTTTATATTTTGCTGCCATTTTATTGCTAGTGATGCATGAAACTTCTATTCGGTTCACATGCTATTCTGTATTAATTGTTTTTTATAGTTTTTTTTAATTGTAGAACTTAAAAATTATTCTTATCAAATAAAACTACATTTTATTTTAGTTTCTGAACAAAATCTTGCCGAAAGGTATCATAAACACTTTTGTCTGAACCTTTTTTAAATATACGATAAGAAAGTATTCGAATAAAAAGTTTGTTTACTTTTTATTAACATCACTATTATTATGATTTGTTTATATTCTATATTTTTCAATATCTTTGAACAATAATTCGTTAGTTTCAAGGCCCATTGAAAAGGTCTGCACAAGAAGCCTGATGATCATTGTTTATGTTCTTTTTAGTTGTCAAAAGTTGTTTACATGTGCATGTATACGTTTATGGTATGCGACACATACACGTTTTTTCCTTTTGCTTTGTATATGCGGTAGTAAATTTTTGACAACTAAAAAGAATCGTTTTTTGTTTTTGTACAAATAAGCAGACCTGATAGATGGGCCTTGGTTAGTTTAAACAAAAAACAACTAGTTTCAGTAATTTAATATCTGCATTTGCCCCTGAACGTATTCTTTTAAATCAAATAAAAATGTTTTAAATAATTAACCATATAACTTTTAATTGGTTGCCTAAAATAAAAAAAAAATTTAGTTAAATGTATTTAACATGTCCATATTAATAAATAAAACATTTTTTAGCATTATTTTTGAACATATTTCACAAAAATAATATCATAAAATGCAGGCACTTATCAAAATTTCATTTTATTTTTGGTTTAAAGAAGGGTAAATAGAACAATAAATTTTCTTACTTTATGAATGGTTTATTAAAGGTTTAATAGACTATTTTTCGTTTATGAATACAACTTTAGCAATTTTGCCTTATATTTGGTTAATTAACCATTAATAAATTTTTATGAATACGGCTGTTACAAAATTTCACAAAAAAAAAAATCAAAAACTAAAAAAAAAGTAAAAGAAAATCATGCTAGTTACACCAATTAAAACGCGAGAACAGTTGCACCGGTTAACCTTTTATTTGTTGAATTCGTCTCCGCCATGAATAGCAGAATAAATATTTAATTATCAAAAATGGAAGTGGGCGTGGCACAAAAAAGATTAATTTATATCTGGGGAACGGTAAGAGTGAAATTGTCCATACACGTAAAAAAAAATATGGTTGGAGCTAACCATATTCTAAGAGCAACATACTATGGTAACAACGTTTTTGTTTGCATCTTACCATATTATGTTTAAATATGACCATAGTATGGTTAAGATCAACAAAAATGTTCCCGAAATCAAGCATAATATGGTCAAAGTTAACCATATTTTGGTCAATATTAACCATAATAATGGTCAAAACTAACCATATAATTTTCAAAATTAACCATAATATGGTCAGAATTAACCT
Organism: Pollenia labialis; assembly: GCA_949318255.1. Taxonomy (NCBI): domain Eukaryota; kingdom Metazoa; phylum Arthropoda; class Insecta; order Diptera; family Polleniidae; genus Pollenia; species Pollenia labialis. The sequence continues at coordinate 118,518,936 of OX439140.1, forward strand.
TTCCTTTATTTTCATTTTTTTGTGTTCTACAGTAGACGCTTACAAATTAGATCTTTCAGTAATTCGAACGTCTAGAAATTAGAATCGGTGTTTGCAATTCATTAATCGCTCTAAAATTCGAATATAAAATTCTAATTTCAGAGCTATTTTTTTTATTGATATTTGAACACAAGAAATCCCCAATTTATTTTTATTCTGTTTAACCCTTATGTGAATGGCAAGGTACCCGGGTACCTTTGGAATTTTCAACTTAATTTTTTTTTAAATAAACAGATGGTCCACATATTTAAAACTTCTTGAGAACTCCTCACTTTTTAACAATTTTAAATTATAATTATTTTTAAGCTTACAAATTATTTTGAAAAGGCGTTGTGAACCAGTTTTCATCTTACACCCTTAACGGCATGGCAAGGTACCCGGGCACGTTCATACAGTAAATTCCACATAGCTACCCGGGTACCTTGCAATGCTGTTAAAGTTGTTTTTTTTTGCCATTCACATAAGGATTAAACATAATCACAAAATTTATATATGTATGTGTTCCCTATGGCTGTAGGAAATATCGCCCAAAGAAAAATGGCCCAAAAAAAAAAATTAAAAATCGCCCAAACGAAGAATCGCCCAACCAAACATGAAAAATGACCCAAAAAGGTAAATACGAAATTTTGCCCAAAAAAAACGAAAAAGGGCCCAAAAAGAAAATGAAAAATGAACCAAAAAGCAGAAACGAATTTTTTCCCAAAAAAAAAAAAAAAAAAAAAATTGAAAATTACTCAATTTGCAAAAAAGTGTTTATTATTCATATAAATTTAGTTATATACAAATATAAGTTTTATGTAAAAATTTGCATTGTGCCTTCAACAGCTGTTCGGCAGTATGGACGCTATGACACTTTGCAAAGTGTCATAATGTCCACAACTTAACTAATAAGGATACCGGCTTCGCCAACTAAAGCTTCTCTGCACAGCCGGCCTTCGGCCGGGCGCAAGGATTTTCTCCTCTATGGTATAACAAATACCGGCTTCGCTAACTAAAGCTTCTCTGCGGCCGGGCGTAAGGACTTTCTCCTCTATGGTATAACATACACCGGCTTCGCTAAGTAAAGCTTCTAAAATCTGCCTTGTTTCCGAACGAAGGCCGACTACGCAGAGAAGCTTAAGCTAGCGAAGCCGGTTTTTTTATACCATAGAGTAGAAAATCCTTGCGCACGGCCGAAGGCCGTCTGTGCAGAGAAGCTTTAGTTGGCGAAGCCGGTATCCTTATAAGTTAAGTTGTGGACATTATGACACTTTGCAATATGTCCCTTTATTTTTATAATGATAATGAATGATTTGGACAAATAGTATGTAACATTTTGGAAGAATTTTAAAAATGAAAAATGGCCCAAAAAAATGGGCTATTTTTCATATAACAATTTTTGGGCTATTTTTCATATAACAATTTTTGGGCGATTTTTCATAATGAAAAATCACCCAATTTCAAAAACGAAAAATCACCCAACAATAACGAAAAATGGCCCAATTTTACATGCAATTTTTTTGGGCGATTTTTCATTTTTGTTTTTGGGCCATTTTTCTTTGGGCGATATTTCCTACAGCCGTTCCCTATTTGTTGTTTTTTGTCGCAATTATATATGTTTCTAGCCAGTTTACTTGTGAAATTTGATGCGCGTGTACATATTTCAGCAGTCTCTATTAAAATGTGAAGGTGTATCATTAGAAATGAAAAAAATAAACGTAAAAAACACTTTATCCTTGGAAAACGAAAATATAAGAAAGCTTGACAAAGGCGTTCAAGGGAAGCGGTTAGACCTAGATTTTAGTGTGACATCATCTTCAATCAGTTATATCAAGTCACACAGAACAGCAATATTAAATGCTGTTTCCAACACATATTTAAAAATAAAAAAAAAATTTAGTTTTGGGAAGTAAATATACTCAATTTTGTATTCGAGAAAAATGTCCAGAAATAAGAATAATTCAGAAATTAGAATTGCCTTAAAAACAAAGCGGTTCTAATTTGCGAGCGTCTACTGTACTAGGTTATTTATGTATGTATTTTAATCAAGAATTAAAATAATATGAATGAGAATGTTAAGCAAACCAAGCAACTTTTGTAAAATGCAAAGGACCAGAATGTTTAAAATTAAACATACAATGTTTTAAAAAATTATAATTTCGAACATATTGTCGTTATTATATATTAACTATTACATGTTTGGAGGCAACCATAATATGGATGGATGAATATAACCATCATATGGTTGCTGTGATAATGATATGGTTAAGGTAACCATAATATATTTAAGTGTTTAGTTGTAGCATTGTCAATTTCAACCAGATTTAAAGTTTTAAGGGAAGTAAACACTTAATTGTTAAATAGAAACAAAATATTATCAATCGTGAAAAAAGTTTTTGATAAAAACAACAAAAGGTTGTTTGTTGCCATTGCAGGGACCATAATATGTTTTTTTAACCATCCATTTCTTAGTTATTAATACACAACATCTGACAAAAGTGGATGGGATTTGAGAAGTGAGCGTGGCACGAAATAGATTTATTTTTAAATGGAGTGTGAAAAATTATCCATGTGATGCAAATACCTTAGATATCAAAACACAAAATTTTAAAAAAAGTGGATGAGAAAATAAACTTTGTTTGTCTGCAAAACGGTAAGAGAAAAGTTAACCAAATTTTGTGCAAAAAGCTTGGCTATTTATGCACAACATCTGACAAAAAGTGGGAAGAACTGGATAAGTGGGCGTGGCACCTCCATTACGAAGACCAAATAGATTTCTGTATATTCGTAGGTCACTTACAGTCAGTTTCCATGACCTAAAATAGCTTCGGTATCAACCGATACACGACATTTAATATTAAGGGCATATGAAAAATAATTTATAAACCAACCAAAATTTCCCAAAATTGCACAAAATTTTTACAACATAAAAAAATAAAATTTTGAGTTAATACCCTCTTAATGATTAAGTGCTATATGTATGCATAAAAAGGTAACAAAAGAGATCAGGGGAAAATTACTGCATTTGACATCAAAACAATTACAACACAATTTTAATTTATACTTCGATCGATAACGAATGCTGTTATTTGACCCCTGTCACTTACGCCGTCTGCGTTTTGAAAAATACCAGTGTCTTCTTTGTCGTAAGCCTAACACAAACTAGTATTTTTTACATTTGTTGCTAACGGCACTTTTGCGTCAGCAAAATTTTTTAATCTAACACTTTCACCATTTTTTGCGTATATGATGTATTATAAAGTATCAGCACTAGAAATATGTCCCTATACTATTCACGTAAAATTGAAGTTTATAATTTCACAATTTATGAGAGTGGAACTCGAAAAGCTTATTGCAATCTGTGGACCGAAACCGATGCTCGCGGAGGAGCAAATGCAATATCAACTTGTTTGTTCAATTACATTATAAATGACGTTAACCCATTACAACTTTATTGCGACTCTTGTTTTGGCCACAGTAATAATAAAATCGTACTAGCCATGCTTCATTATGCACTTTCCCAATGCGAAAACTTAAAATTCAAATCCCAGGTCACACATACATACATGCCAGTGGACAGTATGCATTCAGTTATAGAACGAGCGGTTAAAAATACCACTGTGTGGGCTCCTTCTCAGTGGCCAACTATCATGGAAATGGCTAGAAAAAAACCCGGTTCATGTACGAGGTGGATGGGTTTTAACGACATCGCAAACAAATTCTTTTAAAATAATGTAAACATTCATATTTATACCATAAATATAGTACTTTTAAAAAAGAGCAAACCTAACGTAATATTTGTAAAAAGATATATGGCAGATGATGCTGAATATTCCGAAATTGCACTTGGAAATATGAATAACGCTAAGCCAAATGAAAATTTATATATCACTAAATTACCGATTTCTTACCAAAAATACAATGATAAAGTCTTATAAAAAAGAAAATTATTCAACATAACCACGCAAAAGAATTTCTGGACCTGCACCACAACAATAAAGTAGCAGACTGGTAAAAAGAAGACTGAATATTTTAGAAAAAAGGGTTTATCTTGTTGATATATAAATGTTATACAAGTATAAATAATTAAATAAATGTATTTAGTTCTAGATTATTAAATAAATGTACTCAAATCTTTGCGTTTTGTTCGAAAAATATTTTTCCCACTTTAACTTACAGCTATTAAGTTTTACTTAAAAAGAAAAAAACAAATGTGTCACTTAAAGCGTTTTAAAATTTAGTTTCCAAAAAAAAATAAAATAATATTAGTTACAGCATTTTATAGGTCTGTGGAAGAAAAATCGTTTGCTGTAAGCCGCAGAATCACTGGGAATAATTGACTTGAGAGGAAATGTTTGCAGACAATATATAAAGCGAGAAAAAATAAAAATACGTTTTTAAAATCATGTTCCTAATTTGTATAGTTTTTGTGATATGAATTTTTTTCTACTTTCATACAGGTTTTTTGGCTCTGGTGAACATTCAGTTACAGCGTTCTTTAATTCTTGCGACGATATAAAAAAATATCGTTAAACTTTTTATAATACATATTTGTTTAATGTAATTTTTGGATTTTTTTTTTAGTTTTATATTTATTATTTAAAGGAATTTACTTTACTTAATTTTCAATTTTTTGCACTTTTTAGACAGTATCTTCTTCATTGTTTAACTAAGATCACATGATAAAATTTAAATAAGCTTAACCCATAGATTTTTAATTTTTTTTTTTATTTTACGATTTTAACACCTCATATTAGATCGACATACTTTTTGTGAATGAAAATTATAGGGATGAATATATAAAACCAATTCGTTCTCTTTAAAACTTGGAGCTTTAAAATCCTTTAAAGATGATACCGGAGGCGTATGATTTAAATGTGGAATATTTTCACCCATTTCTTTTGTTTTTTCGTCAATTTCTTTGCAAAAAATCTTTATTACTTAAAAGTTAGTAAGTACTAAACGGAAAACGTTTTTTATTTGTATTTCAAACAGTCTTAGTTGCTCTTTTCTGCTCACTATAAATGTATTAAGATATTTTATTCTATGTTCGTTAAAAAAGTTTCATCACATGCTTTAAGTATCTAACTAACGCACACACGAACGGAACTTTACGGACAATGAGAAAATAAATTTTCGACTGCTACTACCCGTATACGTATGTAGACTCAATGACGATGGTTCATGAGTCGTTTGACGCTGACTAGACCAGAATATGTTAAGAAATTCACACTAAACAGCAAAACAGTAGAATTATACTAACAAATACAAACATAGTTACTTTCATGTCATATATTTCTAAAGTTTTTGATTTAATCTAAAGCAAGCTATTAATTTTAAACCTTTTTTTGCAGGTAATAAATAATGTTTATTTTTTCATCTACTATGTAGATACTTACTTGTTTTTACAATTATTACTAATTTTAAATTAGAAAAGGTAGGTAGAGTATAGATTTTAATTATATTGAAATAAATGAGAAATTAAACAAGCAATATTATTTAAGTCAAATAAAAAATGTTTGTTTATCACACACACAACTTAATTAATTTTTAAGAACAAAAGCTACGGTCACACTTATTAAATAAGCGTAACCACTACTTTTGTAAATAGTTAGTGAGATTTAACATGGTCTTAATATCACAAAATAAAAGTAGTTATGCTACTAGACAAAGCAAAAAACTGTTTTTTGTAAGATTTGGTACTATGTATAATCAAAATAAATATTGGAATTAAAGGAAATAATTGCATATTTAGTTTGCTTGTTGGTCCCGGTTTTTCCGTCAAATATTTGACAAGTGTGACCGTAGCTTAAGGCCTGGAACAGAATAAAGAAGTTGTAGTAGTAGCTGAAACTGACGAATGCTTTGTAGCGGGACAAAGTTCAAAAATTTGAATTTTGGACTTCAGCTTCAACTGCAACGTTTACTACAACTACGTATTCTGTTGACAGTACTTTGAAACATCCGTTTTTAACTTTTGACAGCTTGCAGCGCTATTCTTAACGTTGGACTACAGCGACTATTCTGTTCCCCACTTAAGTGAATATTTTAAAGTTTTGCCCAACAGAAGCGTTAAAAGAAGGGAGAGAGAAAGGGCAATAAGCTTTCTTTCTCTTCTAAAAATTTAAAACGTAATACTTAATGCCAAATAATATTTCGTTTTTGCCAAACTTAAACTGATTAGAGGGATCGTAACAAATTAATTTTTGATACCCTTCACCAGAAGTGGAAAGGGTGTATCGAGACTATATTCAAAATATAACAATTCCGAAAACAAATAGCTCCCCTATGCAATACCCATCTGTGATATAAATTTCAAAGCCAAAAAATAAATTGTTCTCGTTTAAAGTATAACCCGGTTAATTACCCCACGCTTATTTACCTTGAGTTTTAAATCCGCGTGTTTTTCTTGCATATTTCAAACAAAAATCCAAGCTTAATTGCCTACGCTTAATTACCCAATTCGGACAATTGCCTTAAAAATTAAACTCCAAAAAAAAAATTAAAACTCAAATCTCATTCAATTAATTGCCTCAGTATTAATTGATAACAACACAGCCAGTAATGCAAACAAAATATTCCACAATTAAATATTTGCATTAAAATAAACTTTATTCTGGGCTCACCAGGGATAGGATTCATTAAAGAGTTATTTGTGTTGAATATTATCTAGATACACCATATAGGTAGAGGTTTGAATTCGCCTTGATACAAACTTTGACAAGTCGACCACCTTCTAGTCAATTCGCCTTGAGCGTTCCAGTACTTTTATTTAATAAAACTGTCATTTACTTAAGCAAGGTGCGAATCTAATCGCACATTCCGTACGGAATCAAATGTTTTTTATTCTGTTTTTGTTTTTTTAAATAAATTTGAGGGACTTTTGGTTAATTTTTGACAGTAGGTTAAGCAAGGCTATGCATATTCTGGTTAGGCCTTTAGATTTAATACATTTTTTTGACTCACTCAAAACGCCTTTAAACAAAATTAAAAACTTCAGTGGACCATAAAAAAGGAACTCGAGCTAAATTTTGAAAATGCTTCAGTGGTTTTGGTCTACTTATGCTATAATTAAATTTTTTTTGTTTTATACCATTCAAAATATAAAATCGTGATACGCGATGATATTAAACACTCTTAAACGACTGATATTTGAGTAAAAATTATAAAATTTGGCAGTTCAAAAAACCCATTTTTTTTAAGTTGTGGTAAAAAAAATAGGCAGAGTATAAACTTACAAAAACAGGGGGAAAAATATATAATTTTATATAATTTTTTTTTATACTCCATCAAACTTATGTAAGTAATTTTTGGATTTTCAACAAAAAAAATGTGTTTTTCAGAGCAATAAAAAAAAGTTATTTTGTAAATAAATACTAAATTCTTAATTTTAATTTAACTGCAAATATATCAAAGTACTTGAAAACCAAATTTAGAGCGACTTTAAAAAAAAATGAATTTTTCAGAATTATTTTTGTGAAACAACTAAACCCCATTTTTCTGTTCTGTCATTTTTGCAAGAAATTATCCGATTTTAACGCCCTCTCGTGGTGGCAAAAGCAATCAAAAATTTTTTTTGTTAACATTTATTTGAGATACCTTATTATCTTTCAAAAAATCTGTATTTAAAAACAATTTGAGACAAAATTTTTTTTTGATTTTTGTCTATGGGTCGAAGCATAGTGCGTCGGCAGAATGAGAGAACTAATTTCTTCATGTTAATCTTAATCTTAAACAAGGGCAACACGTACATATGTTATAAGATTTCATAATCGAATGATTCCTCAATGGTATAACAAAGACCGGCTTCGCTAACTAAAACTTCTCTGCATAGCCGGCCTTTGGGCGGGCGCAAGGATTTTCTCCTCTATGGTATAACAAAGGCGAATTCATAACAGGTAAGTGCAACTCTACAACTACAAAAAGCCCCATGTATTTTGTTAGCTGTCAAAATTTTTTTATTGCAAATTAAAATTATCACTTTTTTATAAAATAAATTATTAAATTCTCGATAAATTCTCAGTTTTGAAATTTTTTTATTATAAAAATAATATTTTTAGCACTTTTCAATCAACTTCTTCTCAAAACAAAATCATATTTTGACGTTTCACCATTTTTTTTTAATTTGCCGTGGAAACAGCTGATGAACGGCTGACGAGATGAGTTTAAGTGCTGGTTCACACACGTCAAGTTTGACTCGTCAAGTCTTGAGTATTTAGGAGAGAACTTTGTCTCGTCAAGACTTGACAAGACAAACCTGACGTGTGCGAACCGGCACTAACTTTTTAAATTCGCCTTGGAAGTGTTGTTGTAGAGTTGACCTCACCTTCCATTCAATTCGCCTTGAGCACAGCTGTGCTTTCAACGCCACGCAAGGCGAATTAACTATGTCGAAATCCAGGGATAATAAAGTCGGTACAATTGAACTTTTTTCAGTACTATTAGCATTGCAAAAGTACTGAAGTACTCCAATGACATTTTTAGTACAATTTAAAAATTTCAAATGCTTTAAAATACATATAAACATGGCTAATTGTAAATTTAAATTAATGAACTAATGTTTTCAGATATCAGAGAATTGCTGTACCAAATTTGTCGGAAATATGGAACAAATTTTTCAAGTCTAAAAAACGAGCTTAAAAATCTTCGTCTAAACTCCTTTTTACATATTTTTTTTTGTTAATTGCCAAATATATATTTAAAATAATACCGCATTTAGACTATGCAATTAACGCCGAGTTTTTTTCTGTTTTCTTTTAAAGCAGTTGCTACGAAACTGTTTTCACATTTATATTTAAATTTTTTTCAACTTTTTCAATCCCGTTTTCTTCCCTACACCTCTTGCTAACAAACAAAAAGTTGCATGCGAAAGTTGCGGCGTTAATTGCATAGTGTAAATATGGTCCAAGTATAAAAGTGAATTTTAATGCACAGGATATTTTTTTTAGCTGCACGAGAACTTAAAATGATAACACAAGACAAGCTGTGGTTGGAATGAAATTTTTTATTTTAATCTGGTAGAATATTTTCATGGCATTTATTTTTAAAATATGATTTCAGGCATATGTCTACCGCGTTACACGGTCCATTCTGTTCAATTTTGGACCACTTTTTCTAAAAAATCTGGCCGTGTGGCGTAAGTGTTGGCTTGAATATTGGCTTCCAATAAAAAAGTGACCTAACATAGCTCCATTAAAATTTATCCAGATGCGTTAAATCGCACGAACGAGTGGCCAGTGACAGAACAACTTCATGAAATTGTTATCGCTCCAAATACAGCAATTTTGCTTATTGACGTAACTAATCACTAAACACAATTCTTTGATAAAAGTGCCCGCGAACAGGTTTATTTTTTCAAAGTAAATTTACACAATTTGGAAGCGTCGTTGTAGCATCAAACAATTCATAATGACATGCCAAATCTTACTGAACAGAAATGTCTACACAGTTTGACATTCTCAGCTCTCAAAGCAGTTACGGATATCAATAGTAAAAAATAATTTGGGTTTAAGTACAATAAGATTTGAAAAAGTAAAATTTTTTACTGAATGAAGTACAATTTTGGGAATGTCATTTATCATCCCTGTCGAAACCACAGAATTCTATACTTATACCAAGGTCTATCCAATACCAAAAAACCGCCCCGCCCACTTAGTAGAATGTGTGGGTACTCAAATTAAAGGTAATTGTACAAGAAAAACAAAAATAATAAAATTTAGGGCTGGCGGGACTTTTGTGGCCCTCTAGGTCAAAAAATGCCCCAAGCACTCACATCTATGTGTAGATACTCAAATTAAAGGTATGTAGTTTGCTCACGATTGCAAATATTTTGTTTTATTTACTCTGATTTTACCGAACTTTACCCAAAAAGTACGGGATCGCACCTGATATCTAAATAATATTTGGCACAATGAACTTTCACATGAATCTTAACCCCCTAAAATAATTTTGTTCTGGCGGTTTATTAATTGTCCACGGGTACACTGTCGTAAATTTGTCGTTATATACCGTGGTGTAGGGTATAAAATGCTCGGGTACATTTAATGTCAATTTGGTACAATTTTGCCATTGAGGCGGTACAATTGAAGAATTTCCAGATCCCAACAGTGTTTCAAATATGTACAAGTATTTGAATTAATGTGTCTACAATGTCACTACATTCTAAATATCCAAATGAACGTACACGTAAATAAATATATACCTAAGTATGTATTAAATCTATCAATAAATTAAAGGTATTATTAATTGAATTTTGGATAAATAAATATGTGGCATACTATTAAGCAGCTTGGCTTTAAAGTGTTACAAACAAAAAGTATATCGTCGCTATCAACTTCAGCCGGTTGCCGTGGGTTCAAAGTACATTCTGCTTTAAATAAAAAACAAGCAAACCTTAGTCTCTGCCAGCAAAGGTATTGCAGCGACAATAGTACATTGAACAACAGCAATATGAAACGTTTGCAAGGTAAAGTGGCTGTAGTTACAGCTTCTACAGATGGGTAAGTAATAAACTAATCGGATAGGTACAAATTCTAGAAATGGAAATGAAAAATAATTAAAATCGAGTAAATTTTAAAAAGGGCCCTGTAATGAAAGTTTATAAGTTTATAAATATTCCTTGATTAAAACCTACGGTCATTTTGTAAATACATATGTAATTGAACTACATATGTACATATAATACTCGTTCGATTTTAATTTCACTTCATTTCGATTTCTAGAAAATCTCCGAATATGTTAAAATATTTTAATTATTAATATATTAAAAATATTAGTATTGGATTTTCAATTGCTAAACGCTTAGCTCATGATGGTGCTAATGTAGTGATAAGTAGCCGCAAACAAAATAATGTTGATAAAGCTGTCGAGAAGTTGCGTAAACTTAATTTAAATGTTTTGGGTTTGAAATGTCACGTTAGTGAATCTGAAGATCGCAAACAACTTTTTGAAGAGACCATACGCAAATATGGAAAAATAAATATTTTGGTTTCAAATGCTGCTACAAATCCTGCTGTTGGAGGTGTTTTGGATTGTGATGAAAAGGTTTGGGATAAAATTTTTGATGTTAATGTAAAGTCTTCTTATTTGCTGGCCAAGGAAGCTTTACCATATTTGCGCAAAGAAAAGAATTCCAGCATTGTATTTGTTTCATCTATTGCTGGTTATGATGCATTTGAGGTATGTTTAATTTTGACGATTTATTTTACCACAATTTTATTATCACTTTTTTATACCTACTTATGTATGTATGTATGAATATTGAAAACTTTTAAAATTGCAAAATAATACACCATTATCTTTTTAAGCAATAAAATAACGAATACTCGTACTTTAATCTGTACCATTTAATGGCTTTTAATCCACACATAGAAATTTATATTGAATTCAGATAAAATAGACGATCGATAATTCGATTTGAATAACATTGTAATCTTATTAACATTATTTGATTAAAAATAACGGTTCCGAGTTATATTGCTATTGAAAAATGTTTTATTAGAATCTAGTCTTTCCTGTTTTAAATTTTATATCATAATTTAGATATATTTTGATCAAAAACTATTAAAAGAAATGTTCGTATAAACTATTTTCATAATTCTAGATTTTAGGAGCATATTCCGTAAGCAAGACTGCTTTAATTGGCCTTACAAAGGCGGCAGCAAAGGACTTGGCTTCAGAAGGAATTCGAGTTAATTGTTTGGCCCCTGGAATCATCAAAACTAAATTTTCGAAATCCGTAAGAAAGAAAACTATCGGGGATGTTCTACAAATCGAAATGAAGTGAAATTAAGATTTTGATTTCAATTATTGACCAAATTACTGTAGTTTTTCCTGTTTGTAAGAGCTGTTCTTGTAAATATAATTGGTACTTAATATATAAAGTGTATAAAAAGGAATATATAAAAAGAACTGTCTGTACAGGATCGTGTTCAAAATTTGTTCGGTTTTAAATCCACTTCATTTCGATTAACAGAACATACCCGTATATGTCTGTTAATAATGCTAAAAAACATTGTGTTTATTACAGCTCTACGAAGATGAAACTGCAAATGAGGCAGCATTGTCTAAAATACCCATGAATCGTTTAGGTTTGCCAGACGAAATGGCTGGCGTAGTATCATTCTTGGTGTCAGATGATGCAAGTTATATTACCGGTGAAACTATTATCGCCTCAGGTGGCATGACTGGTCGTTTGTAAAAAAACTATTTAATTTGATATTTTTGCCTGTATTTTTAAAAAATATAATTGTAATAACAAAACAAACATAATTGAAGAAAAATACAATAAAATGTTACAAGTTGCTTAAATCATATAAATTCTACGTGGAACGCAATTTTGCCAATTGGGCAGCTATGTCTTTGTCCGTGCGTTTGTCCTCTAAGTCACCAGAGGCTGTCGATGGTATTTTAGCCATTTGTCCTGAGATTTCAATCCCAATTTCGTCAAGAACCTTATTAACAACATCATTGGTTTCTCTTTCATCGTCAGAATCGGCCAACATGTCATCTAGTGTATCATTGATCATTTCATCAGTCATTTCCATTTTCATATTTGCCTGTTGGAAGTCCCTTACATTGGCTGCTATACTTTCAGGTTTCATAATTTTATTAATATCTGCCATGGTTTTTGCTGATGTGCTCATGGCATTACTTAAAGCAATATTGGTGCCAATATTTTTATTTTGATATCCGACGGAAGTGATCTTACTATTGGCAGCAAATGTACGTGCCTTCTGTTTACGTATTTCAACTAGTTGTTTAGCCAAGATACGGCAGACATCATTGTTTCCTTGAGCTGCATTTTTTTTTATTTCCATTTGCAGTTTCTTTTCTTCCTCCTCTAACTTTCGTCGTTCCCTTTCAATATCTCTTGAAGCTTTTCTCAAATTTCTATCATTTTCACGTTGTTGTTCCTTAAGTGTTGGTGCTTTGCCAAAAATATTGTTAAACATTATTTGTAAAATAATAATTCAACAAAAATTTAAAAAACTGATTTTGTTTCTTGTGGATGATTCACTTTTTAAGTTTTTTCTTTTCCTATGTTTACAAAAGTATGATGACCAAAACAAACGCAAGCAGCTGACATTTATGACATGCAATTATTGACGTTAAAAGATGATTACTTCCAATTTCGGTAGTGTTTAGGTTTGTTTTAACCACAAATTATATTATTTATATATAATATTATATATTATTATGTCTGTGGTTTTAACCAATATTTACTTAAAAAGTGGCCTCAGTCACGGTCTTTTTTTGTATTGCACAATTTCTTGAATACAAATGTGTGGCTAGGTTTCGTTTACTTTTTCATATCATCATATAATTTCTAAAAGCGCTTAATTCACTGCAAAATTTTGCAGAAGCAAAAAACTCTCTTAATTGAAAAATAACCTACATTTTTGCAAAACATTTTTTTAGAAAAATAAAAACCATACCAGATAATCTCTTAATTTTATTGCATTTCTTTTCGTTGTGCAATAAAAATATCAAAAGAATTCTTGCCAATATATTATGCCATCTTCGAATATCACATACACAATGGCGATATTATTGTACAACACGAAAAATTGAACAATTATATTGCAAGTGTATGAGCCGCTTTATTAAAACACAACTAGAGCACACTTACTGTTAGTATAAATTTGGTCAACTTCTTTTCAATTCCCTTTTAAAGATGCCAATATAATCACACGCAGCAATCGGTTTCATTTTTTTCGGTTCAAAACAACAACAATTTTATTAACAGCGAATCAAAGAGAAAAAAGAAAAGAAAACAAATTACATGCAGCCATCGTTGTGCATATACCAACGAATCATGAATTAAAAAAACAAGATTGCGCACTCAGCCGTACAAAAAAAAATTCTACTGCGCATCTACGTCATCATAGACTAAATATGAGTGTTTGTTGTAAAAAATGTAAGACACACACAAATGAACACACACAAAGTCTATTGTTTCGTCACACACAGAAATAACGGACCTGCGCAATGCGCAATCTTGTTTATTTGATTCATGCCAACGAATAAAAACATAAAGCCTACTGACCGAGTACAGGCATCTCCGTACTAATCCCTTTTCATCTTGCTTCTCTCATCAAAAACATTAAGCACGATGGCCACGTTCAAACTGATTTGACAAATAATATGTATGTATTGGTAATATTTGGTTTTGCTTAAAGCACGATGGCCACGTATCAAATTGATTTGTCAAACTCAGTTTTTTTTGATTGTGTTAGTGAAAAAAATCTCACACGTATATGTTGATGTGAGTTTGACGAAAATCAAAACAATTTAGATTTTCACTGCCGCGGTTACTTTGATTTGAAGCGAATTTGATGTGTTGCTGCGAAAAACATCAAATGGCATTTTTATTCAGTTTTCGCAGCGACAACACCGTACGGTAAAAATTTTATGGTTAAATAAAAAATGGCTTTACGCCATATTTTTATTCTTCTTTCTTTTTTCCTGCATATGCCAGATCAATAGCTATGCAAAAATGTTCTATTTTATTCATATTTCTAAAAAAAAATAATTTGTAAACATTAAAAATATTTTGCGACCAAATTAACCACACGTTCTTTCTTTTTAAAAACAGCTTTGAAATGAAATTTGATGGTTTGAGTTTGATACGTTGCTGTGTTAAGCAAAACCAAATATTACCAATACATACATATTATTTGTCAAATCAGTTTGAACGTGGCCATCGTGCTTTAGAGTTAAGCATCAAAAGATGAAACCTGTGAAAGCAGACTTAATAAGCAATAATAAGAGTAAAAACCGTATTTTTTGTGATTTTTATTTATTATTTATCGAAAAGCGGTGCCTTTTAGATTTTTGTTGATAAAAACGTGATTTTTAAAGTCGATCCAAACGTTGGTTTTAATTTTTTTGTAACTTAGGGTTGTTTTGAAAACGACGAAATATTCGATGCAAAATTGAGCCATATTATATATTAAATATTGTGGAGCAAAACGACATCAATAATAGCAAAAAGTACTCAATAATAGTTGCGTTCGAGTACTTCTACAATAAAATGCAGCAAAAGAGTAACTACTGAGTAAACTCGAAATTGCTCTCAAAAAAGCTGTTGCCCAAAACAAAAAAAAAAGAACCAAAATGTATTAATAGTGACCTCAGTACTACAACAATGCAACAATAGAAAAAACAACAGGCATTTTGTTGCTAGAATTGAGACGGCAAATTTTATTTTATGTGCTGTTTTCACAACACAAGTGAAAATTTATATGGAAAACACTAAAAAAACTGAGTGCTTTTCATATAAAGTTTACTACATGTTCAGTCACTTGTGTTGTGAAAACAGCACATTAAAAACATTAAAAGTAAAAATTATTTTTTAAATAGTAGCTTGTACTCAAGGTATATTTACACAAGGTAGACTCATTTGGGAGTGTAGACATGCTGCTCTATAAAAATAACCGAGTGGAACGGAATTGTCAAAATTGTCTTCATATAAATTTAACGCACACATGTACAAATTTTGGCTCATATACACGGAATTTGACATTGGTGTTCCAACTTAGGTAAGCTGACAAACATATGGGGCAACGAGTTTACCTTGTGTAAATATACCTTGCTTGTACTTAAATGCGATAAAAAGTAAAATATAAATTGTGTAATGACGTTATAAGTTGATAGAAAATGTTTTAAAACAATAATTTTTTTTCTTTTAAGCGCATTTAAATAAAAGCTTGTTTTTTAAAAAGGGTTTTTTAATTTTAATTTATTTACTATTGATTACTTTAAAACAACACAAAATAAATTAAAAAAAAGAATGTTGAAAAGTTGGTTGGTTGCATACAAATGCTTCACATACAAGTTAAATTCATTAAAATTTATTTACTTTTTATTTTTATTTCATAGTTTTTTAAATTTTTCGTTTTTTAAATAATTTTTTGACAATAGGTGCGATCCCGTACATTTTGGATAAAATGAAAGTAAACAAAAATTTCTCTCTTATAGACAAAATTGTACAAAAATACGGGAACAATAAAACCCAAATTTCTAGCCCAGAAGAAAACGTTCCTATGGAAACGTTCAAATAAATACATAAATAGCACATAAGCATGTACGAAAGTAAAATTTAAGCATGTTCTTACATTTTTATACGATTAATTTTGTTTATTTTATTAATATTTTTTTTTTTAATTCTTTTGGTAACAACTGTTTGTAGATTTTGTATGGGTTTTTTGACCCATCTGATTGTTTAACAATTTTCCCAATCAGCCCAAAGAAAAAGTATGAGCTGCTTCGTGTCTCTTAAAAGCTCTCTAACTTTATCAAAATTTGAGTATGGGAACAGATTTTGGTAAGATTGGAATCCCTCGGGCTCCCAACGCTGAGTACGGGATCACACCTAATATGTATGTTTTTTGTGTTTATTTTTACTTGTTTACCTTTTGAATAATGTGTTTTGTGTTTTACTAAATTACTAGCTGCGTTCGAAAACACATAAGTTTTTACTATTTTTTACTTAACTTTACTGCATTTTACTAAATTGCGTTCACGTACATAAAATACAGTAAATTAGAACATAAATTCAGAGCGAAAAGTGACAGTTCTTGACTGTTCACAAATTCTTACTGCAAAAATTTTTGCAGTAAAACAAAAAAACATATGTTCTGACTCTCTGTCAGCATTACGTGCAATACGCAACATACATAATACAAACCATTATTCCACACTAATAAGAAACTCCTTAATCAAAAACACTAACATTAAATTGCTGTGGATCCCTGGACATTGCAACATTCAGGGAAATGAATTTGCGGATTCGGCTGCCAAAAGTTCTCTGAATTCACCCCTTCTTCTAACCTCAAACTTTAACATACAGGATATTTCTAGCCACATAAAAAAATATTAACCAGACGGGAAGATTCTTTCTCTGGAACATCGGACTGGTATAAGAGAATAAACCGGACAAAGTTGAATGTAGGGGATTATCTTAATTTTAACTACGGCTCCTTGGACAGCAGGTCATATGTAAAACTTAGACTTGGACACACATATTGCACACACAGATTTTTATTCGATCATAATGCTTCTAACATATGCCCTTATTGCCTTTCTGAACCCATTTCAGTAGAACACATAATAAAATATTGCTCAAAATATAACACAATTCGAAATCTAATCTTCAATAATGATCCAATTACTTATCTTTCCAACCCATCACGGGAAAATATACAAGCGGTAACCAAATTTTTAAAAATCTCAAGAATAATTAAAGATCTATAGAATGTCAAGGGAATTTTAAAACTACTAACACAATTGTAACTTAATCCTAATCATAAGAACATACTAAGCTTAGGACCTCTGTAGTCATAGCTTTTCTTGTTATCTTGAATTATTATATTAATTTAGGATAATAAATAAATAAATAAATAATGTTCAAAAGGTAAACAAACAAAAAGCCTACAAACTGTGAAAAAATTGTTAAGTTAAAAAAAAGTTGAAATAAAAATTAAACCAAAACAAAAAGTCAATACATATATATTAATTGGTAAACTTGTTTGTGAAGCATATGGCTTCGTATTTAGCCATAAATGCGTTTGAAACTTTTGAAACTTTTTTTGGTTTTGTTAATAATCAATAGCAAAAAATTAGTCATGTTCTTTTAAATAAATTAATCCGCAACAAATTAGTAAAATCAAATAAAATAAAAAACAAACAAATGCCTATGAAAACACAAAATAATTTGTTCGTGTTATAAAAGTCAAAAGTGTAAATAGAATTTAACACTTAAATTATTTGCCATCATTTTTTGCCTTTATTTTACGAATTTTTAGAAATTTTGCGTTCGCGTACTTTTTTGGACAACAGCTTTTGTGAGAGTAAATTTTTTAGTTTACTCATTAAGTGCATTTTACTGTAAAAGTACTCAAACGCAACTACTGTAGTAAAAATGTTTAAATACTCAGTCAATAACTCTCACTTTTTGCTCTTAATTTGTGTTCTCATATACTGTATTTAGTGTACGAAAACGTAATTTAGTAACACTGCCTTTACACATGAAAGTTCTTTCATGAAATTTCTGTATACGTATTATAAGTAAAAATTTCAATGAAATAGACGACTTTCTTGAAAATTTCTTGTTCGATTACACAGGAAAGTGAAAGTTCATTTGAAAAATGTCGTCAAAGCGCAAAGTGGCAAAAATTGTTTCAGTTTTAGAACTAAAAAAACTAGAAATTGAAAACCAAAACAAAAAAAAAGATATGAAAATAAAAAAATCAGTAAATAGGAGGCAGTGGGTTAAGCCATTATTAATAAAAAGATGTGAATTCGATGTGGAAGCGAATTTACTGAGAGACCTACTGTGGGAAGACGACGACAAGGATTTTAATAATTTTTGCAATAGCTTCATACGATTTTTTTTTAATGTCGTTCCTTCTGTAGGATTTGTGGTTCATATCCCACAAAATGGGGTGGGATCGGTACAAATTTAATAATTTAATAATTTGTTTATTGCTTAATTTTGCCTCCATTTTTATTGTTTTTCTTATTTGTAATTTCAGAGTTGCCAAGACAAATACTCACGCCGAACTTTAAGCATTCGTTCCAATTAATATTTATTTTTATTTATTTTCCTAATATTTATCCACTTTAATAATAATATTTGTGTTTCAAATAATTGTAGTTAAAAAATATATTAAAATTCTTTATATATACGTCCAAAACAAGTTGCTTTTGTAACTATAATTTAACACAATCCTGAAATTTCAAATGCAAATTTTAAATAGGCAACACTGCTTAGTTTATTGTCATTTGTTTTCATGAAATTGTCAAAAAATCGCTTTCTTCAAATTTTCATTGAAAGCAAGCTGAAAGTTGGGCTGAAAGTAAAAAAATGTAAATGTGTTAGTGAAAAATTGTGAGTGTATTGCGACTTTCATGAAAATACTTTCACGTGTAAATGCTGGGTAAAATACAGTAAAGTTCAATAAAAAATTTTAAAAACTTTGTTCTCGAACGCACCTAATATTGTGAAGTCGAATGGTTACTTTTAAATTGTGCAATAAAATTAAAAACAACTGACAGTACGGTTACTTAATGTGTAATGACTAAAGAATACAACACTGTAATCGAACATTATAATATAAAATATATTTTATTCACTTTTTGTTTTTATTTCCCATTTCTTAAGCAGATTCATTGGGGAAAAAACCAAAAATTATAAATGCCTGTGGATAAAATTCTGAAACAAGGAGCAGAGGGTCGTTTGTATTTGGGAGAGTACAAGGGTGTTAAATGTCTGATTAAAGAAAGGTTTGTTAAAAAATATCGTCACCAGGAATTGGACAACCAAATTACCCGACAACGTATAAAAGCAGAAACAAAAGCTGCAGGAAGATGTCAAACAGCTGGTATAATAGCACCTAGAATACTTTATATGGACTTACAAGAACGTAAAATTTATATGGAGTATTTCGATAAAGCCATAACAGCGAAGCATTACATACAGAGAACTGTGGCCAATAAAAAAGAAAATGTAGAAGAAACTCTTAAATCACTATGTAAAAGTGTTGGAAGCACTATTGGAAAAATGCATGCGAATAATATAATCCATGGAGATCTTACTACATCAAATATTTTAATAAATCCTAAACACGAAGGCGATTTTACGGAATTTGATGTTGTGTTCATAGATTTTGGTTTAAGTCACTACAATCAGGGTTCTGAAGATAAGGGTGTGGATTTATATGTACTCGAGCGAGCCTTACTAAGTACACATAGTGAGCAGCCTTATCTTTTTGAATACATATTGCAGGCATATCGCAAAGAGTGTGGTAAAGACGAGGAAACGGTGGTGGCTAAATTCGAAGAAGTAAGAGCAAGAGGACGCAAAAGGACAATGATTGGTTGATTTTTTTTTAATATAAATTGAACATTAAAAAATTTAAAATTGATTAATAAAAACTAAACTTACTTTTAAAGTTAAGCGTTCTTAAAAGGATTATTAAGATTGGGTATTTTTGTACGCTGTTTTTCTTCATATATTTTACCCGTTTGTGGAAATATGATTTTCATATCGGTTAATTCATTCGAATTTTGCAGGAGTTTTGTATCTATTTCCGGGAAATCTTCATCACCTCTGAGGTTTGTAATTTTTATTTTTTTTATGTATTTTCGTAGTTTCTTTTTCTGAGATAATTTCTCATTTTTTAGTGGTTCCACGCCATCAATTTCTTCTTCTTTGTATTGATCAAATGGCCGTTCTTTGATTTTCCTAATAGCATCTTCTAATTTAAGCCCATCAATGGCATGTTCTTCTTGATAAAGTCTATATTTATCACAGAAGTTCATGTGCTGCTTTTTAAAACTTTTGGTTTTTGTCGAAGGATGCTAATTA
The DNA here is from genome assembly GCA_949318255.1 of Pollenia labialis. Lineage (NCBI taxonomy): Eukaryota > Metazoa > Arthropoda > Insecta > Diptera > Polleniidae > Pollenia > Pollenia labialis. The sequence continues at coordinate 118,539,325 of OX439140.1, forward strand.
GAAAGTTTAAATATTATTGTTAGTTTTATTTTTATTTAATGAATTAACTTACTCTGGCATCAATTGCTCGGGCGCATTGTAAATAGAAATTATGTAAATGTCGAAGAAAAATGTCGTTAGGTTTAACATTTTCATCCAAACTGATTTGCATAATTTCACAAATGTATGGAAAAGTTTTTTGAGCGCATCCCTGTCGTAGCATAGCACCCAAAATTTGAATATTCATTCTGAAATAAAATTACAATTGTTTTTTTATACAAAGTAATAAAAAATAACTTTATCTTAATCCAATTAATTCATAAATTGCGAATTTTAACCATTCCGGACAGAATTTGAACCAGATTGATAAATTTGTAATTTGGTTATCCCGAAATAGAAATATGGGAATTTTATTCGGAATTAACTCACTTTAATTAGTCTAAATAGACAAATAGATCAAAATTATAAACATTAAAAAAATCAATATACAAAAATGGAATGTTTGGTTGGCTAAAAACATGTTTAAAACCAATATATCGATAGAAAAAATCAATTATAAGACCAACCTACCGTATGTCATTATGACGCATTTCTTCTAATAGTTCTCTAGAGCTTTCAATTGTTGTACAACCCAATGCTAAAACACCATATGTTACTATGTCAGGATGTAGACCTGCAGTGCGTATCATAGAAATAACTTCTTTACCACCTTCATAGTCGAAACGCATGGCTCGTTTTTTAATAAGAATATTAAAGAAATCAATATCGGCTTTAAGCCCAATTTTACGTATGTACTTTAAAAGCTGCTTCTCAGCGGTATTGGTAGGTGGAATAACCTCCAACATTGTGGTAAAAGTTTGTATATCGGGTGTAATGTTTTTTGATTTCATAAGTTGCAAAAATCCCGTTAGTCCTCCTAGCAATAGAAAACGTTCATGAGGTTTTTGCACCTCACTCAATGATACCATGCTACCCAAGTGAGGTTGTGGAGCCAACAGATTTGGCAATTCTAAGCATGTGGCTTCATTTTGTATTTGTAAAGCATTATCATCGACAGAATGTTGTAGTACTACACTGTTAGCATCAGTTACAGTATCTGTTGTTCGTGAACTATTATTCATTTCTTCTTTTGCGATTTCTGTATCGTTCGATTTTACGGAAATTTGGTTTACTGTCGTTTCGCTTAGAACTAGTTGTAAAACATTTTCCATGGCATCCAAGTCCCCAAAGCCACAATCACGTACACATCTTAGGACTGCATTAAATGAATAATAATCAGGTTCTATATTTTTTTGCAACATTTTGTGCCAAGTTAAAAGACAATGTCTGAAAAATAAAAAAATTAAATTTAAATTAAAATTATTCGTTTTTTAAGATGTACCTGAATCCATGCTTCTCATCACTGGCACATGCTTGTAATAAAAAATTAAAAGTTTCTCCTGTCATTTGCAAATTTTTATCCCTCATTTCATCGGCCAATATATAGGAAGTTTTAACATCACCCCAACGACCAAACGTTTTAATCATGGCATTATAATTTTTTACATTAAATTCATAACCAGTCTCCAGTAATGATTCTCTTAAGCGTATGGCTCTAGTTAGGCCATCCTGGCGACTTGGAGCATTTGCGCAGGCATTAAAGAGTGAAGTAAAAGTGCTTTCTTTAACTTTCAGACCGCGTTGACGCATTTTAGTTAATAAATTAAATGCCTTACGTGTATAACCTGCCCTTGCACAACCACTTATAAGTAAATTGTATATATAGTTTTCCGGCTTAACGCGATCTTCCTTTAACATCCGTAGCTCAAGCACTTCTATAGCATCTTTAACGCGGTGATTGTTTAAGTGGTCTTTGATCATCATTGCATACTCTTTAGTTCTTAGTTTTTTTGAATGACGCGTTGGTCTACTGATGTATTCATCTTCTTTTAAGTCACCTTAAAATTAAAAACATTGAATCCAATTTATTGCTTATTCCTACACAATTTTTTTTATGTGATTTACCTTCATCTTCCAGCATGGCAGTTATTGCAGTATTGCCAAATACATCGGGGGCATCTTTAGTTTTGTCAGATATCGGTTTTACTTCATTTGTTTTGAAGACGGTTTGATTTATATTTGTGTTTTCTTCTTCCCTATTTCTCCATCTTCCTCTGTGCAACTTAGACCTGTCGTTTCCATTGTCTAGCTTACCTAATTGATCAAATTGGTTTGCAGCTCTTTGGTTTTCGAGATTTGCATCCTTGTCGTATGTTTTAACGTGTAACTGCCTTTTAAATAATTCAATAGAACATTTGGTAGCGGCCGCATTTTGTTGCGTCACTAAAATATATTTTGATATTTTGCTCAAATTTTTAAGGGCCAATATTCTGCGTAACATATTTTTGTTATATTTTTTTAAGTTTAATTGAGAACTTTTACAAACAAAATTTAGTTGGAGTAAAAATTTAAGAAAAAATAAGAAGACAAACAAGAAAAACCTGGCATATGATTAAAGCAAAAAAAAGGTAAACAAAAAAGGTTGCCAAGTTTTGTAACTACTGCTTTGCACAAATGATTGCTTGAAATTTCCGATAAATTTAAAGCTTAGTACTGGTTCACACACGTCAAGTTTGACTCATCAAGTCTTGAGTTTTTAGAAGAGAGGGGAAAAGAATTGGCATTCTCTTTTCGCTTCTCTCCTAAAAGCTCAAGACTTGACACGACATTTCGCCATAAAAGTCCGACTTTAATACTACCTTTAACTAAGTTTCAACTTAATCCAAATCTCACACACAAAACAAATCATAGGTTAAATTACCTAAATATATGGTATAAAATTAACTAAGCTCAAGGGTAGCATGGCAGTATCTAAGTTTCTTAGTTAATAAAACTATTAACTTAGGTAATTTCTATGTTCGAAAAAGTATCTAATTATTTTGTTAAAATTACTTAAAAACTTTGAAAATTTACCAATGATAGCAAAGTTATTTTATATTTTTATTTTTGGAAAATTATCTAAGTTTAATTTTGTACCATAGATTTTAGGTAAATTTTCTATTTTTTTTGGGTACCTTTAAATAAAATTAATTTAATTTCATTGTAATATTTTATTTATTTTCATCAAACGGGGAAAGTATAAAAGATATAAAGATACAATTTACACACAAAATAAACTCATAGCGAACAATTCTGCATCATTAACTCCAAAATATCATATTTTGGATGAGCGACATATGTATATTTTTTAAACCTATTAGAATTTAACGATAAATTTGATTTATTAAATTGTCAAAATAGTGCATATTTACTTTGTTTTCGCTTAAACTTTAATTTTGTGATTTTTTGTTTGTTTTTGTTGTAACAAGCGCCTTCCTTCTGTTAATGCTTCTAAATCTTTTCTTTACCTGGGTCTTTTCAATGAAATTCGTGTGATAAAGTAATAAATAATTATTGTTTTTATTTTTTATAGATATATATATACATACATCTTTTTTGTAAAAAGTTCAGTGGAGGTCTTATGGTTATAATATACTCACATAAATACGTTGTATCTCTATACTCTATCGAATAGTTTTTAATTTATTTTAATTCAAAAATTTTAAATTTAAACTTAAACTTTTTTCACAAAAAATTTCCAATTAAAAGAAAAAATCAAATAAACCTACATACATACCACAGAATATTCTGTGATACATACATATGTATATTAAAAAATTCGAAGAAGATACCTAACCCAATTAGTAATAATAAAAAAAATTTTAGGCAAAACTTTTTCTATAAATTACCAATTATCTTAGGCAACTAAACTTAGTTTTTTGTTTTTATATAAAAATAAATTACCTATGTACGCATTTGTAAAATACCCTAGATTATTTTTTTATGTGCAAAAACCCGGCATATGAAAAATAATTTTTAAACCAACCGTTTCTATACCAAAAAGTAGACAAAATATAAAAATTAAACAAAATAATTAAGATAAGTGATTCTTATAAGAAATCAAAAAAAAAATTCATCTGCAAAACCGGAATGACCAATTTGAATAAATTTTTTTTTTACCAGAATAAGTCTAAAGTGTCCTTATTATACTGTAACAGTTTAAAAATGAGATATCCATAAGCTTAAGAGTTATACACATTTCTTTACAGGCGCAAAACACTTCTAAAACCGGAAGTGATTATTTTGAATTTAAATTTCTCTAACTTAGATAAATTTTTGTTAAATCCGAAATTCGCCTATATCATAATTATAATACTATTTTGAAGTTAAATGTGCATTACTTTAAAAGATACGTAAATAATTGAAGCACCCTTAACATGTCACCAGAAGGGCAACAAGGGCAATATATGTCATAGACTCTTCGGTTGGACATGGTGGCTGAGACCCAGAATGATTTTTTGGTATTTTGTTTCGATAATAAGACCAATCTTTACCTATGCCGCCCTGGCATGATGGGTTAAGACTGAACAAGTCAAAGCTAGAGACACACTTGATAAGGGTTAGCGCCTGATCTGCGCGTCGATCTCGGGCGCCATGAGGACATGCCCCACTCTAGCTTGGGAGCTATCCTGCACATTCCCCTGTGGCACATATCTGTGAAGAAGAAGTAGTGCAGGAGTGCTAGCAGGATCCCGCGCCTTGCTGAATGCAGGGCAGGTGACTTTGTGGGTCACATGCGGAATCTTGGGAATGATCCATCCATATTGGTTGGTGATTGCTCTGGTATTGGATAGGAATTTTAATGTCCTCATACCCGGTAGGGACTGAAGGACGGATCAATCGTAGTGTGACCAGGTCTGGTTCACGTTTTAAGATGGGCACAGCCACTGTAAAACAATAATACAGTAGAGTCCCGATAATTTGTCATCGCAAGGGACTGGCCATTTCTTACGAATTATATGGGTTTCGATTTAGCGGGTTTTCGATTTAACGGGGTTAAAATAAAATAAATACGAACTAACGGGGGTTTTCAATTTATCTACTAAAACGATAAAAAAAAACATAAAAAACAATTGTTAAAAATAAAATATGTATATAAAAATTATTCATGTAACAAACTGATCTTAAGAAAATAAACACACACGCAAGCAAAAACCCACGCAAAAAATAGCGGTGAGCAAAAAATCATTCTTTTCATGTTTCTATTGTTTTTATTACGAAGTATAAGTGGTAGTTAGCAAACAATTACGATTTATAAGAGGCTAAAGGTGTTATGATACTTGCTATTTTTTGTATTGGATTTTTTTTAGGAACGACTGAATGAAACAACAAATGCGAGAAAGAACAAGAAATACAATTTGATAAAATGTAAATAAAACAAACAAAACTGCCCACGTTTTTCCCTACAAAAAACCGTCATTAAAGTTAAAAATCGCAAAAAATAAGTTAAAAACCGTTTCTTTCGATCAAAAACTAAAAAAATTGGCAACAGTGCTAACAATTAATCTGGAAATGTCAATTTTAAGTTAAAAAATTTTATATTTTTTTTGACAGTCTTAGATTATTTATCGATAACACATGTATATTTGTTTGACATTTCAAGATTTTTTATGATATAATCATACTCTTTACACTTATGGCCAATTTTCAGGATTGATATTAAAACACATTTATTTTTAAAATCGTTTTAAATACAAAATTCTCTTCTTCACTAAAAACTTAAGTGGAACTTAAGTCACCGATGTGGTACACTTAATTTCAACTTAAGTTTCCATTGTAATATTTTAGCAAGGTGACCTCAATATCACAACAATACAAAAACAACAGGCAACAAAGCATTAACAGTCAGCTGTTTTTTCAGACCACCTTGTGAATAAATACATTTGCTTATATTTTTGTTTGCATTTAGTAGTGGTACCATACTTTTATCTTAATTAAATACGACTTTTCAAATAAAACTCAAAAAACCAATCTGTATTTAAATACGATTTAAGTTTTTATGAAAATTAACTTAACATAGATTTAAATACAATCCTGAAAATTGGGCATTAGTCAGTTTTTCTATGCAAATATATTTGCACTGTTCTCCAATATAGAAAAAATACAAAAAATAGCAAGTATCATAACAGCTTAAGAAGATTTCTTTTGGAAAAAAAATTACGAATTAGCGAGGGGACCAAAATGTATGGAAATTTTACGAATTAACGAGATTTTTTCAAGGGACCGACAGTTTGTTACGAATTATCGGGAATTACGATTTATCGGGATTTAACTGTATTTATTAATTATAATAATAATCAGAATTGTGGTTATTTTTGTTGAACTGTTCCATGGGTTTTAATCCAAATTTTTGATATTTAATTAAATTATTTTTATGAAGAAAGGAATTTTACAACATGGAATTAACACTCGCAGCCAATGACGGCTGCTGGCAGTCAATAGTCAAACATCAATCTTTAAACCAAATTGAATTCACAAAAGAACTTGAAAATTTTTCCCACAGTTGTATTTTTTGTACAAACGAACACAAAATTGTAGAACATGTTACATTAATGCATCATATATCTCAGAAAAGAAATGGTCATAAAATACATATATTATAATGTAACATAATAATAAGTGTTTATACAAAACAAAATGAATATGTAAAAAAAATTTTAAATGCTAATTTTTTATGAAAATCAATGTTACAAAACCAGTATGTACTTTTGTTTTCCACTGTAGAACAATTTAGCACTTATTTTCTCGATTTATCACATTTAATTTGAATTCTTCTGGCAAGCCTGTTTCTTATATTCCAAAAATTATCTCTTTTATCTTTTCGTTAAATAGAACGTCATAATTAAAATATTGGTTAATTTATATTTTCTTAATTAATTAATAAAAATAAATAGAATTATAAAAACATGAATTCTTCCATTGATCCCAGACGTAAAGAAAAAGTAAACCGGTACAAGCCACCACAAAATCAAGGACAAAATGGTACTGGTACTGGTAATGAAGATTTAACTCCTGACTATATGAACATTTTGGGTAAACTTTTTGGTGTTTATAATAATTACTTCTAAAAAAATAATATTAAAATATGATTAAGGCATGATCTTCTCTATGTGTGGATTAATGATGAAACTGAAATGGTGTGCTTGGTTTGCTTTATACTGTTCCTGTATCAGCTTTGCCAGTTCACGCGTCAGTGATGATGCCAAACAGGTTGGTATTATGCCTTATTGATTGGATATTGCTTTTTTACTTATAAATTGTATGATTTAGGTTCTCTCGTCCTTTATGTTAAGTGTAAGTGCTGTAGTGATGTCTTATTTACAAAACCCAGCTCCCATGACTCCACCATGGGTAACATCTTAGAAATATTACTATTGTTAAAACATTCTTCGATTTTATACTAAATACAAAATCTTAAAAAATAAATGGAAATGTATTTATCTAACATTTTTAAACCTCGTTAAGAATTTTTTCGTTTTCCATGGAAATTTTTCTGGTAATTTTGATCGATATCGAATGCTATTTGACCCCTGGTGTTTGTTAAACCATAGATAAGAAAATTCTCGATTCTGGCCGAAGTCCGGCTATTCAGAGATACTTTAGTTACCAAGGTCAGTGTTGGTTATTTAATTAATTTTTATTTTTTACACTTTTATTGTAATAAACTACACAGGTACATATTTACATATTTTATTGCATTTCCCTAACATTTTGGTGTATAATTTTGTAAAAACTGTACTGGGTGTTAAAAATTTTACTTTAAATTATGTACAATTCAGATAGTTATATTTTAAAGCTTTAAAATGATGAAAATATTGGCCATTCACGTTAAGAAATGTATTGGAAATCGCCCATTTACACAACTAGAGGTCTATAACTCGAAAACTATGCGATCGCGCCACTTTTTTCACTTCATATTTTCTTCTTGTCTTTCGATTTTCCATTACCTTAGGTACTTGCTTTTTTTGGAGCTGCGCACAGTGGTCCAAGATGCCATTCTAGCTGGAAAAAAGTCATAACTTCTCTTCGGAAGCAGCTAGAAGGATGAAACTTTGGTATTATGTACTTCTTATTGAAAGCATTCCTTGCGCAAAAAGTGGGCGTTGTAGATAAAATGGGCGTGGCAATTTTTAATGGCGTTTTAAGAATATCAAAATGTAACGATTTAGAATGTTATTGTATTAATTAAGAAGAGGAGAAAACTCATTTTGGAAATTTTAAAATTCGACTGCATATGCGCAATCGCACGAGGCTTTCGGGCACAGCTTTTTAATATTAATAATAAATATGAAAAATTACACATTATATAGTTCTCTCCGTGTTATTGGTATGTTATCTATTTATGTATATAAAAAGTTTACCGGTCAATAATTGCAGCTAATTTTTTTATCATCTAAAGTGGACATTACACAGATAAAAACGGCACAATTCATTTCACGGGAATCCAGCTAGATTGGCATCTTGGACCACTGTGCTGCGTTGGAAAACTAGATTTGTTCCATACCTTTTGCCAGACAAGAGTTTTATAAAGAACAATTTGCATATACATATGTACATATATAGGACAATATCATATTAAAATTTTGACAGAACTCTAGAGAATAGGTCAGAGAAGGAAAAATAAAAGTCGACTAAGCTTCAAAAATTTTTTGCGCTTGTAAACTCTTCCCATTTTAAATTAAATTCAAGTTACATAATTGTTGTTAAAATAGTTTTATTTAATAATTTAGCAATAGATATTTTTTTTTGTGTTTAAAAAATAAATATACGGGTATGTTCTGACTATCTCAAAACGCTTAACATTCGCGATGTTAACTTGAAATCGTTTAATAGGCGTTCTCTAAATCGCAATCGCAAGAAGATTGTCGGCTTTAGATCGCAAAAATCTGCTAAAGGGAACTTGAGTATTTTTAAGAAACTATAGCAAATCGAAAGAAAATCGCACGATTTTTAGAACATAAAGGGGTGTTTTAGAAATCGGAAACGCAAGAATTTGGGACATGTTTTTAATATCCTTTTAATATAATTTTTGGTATACAATTCTGTTAAATAGAGAAAAGTTTGTATAATATTTAAAATAAAATTCCTTTATTACAAAAATCTTATAACAACCGACGTTTAAAATTCTTGGGTTTTACGTTTTCGATTTCCAGAACACCCCTTATAGTAAAAAAAATCTGACATTTCGCGATTTCAGATCGTTCGATTGTCAGAGCATAGCCGATTGTAAGAAAAATCAAGAGAATAAAACAATAATTTTTAAATTGAGAAGTTAAGTCTATTCAAATAGAATCGAATTTTAAAAACACATTAAACCAGTTACATGCAATAATGAGAAATTTCGATGTGATGAGGTTCTGTGATGGTTTCTGTATGTTTATAAATATATTTAATGGATTTAAAAACTACTACTTTAAATTTTGTGTAAGCATTAGCATACGACATTTTAAACAGAATGAAATTTATTTAAGTTAGTTATTTTTTTTTGTTTTATCGTTTTAAATTGTTTTATTTTATTGGTATTCCTTTTTTCAATAATTTGCTGGTATGGAGTGAGGTTTCAAAGTATTGAATTGGCTGGCAAGACCCATTGTGTTATTAAATAATAAATAAATATGCAGAAGGCAAACATATAAAGCGAACCTAATATAAGGAGATATTAAATTTCTCCAAAGTTGGCATGTCCGGTAGCCTTAGCATGTTGAGTAGCTTGCAATTGACCAACAAGCATTACGTCGCATTGTAAACAACGTAAGGAAAACTTATCCACGTTGGTAAATTGACGAGAAGATTTGGCTTCTTTGGCCAATTGTTCGGCCTGTTGATAAATGCTCATTTCTTCAACGGGAAATATAGTTGCAGGTGCACCACCCTGGAAGAAAAATAATTTAAAAAATAGACTTATAATTGTACGCATCAAGGCTTTATTACTCCTTCAGTTTCCATATACAATGGATCGTAGTGAATGCCATCAAACAGTAGAAAAACTCTTAGACCATAATTTTTATCTTCGCCAAAACGATTGATAATGGCATTTTGTATATCTACCACATCGATTTCAATACCATAATAACTGGAAAGTATAGCCACTTCAATGGCTCCACCCCAGGAATCAGGTTTTTGTATCCAAGCACAATAGTCGGCATTTGATTTACCCAAAACAGCATCATTATAATCTTGGGGATTGGCCGCCACCTCTTGGGCAATTATATGACGCATCATTTCACTGCCCTCATTGTCCACTTTGCCATTGAGTACAAAACGCACACTTGTAAATAAGCAGGAATTATCGGCAGGTACAACTTTTTTTAAAAGTATACCATTAAAATTGCCGCTGGAGCCGGGAGGCGGCAACTCTGCCTCGGGGGTTTCACTAGTATTATTATCGGCAGCCGTTGCTGCAGCCACAACTTCTCTCAACTGTTGCTCTTCCTCTTCGGCCTGCAAACGCCTCGCCAAAGCTTCATCATCCTCTAAAGATGCAAGTAACGCAATCACTTCTGATTCAGGTTTTTCTTCAACAATCAAAGTTTCACCGCTTGATATGCCACAGCCCTCTAAAGTACTTTGAAGGCTGTTTTGAGCCAAATCTAATGGCCGGGGTGGAAAACCCATTAATATGTGCAGTTGCGGTTCCTTTATGTTTGTTACTTGCGCTACACGTTGTTTGAGATCAGCTACCGTTGTTTTGTTCGATAAGTCTTTAACAATGAATTGACCATTTTTCGATTTTAATTTTACACTGAATGTACCAGTCATTTTTTCTTTCACCGAGTTTTTCTTTTTTATATTTTACTGCCCTTTGTTTTGTGAATTTATGATACTTATTATTTTGTACAGATACTTATTATTTTGTAGAAAATATATCAATGTTTGCTAAATTTAGTGATTGATAAACTTTTATTTTAATTTTGGTAATTAGTTAGCTAATTTTCAGTTGTTTTGTACGACCTTTTTATCTGATTCCAAAAAATAAAATCGTATTTTTTGTCGCTGTCAAGGTGACAATTGTTGGAAAGATAACAATAACAACGAATATAACTGTTATACAATGACAAGAGTACCAGTGCTGTCATCTTAAACGAAAAGAAAGCGTCGTTCATTTTTAAAACAATTAAAAACAAATTACGAAAATAAGGAAAAACGCGTAGAGCAAAAAAAAGAGAATTTGAATAAAAACATTTAAAATGTATGGTTTTGTAAACGGGTTAAATTGGCGCAAAAAGCTTTAAAAGGGTGCCCCAAAAATGTTTGACTCTTCAAGTCTTGACCTTTTAGGTGAGATGGGAAAAGAGAATGCCATTGCTTTTCCCCTCTCTACAAAAACTCTAGACTTGATGAGTCAGTATCAGCTGTTAAATTGAAAGTAAAATTGCCAAACAAAGTGCCGGTTCACACAAGTCAAGTCAAGTCAGGTCAAGTCTTGAGCTTTTAAGAGAGAAGGGAAAAGAGAATGCCATTTCTTTTCCCCTCTCTCCTAAAACTCAAGACTTGACGAGTCAAACTTGATGTGTGTGAACCAGCACATATGTAGAGGTGAAATACTGCAAAACTTGATTGGGTGGCCTTCAAGTAAGTGCTGGTTCACACACGTCAAGTTTGACTCGTCAAACTTCCATTATACAATATTATTGTATAAGTTATTTTTGTTCCATAATAATACAGGTTATTTTGTTTTGTTATAAATCCTTTATTCATTTGTTAACAAATTACAAATTTTATTCCTATTACAATAATTTATTTTAATGTTAATATTTTAATGTTATTACTTTATTATTTTATTTAAATGTTTAATCTTGTTGTTTTATTTATATTTTTTTTATCTTATATTTTATTTCTGTTATATATTATCTACATAACATGGGGTCTTCACCTGAGATAATATCTGATATAATATGTGGGAGAACGTCGGCAAAATGAGAGAACAAATGTCTTCATGTTAATCTTAAACAAGTATGTTATAAGATTTCATAATCGAATGATTCTCGTACAGTAAACTTGTGTCGTTTTTATTACACGTTAAATTTGTGCAATATTTTAAATAAACAAAACTAATGGATTAAAAGCAGAACTGTAAAACTGTGCAATCGATTCAAGTGTACGGAATTTATTATGAAATGTTAGACTGTGCTAAATGCACAACTTAAAAACGTTTAGTACTCCCCCCTTTAAGATGCAGACGTCCCCGTCTGATCGTAATTTTGAAGAACATTTCTAATCTCCCAATATACGTCGCTATTTTATGCAATAATATGCGGCGCAAAATACCAAAATTAAAGCAAAAAAAGAGGCGGAGACGTAACAAGTTCCCTTAACTTTGAAGTATAGGTTGGAAATATGTTCTCTATTTTCGATGTTTAGCTCGTGCAAGTATGGGAGTGATAAAATGGCTGTATGATTAGCAAGACTTATGGAGTGGGCTATGGGAGTTTCTGGGCTTCGGAAAGCAATCCTACGGAGGTTTTCAAACTTCGAGGAATTGACCAATATCTCACTCTCAAATGTTATTAGGAAGGTGTCCTTTTGCACAAGTTTAGTTTCGTTTTTGTCAAAGAGTTTGAAAGATCGATCGTTAATAATGATGATTCCGTCACCAATTTCTAAAATAGGAGGCGAAAGTGTGTCGCAAGTAGCTGTGTAGTTATTTAACAAGTTATTAAGGCAGACGTTTTCTACTCTGTTTTGTCCTTGGTAAAATTAAATTGTGGATTTCTTTTTACAATTGGTTAGCATTACATATTCATTATTACAATTTGCAACTTCATTACTTTCAAAAGATAAGATTTTATCGTTATGAATAACAGGATGGATTTGCTTTTTACTACATAGTAATTTAATTTTTGGAAATTTAATTAAAAAGGTTATTACATTTTTATCTTGCAAAATTTTATGTTTAGAATTAACAATGACTTCAGTTATGCTTACATTATCGTATTATTCTGAGTTTATTATGAAATTTATTTCAGAGCCGTCTAACAAGATGGGGTTAATTATTTGCAACTTCCCCAAGCTTACTGATAACGCTATATTGTCCATGGTGTATTCGAAGCGATTCTATCATTTTAAGGATTTGGTCTGCATCTGCTTAATAGCTTCTTCATATGAGATTGTGGAAGTAAGTCGGTCAGATTTTTCGTTTCTTCGGCTATTATTATGAATTCTGTTAAGTTGGTGACATGTGCAAGTATCCCATGGTTCTCGATTACGGCTACGTATCCGTCAGATACCGGTATATAATGTGAAGAGGTGTAATCAACGATGGCAGCGTGATTGGGGGACAACACGCTAAAAAGCGTTAAGAAGCTGTAACAAGGAATTGAACATTATCTTTGTGTACAATTTTGTTATCAATCTTTAAAGTTGTACCCAGATCTTCCTGCACTATTTTTTCTTCGAAAACCTTGCTAAATTTGTAACCTAATCGTTTATTTATCTTAACAAACACTTTTTCACCAGGGCTATAAGTTTTAACGATTGACTTTTTATTATGATATACTAAATAGGATTTTTGTTTTCCGAGTATTTTCGAACGAATATCGTTTTTCAAATCTTCTGGAATTGACTGTATAACGTCTATTGGTTTTTGTTTTATGGTGGAATGGATGGTTCTATTGTACTTGGCCGTAGCCATTAGAATAAGCTCTGTGGTATCATCTACGGCGTATTCCAGCTTTATACATCGCGCAATTTCCAAAAGAGTGCTATGAAAGCGCTCGACTTGTCCATTAGGGGTACAATGCATTGGTGGGGTTGCATGGATATTAGCCCCGAAATTGTTCTTTACCAATGATTATCAGTTTCCGAATTTAACGACTTCTCTTTGTCGCATACAATTGTTTTGTCCCTTAATAAAAATTAAGGAATTCTATCATGGCTGGTTTAATATCTACCATAGCTCGGGACGGTATGGGCTTCACAATGGCGAATTTTGAAAATTGATCTTAACACGTTAAACAAATTTTTTTATCGGTGTTGTAGATATCGACATGAAGAATTACACCCGGAGCAGACGGTATGGGAGTTTCGGCCATCTTGTGCTTTAGAGGGTGCCTCCGATATTTTGCTACCCTACATATTTTGCAATTAGATATTATTTCTGTAAGTTTCTTTCTTATATTTGGAAAAAAGTAATCCCGAAGGACTTGTCTCGTATTTCCGACAACTGAGCGATGTGCTCTATAATGCTCGTGCGTTAAAATTTCGAGTTGTGATAAATTTATTCGTGAACCGAAATTTCACGGATGGATACCTAGAGATCAAAGTGTGTTGTATTTGGGCTAGGGTGTGTAAGTCGCAATAAATTCCGTTTACTACCTCAGGGTTAACGCAATTCTCAATTGTTTTTAAAAGATCCTCAACGTATTCAAATGAAATAGAATGACGAATGCGATTTTAAAGAGTATCTTAGTTTGCTTCTTTAATTCTCGGCCTTGGGTTATAATGATCTGGTTTCTGAAAGAGTTTATTGGGTTCTCTACCGTGGGGATAATTTCGGTTAATGACATTTCACTACCACAAGCTTGGAGTGAGCATATTGACCGCGAATCTACTGAAATATTTATAAATTGTCTGGAGAGAGCGTCGGCAACGACATTGTCCTTGCCGGGCTTATAGTAAAATTTAGGAGAATACCCTTCAATGAACGCCCTCCAGCTTTTAAATTTTGAATTAGGGTTTTTTTCGGAAAGCGAAAAGGTCAAAGGTTGATGGTCAGTGAATATGTTGAGGTTATTAACCCCATAAAGATAATGCATTAGGTTTTTCAAGGCACAGACAATAGCCAAAAGCTTGCGTTCGTCCGAAGCGTAATTTTCCTCGGCAGGTGACAGTGTCCTTGAAATCATTGTAATCGGACGCCCGGTTTGAGAAAGAACGGCTCCAATTGCGTGGGATGACGAGTCTGTTGTTAGATCGAAGGGTTTGTCGAAGTTTGGATAGAGGAGCAACACGTCTTCACAAGAAAGGATCTTCTTAATTTTTTTAAAAGCGTTAACAGCTTCATTATCCAAACTAATTTTTACATGTTTTGAATGCTTTGTACCAATGTGTCCGTTTTCTCCGCGTAGGTATTTTGTCAGAGGTTTCGCTATATCTGCGTAATCACTTACGAACTTCCTATAATAACCCGAAAATCCCAAAAATGACCTGAGCCCTCTTAGGATTGTGGGTAGTTTGTAGTTGACTATGGCCTGGATCTTTTTCGGGCATGTTCTAATTCCATCAGTTGAGACAACAAATCCCAGATATTCTACGGAGTTTTTAAAAAATTTTGATATTTCCAGGGAAACCCTCATATTGGCATGATAAAGTTTTTCTAAAATTCGATCGATGTCATCAATATGTTTTTTCTCTGAATCGGAAAAAATTATGATGTCGTCGATATAAATGTGACAGGATTTCCCGATTTCGTCGCGTAAAACATCATCAATCGCCCTCTGAAAAATACTAGGGGCATTCTTCAACCCGAACGGTAGACGAAAAAACTCGTACTTACCGTTGTTCACGCTAAATGCGGTTTTCTCGCGGTCGCGTTCTACCAAATTAATTTGGTGAAAGCCGCTTTTCAAATCCAGGGTTGTGTAAAACCTGGATTTGCCTAGATTCGATTCGATTCTCTTCTTTTTGTTTTTCTTTTGTTTTACTTTTATTTAAAAGCTATTTTCTTTTGGCTCCAAATTTTTAACAACAACTGACTTTAATTATTGAAAATCAGTGTTGTTAACACTTTTTGGAATTTAAAGAAAATTTTATGTTGAAAATTGCTACAACAGCGGTGAATATTAGCTTATTAGTGCAAACTTTCCACTCAATATTTAACACACTAAATACACATTAGTGTTGAGTATAAAACGTTGCTTTTTTCCATTGTAATTTAGAAAAATGTATCACTTTATAACCTGATAAATATACAGTGTAGCCTCGTTGAACGCAACCCTCGATATGCGCAACGCCTCGCTTAACGCAACACCCAATTTCGTAACATTTGTGACTCTGTAAACGCAACTTTTCAAAAAACAAAGCCTCAATTAACGCAACTTTGCAAAAGCAAAACAAGTAAGGTTTTTTTTTGTTTTTTGGTTTGGTTTTTGATAAATAAATTAAAAACTAAACCGTGTGTATGTAAAATCTTTGCTTAGGTGCAATAGTTTTTTTTGATTTAAGAATCTAAGAATGACAAATTTTTTGCGCGTATTATGTACTTATGTTTTTGAAATCAAATTAGTTTATAAACTTCTTTGTTTACGAGTGGTTCTTTCATCAAAGTAACAAAAATTATTATCTGCAAGAAATAACTTCCGAAATTACAAATGAAGAAATAACAAAGCAATGCGTGCAAATTGTTGAAATTTTTAATCAAAATAATTCGGCGAATGGGCTGAATCACAAATTGATATTGATTTTGAATGTCCATTCAAAAGTTTATTTTCCGATGAAGCCCATTTCTGGTTGAATGGGTACGTAAATAAGCAGAATTGTCGCATTGGGATAGAGGAAAATCCACAAAATAAAAACAAATTACTTTATTTTATTTTGCCAGTTCAGTTTATTTACTCTGCCACATGCATATTAGTTATCAAAGTTTTTCTTGGGATTCAAAAATTAATTAACAACCCTACAAGAAATGCATAACCAAAACTAAAAAAATTACTAACACACTTGCAACAATTTTACATTAGTTGTTCCACTCTAACATGTATGTTAGAATGGTACAACTAACATTTTCAAAATAATGCCAATATTTTAATATATTTTTGTCATACGCGTGTAAAAATTTGTGAATTTCTTAAATTTAATATTTGCGATTGGTATTAAAGAAAAAAAAAAGAGATAAAAAATTACTGTAAAAAAAAGTGACACCGCCAAAAAGATGTAATCAGTGGTAGAGGGCGTACTGATGGCGGCTTCAGAGGACGTGGTTCTGGAAACAACAGAGGTATGTGCGAAAAGGTCGTTTTAAAAGGAGTGCTCGTTCAACAGGTAGCGGTCATTCGGGTGGTGGCTTTGGCCAGGAGAATCGTTTAAAATTTGGTGCAGATAATTAAGGAACAATAAGAATTATTGAAAATCCTGATAGCTTTTCAAGTATGTATTTAATTTTTTGCACACAAATTGGTAACAAAATAAAATGTCTTTTTAAGATCTACGATTAATTGATTGGGCACACGTATGCTTACCTATATTTCCAGACCCATGCAAGAAGTGGAACGTTAAAGAGGAGCCTCAGAAATTATGGTACGTGGTATTTACTTTACTGAAATCTAATTTCCTGACTGTAATTAATGAACTTAGATTATATTTTTTTAATAAAAAATTTAATTTTAAATGAAAATTAAAAAAAAGCATTTTTTTATAAAGGTTAGTACTAACCAATTTTTACGTTATAAATAACTAGTTAGTGCTAACCAATATTTACGTTATGACTAACTAGTTAGCATTAACCACTATTTTGGTTATCATTGACTAATAAAAAGCTGGAGAGTAAGCAGTACAGATATATGTTCCGAAGTCGAGTGGAATTCATTAGTTAGAAAGAGAGGCAAAGTCACATGTACACAAGAGTTTCGGTTAGTTTTTTCATTTTGCTCTTAATAAACTAATAGAAACTTTATCCAATATATTGGTCAACACTACCGGTCATATAACTAGTAAAATGGCCGGTATTCTTCTTGTAGGGAAGGTTACTTTCAAATGTGCTAAATTCCCATTTCATACTATTGAGAAACTGAAATTTATTGTTGAAACACCATTTTATCCACAGAAAATTATTATTTCGTGGGCCGGCGTAGTCATTTGCCCATATATCTTCAAAAACGATGTTGGTCAGAATGCGAAAAGTTGTTGAAAATTGGTGTTCCAGACTGCGCCTTCTACGCGCCAGCGTGGCGTGGCGGCCACATGTCAGAAATCATATTTAAACATTAATTTCATAAAATTTTCTTTCCAATAAAGCCCGATATTAATAATATGTTTTCTTGTTTTATTATGTTTTAAACATGTGTCAATCAATAAAAACCCCCTTTATATTTATTTAACTAAATTAGTATGTATTTAAAAAAATTGAACTTGCATTAACTAAAAACTAAAAAAATATTATTAATACATATGTATGTACATAGTTTTGTTTGTTTTATAATGTACACAACATAATTAAAAATAGATGAACTAGATGACGAAATTATTTAACCGATGAACAAGAGTTTCTTTAACAAAGCAAATTTTAACAAAAATGATTGGTCATCAGAAGGATTGACAATATCGGAGGCAGCACCTTCGATACCCAGAGGAATGGCTTCTTCAACGGGAACAGCGCTAACAGAAGCAATGATAGCTACGCAAACAATAAGAGCCTAAAAAAGAAATATAATCATAAAATTAAAAATTACATTACTAAACATATCTAATATTAATTTTGAGTTATCAAAATTGTGAGGGTTAAAATTTTGTATGAAAAATAGTATTTAAAATTTCTGATATTTTTTTAATTATTTGAATGAAAAATTATGTATTGTTTTTATTTATTATCGGGAAACTTATTTTTTTCTATATACTAACAAAAAAATTAGTATTTACGGAACATAGTTCGTAATTAAGTAACTATATATTAAGATTGTTTGCTATTGTGTAAGGACTCTCTAATTGCGGAAACTACTTTTTGTCCTAATTGCTTATTTTGTGCAAGTAAATTTGAAAAATTAGTTTAGATATTTAAAATTTTGATATTATTAAATTCTTTTTTTTTAATTTTAATATTATTTTAAGATATGCACATGCTGCGCAGTTGGCGTTTTAACATAATTCGGGTACGCTGAATCCAATGGTGGTAACCTTTATTTTAGGTTAGCTCTTGTTTTCGAGATATACCGTTATTTCGAAAATGGAGGAGGTTGCACAACATATATTCGCGTAACTCAAAAACGGTTTAGTTTTTTGAAAGTACTAAAAAACCTAAATTCCGCAATAAAATTTCTAATTTTTAAAATTCTAATGTGAGCAGTCGTTTTAGAAAGATAATTTTTTTTTATCAAATTTCGAAATTTTTGTTTTTACCGACCTTAATTAATTTTTTGTCCTTAACATTTTCTCGAGACATACTTGCCCCTTATCCCCACTTCTAAGGGGGGCTCCCATACAAGTATTGCGTTTTATGAAATTCTTAAATTAATAAAAATTTCAAGACTTTTGTGAATAAAAAAACAGATTTTAACCATTTATGGCTTGTTTTGTTTGCAGGTTCGTTTTTTATATGTCTGCAAAAAATTAGTAGCCTAGCTGCATTTTCCAATTTTAATGAATTTTTAAAAACAAAAATTTCGAAATTTTGATAAAAAAATTATTTTTTTTCCAAAAAAAATTGTTTCTAAAACGACTGCTCATATTAGAAAAAAGTCTTAAAGGAAATTTTATCGCCGAATTTCGGGTTTTTAGAAATTTCAATAAACTAATCCGTTTTTGATATACGCAAATATATGTTGTGCAACCTCCTCCATTTTCGAAATAACGGTAAATCTCGAAAACAAGAGCTAACCTAAAAAACGGTTAGCACCATTGGATTCTGCGTACCCGAATTATGTAAAAACGTCTTGTGCCCGGCTTCTCTAATTTTGCAACTAGTACAGTGTAATCGGTTCAGGAATAAATGCGTTAGCTTTCGGGAACTTTTTGGCATAATAATTTTTTTATTTTGTAATATGTATTATAAAATCACCAAATTATTATATTTGGCATTGTTGCTTATTTAAAGAAACAGAACTTAAAAAATAAGGGAAAATCCTTTAAAATTAATTAACAATATTTACATTCCGCGTTTAAATACTGATTTTAAATCACAATCCTTTTCACACAAAATTTTATATTTTAAAACCGCATTTTTTTAACAACTGCTTAAATTTTTTATTAAGCACTAAATTTTAACGTACCAAGGTTAAGAATTTCATTTTTTTTAGGTTGGGGTTGAATTTTTTCACACTTAAACCGTTTAGATCGTTTGTCTAAATTAAACTGACATTGATTTTGCGATAGGTAGGGTATTTATAGCAACCGTTAAGTTTGAAAATAAAAATATGCATGTTAGCAAGATTATATATTTTTTTCTAAACTAATTTTAAGCTCTCTTTTTTTAGCTGAAAAGTGTTGACAAATTCTCTACACTGAAAATAATTTTTGTGGAATTTTACAAAAGTAACTTTCTTTAATTTACAAAAGTTTCGTATATAATACGAAAAAAGTTATCTGATCTAACTAAATAAGAGCGGCAAGCATTGTTTTTATATTAAATTTGGAAACACAAAAATGGTTTCATTTAATATTTTAAATTTTTCGTTTTCTATGACAATACGGTTGCAACCGGGGCGCCGCGGCGTATGAAATAAAATAAGATCTAAGTCGAAGTACGACGTAGATACGCTTTTACGTTAGCGCAAGCTAGTGTGTGCCTTTGTATAAAATGTTATAGGTTTTAGTTAGGAATCGTATCTTCGTCATATGCTACAACGTTTATAATTAGGCGATTTATTATAAAATCCTTTTTACGAATGTCATTCAACGCATCAAATGCAAACATAACTATATTGCGAAACATAAAGAGCTTTTACATAATTACTAGGGATGCGATTTCTATGCAAATGCATGTTTTTTGTCGATAGTCCTTGAACGATGTCAACCAATTATAATTCCAAATCATTAAATTTGCGTTGCATTTTTTAGTAAAAATTTATATAGGTTTTAAATGCATTTTTGAAATATTTTTTTTAAAAGTCGCACTTTACATTATTTGGTTTAGCTGACGGTTGTATTTTTGCCGCCGTCGCGACGTTGAAAAATATTAAAAATTTAGTAAATTTTTGTCAACGTCTGCAATGTTACATCGGCTTCGGGTGCAATGTTATGGCATTTATAAAGTAACGACGTATTCGCTTTAGATAGTTTTCGCCATGAGCTACAGACACAGTTTTTTTCACCTCGCGAGAAACGATGGAATATTTTGTTTCACATCTTTTCGATGCGAGAAGTTCCCACTAAAGTAACAGAACATGGGTACTGATAGACACTTTGCTTATTCTTTTACAGAATTTAAAAAGAAAATTTTTTCAGTTCACTAATTTGGTTGTGGTTTATAAGTATCAAGACGAATTTACACCAGGTGACCTTATCTTGCTACGTAAGTCCCAATTTACACTAGGGACATTTCTTGCTGGACAGACGAAGTTTGATGGCGAGGGGTCGAAAAGGTAGAGTGTGTAGAACATGACTGTCTGTTTCATATGTAAACGCTTCAGGTAAGATTTAAGGAGAATTAAAAAAATGTCCGGCAAGAAATGTCCCTAGTGTAAATTGGGACTAAGCAACAGCTGAATACTAACCTTGTGTCAAAATGATATACCGTTCATGTGGTTCTGGGGAATATTAACTAAATTTTATAATTTTCGCCTAAAATTATGAAATTAAAAATTTTTTTAAATTATAAGATTTAAAAACAAACAATTTAAAATTAAAAAAATGAAATATTTGTTTAAATTGTTCACTACAATGTTGTATTATTTTTGACACAACGTTAAAATACTTTACAGTGTTGTAAACGTTTTCAAAATAAGACCACCTTGTATGAATTCGCCTTGATAAGTATTAATATACATTTTAAAAATAATTACATATTTAGTTGTAAATGTCAATAATAATAGTGCCACAAACAATTCTACTGTAATCAGTTTGGCCTTTTTATGGCTTAAGGATTACAAAATAAATAAAATTGAAAATTAACGCATAAATCTATCATCATTTATTTGCTTGCCGTAATTGTTTAAATTTTTTCCTTTGCCAAATTGACAAAATGTCAACTGACATAAGTTGCCTTACATAACAGGTATACATATCTTTATTATTTAAGTTCGGTTGCAAAACATACCTAATAGAGCCATAAAAATGCAAAATATTAAATAAATTTAGGAAAAGAAAAAATTTTGTTTTTATTCGTAAATTATAAAAAAAATAATTTGTATTTAATTAAAGCATTTCGGACATTATACGCAAGGTTTTCGTGGTTTGAAATCACGAAAAAATTTTTAAAATGCACGATAGTTTAAGTACATAAAATACATGGATTTTTTTGAGTGTAGCTAGTGTGGATCGTATACTTTTACATACATTCACATACGCTTATATACATACATACATTCATACATATGTATACTTTTTTTGTACAAAATTCATACTTAAAAATTAATAGGTAGACATACAGACGCTCTGCCCGTCCTAAGCTAAATACCTACTCATCATGGATATAAGATTCTTTTTTTCTACTTTCAAGTTTGTTGTTTATTATTTCATTGATATGTACATGCTCTAACTTATTATAGATAATGTAAGCTTTTGTTGGATGAATGAAAAAAGCAAATATGTAAATTAACCGACAAAACTTAATATGCCTACATATGTATGTATGTACATGAATAAACTGTCTTTTGTTTTAAAACCTTAAAAGATATAGTACTTTAAAGTTATATTTTTAAACATACATATGTCAGACATTTGAAATTTCAGTAAATAAATTCCCTGCATTTTATTTGTCATCAGCTATTCCCAACAAACACTAACCTGTGATATAAAGTCATTTTGCCAATAGATTTCAAGCACAATTCTCATACCTTTTTCAATGGTTTGATTTAAACATTTGTATTTAAAGCGATGCGGATTTTAATATAAACATTCGACAAGCAATGTTTTATCAATTTGATATCAAATTGTTGCATATTAAGTCCCAGTAAAAACTTGGCTAACTTTTTCAAAACGAAAAGCTTCTTTCACTCATGATTTAGTAGCTTTCTTCGTTTCTATTTACGATACATAGCAGCTATTACATAACTACTTGTTCTTACGTATTATATAACACATTATCAAAAGTCCTTAAAACAAAAACAAAATATTTGTTTTAATGAAAATGGATTTTTGACAAGTTTACACAATTTTTTTTTTATAAATTTTCTCGTTTTTACATCTTTAAGGGACATAATTACAACTTACAAATACTTATTTTAAGAATACTATCTGACAGATGTGTCTGAAAAGTGTATTTTTAATGGTTTTGTGTAAAATTCCCTTTATAAGTATACGCTCAAGTATTTTGTATTTGAACCAGATTTAAAGAAATGTATTTTGTGCCAGGCTCACTTCTCCAATCCCGCCTATTTTTGGAGTGTATTGATAACCAGCTATGTGTAATAAATTTGGACAATTTTCCTCTTACAGTTCTTTATATAAAAAAATTTATTTTGTGCCACTCGCCATTCTCAAGATTTACAGAAAACTATAATGTCTTTGTATGGCAAGTACCACTTCCAATTCTTTTTTTTTCTTATTATAATCCTGCGAAGTTCTGCGCTTGTCTGCAGGAAACCAGAGTCTCTAGCGGGAATCGAACCCACAACCCCCGCACTGATATACTACCAAGGCACCCTCCAATGTTTATTGATAACCCACATGCTTGTACCTAATTTTAAAACTTTGGCTCTTGCCATTCTCCAGATTTATAGAAAACAAAAGCGATTTATGGGTGAAATTAGAGATTGTGAGCCGATCAGGCTTAATTGTAATATACCAACCTATTCCCTATCATATCTGTGGTCTTCGAAAACCCATTTCAACATACAAACGGACATCGTAAAATCAACTTCGCTACTTTTAACGTTTGTCGTTTGAGAAAGGTTTAGATTTCAAATCATTTTCAGTTTGAAATCAAACTGTCGTGTTTGTTGGGTTGCTGCTATAATTGTCAACATTCCGGCTTAAGTGTTAGATTTATCATTTTAGCAACTAAATATGCATGATTTATCTTGTGTATTCAGATAAAACTACACCCAAAAATATTATGTTAATGCTTTTACGGGCTAGTTCTTCTTTTAAATACGAGTACGTTATAAATACATACATATGTGAATTTAAGAAACGCTTACAAAATGCACGTACTTATTTGAAAAAGCTTTTGTAGAAATTTGGGTATTGCAACATTAGAGAGAACACGTTAAAACATGTAATTACAATTCTCGATCCCAATGTACAGCCTACTTTAACAGCATAAGTGCTGGAAAGTTAGCATTTTTAGTTTATAAGTTTTTAAAACGATATCGAGGTAGGATAATTTTTGATACCTACTTGTCATATAAATTAAATATTTTAATCAGGCCTTGAAACTTTGGATAATATTGACCAAATTGGTCGTAAGAAATTTCTGGTATACTATAAAATTTTCTTAAAATAATAACAACGTTGTTTATGGATTGACTGTTAGACCCCTTTCGGACTCGGCAAGTTTGGTTCGCAAGTTACTTGCCGAGTACAACAAAGTCTGTACACATTTTTTTTCCTCACCCTGATCTTACCACTGACGTCTACAAATCAAGAGTTGCGCAAGAGGCTTGCGCAAGTAGCTTGCCGAGTGTGAAAGGGGTCTTACTTAATTCTTGCTACTGCTGACTTTTTAATGCGACATCAAATTCCGGACGACAATTATGCCATAAACTCACCATAAGTTTAAAATTTTAAATTTGTTAAGTTACTTTAATTTTGTTTCTTATTTTATGTTAACCAGTGAACAAATTCTAAAATTTTGGGAATACAAAAAAAAAAACATATCGTCGGTTGATAAATTAAATGTCGTGTGTGGATACAAACGACAATTAAATTATCAACCGACGATATGTCATTCTTCTAAATAAGGTTTTATATTTTATTTAGTAGTGAAGCCAATTTCTAACAATCGCAAATTTCCCTAAAACTGAGATTTACCCACAAAAAAGCTTACAGCCATTATGAAGCGTTTTTTGTGTGCTTATCGAATCTCAACGAAGTTTAGATTTCAAATTTAAAATGATTTGAAATCAAACCCTTTTTCAAACGAGAAGCATTTGAAAATGATTAAAAAAACATGGCGTTTTCAAGAAAAAAGGGAAAATTATTGTCAAATTAAGAAATTCAATAATTTTAAATTTTCTTTTAAACGTTATTCTCAAGTTTTTCTTTTAATTTAAAGCAAGGCTGGCAACCGATAACAATAACTTTTAAATACCAGTATTGATACCGATACCGAAGTAAGTTTTTTGCATAAAATACCGGTATACGTATACCGTTTTTCGGTATTAAAAAATAATACAATTTTTCAAATAGAAAAAATTAAAAGTTGCAACACTTGCGCTTATAAAAAATATGTTTGTTTACTTGACGCTCAATGACTTATTTATTTAATTATTTGTTGATTCCAGTTCCAGTAAAACAAGGCTGGGTCTTATATTTATAGCACAGGAACGTATTACGTTACAAAACAAACTTGATACAAGTAAATATAACAATATTGATACATATATGTATATATATAAAATATATATTTATATAACAAAAAAAATGCAAATAATGATAAATTAAAAAAAAAGTAAAAATTATTTAAAAGAATTAAATAATAATTTTTTGAAACTATTAGAAGTGCTGTTTAGTTGTTGACTTTGTGGAAGATTGCTCCAAAGACGGCCGGCATATAAATCAAACTGCCAATCAGGTACAAGTAAATGATGTCGAGGTATTACAATATTTCGGTTTCGTGGCGATTGAAAAAACGTATTTTGTCGAATATATATTTAGGTGTTTGAACGTTGATTATTTTATGTAAAAAAATATAAGAGTTCGAATTTTTAGCAGACTTTCAAAAGATACTCCATTAAAATTATTATCAACAGGGGACACATGATCAGAACGTCTTAATCCATACACATATCTTATTATGTTATTGAACAAGACATTCAATTTTCTCTTAATAACTGAATCACAGCTTCCAAATAATTCACACCCATTGATCAGGGAAGGAATCAAGTATGATCTAGCAAGTAAGGCTCTTATTCTTAAGGGTGTGAAATATTGTGTGGACCAGAGAGCACTTAACTTTACGTAAGTTTGACCAACCAGTAAATTTACATGATCAGTCCATGTCAAATTGCCAATGAAAATGATACCAAGATTTTTCGCTTTGTTAACAATTTTAATTTTCTCGCCATTTAAAACAATATCCTCAGATATGGAGGGAATTAAGTTTTTTTACATATGACAATGCATTTAGATTTATGAGGATTCAAACAGAGGCCGTTCGCACTTGCCCAAAAGTAAATTCTATTTAAGTCGTCATTCCCCACCGGATTATTATGAACTGGGCTACTTAAAGTGAGCTGCACGTCATCAGCGTATAAGTGGATGTTAGGTTCATTTAGTGAGTTGTTTCGGCAAATCATTTACATAAAGAGAAAATAAAAGTGGTCCTAGAATAGAACCCTGAGTAGGGGGTTTTCCCGAGATTTACCGTCCCGGGAATTCCCGGGAATTTCAATTATTTTATTTCCCGTTTTCCCGGGATTTTTCTTGCGGGATCCCGGGAAATAAAAAATTCCTCATAATTTCAGGAAACAGCTATTTATACTTTAAAATTTAGTTTTCTATTCTCTAAAAATTCGCATCTGTGGATGGGTTGCGGATTAGATCAATGTACAATGAAGTGAGTACATATTTAAATCAATGTCTCCTGATGCAATAAATATACTTAAAGCAGAATGGGCAGTGCAGCAGTTGAAAATTATTACATTTAGCGAAGTGAAGAGTTAATTAATAAAGTACATTAATTCAAAATAAGATGCAATCATTAAATTTTCATTGCCCATGAACAAGTCTTAAAAATAGAAGATACCTTAACATATCGCTCCTTTATTGCAAGTCATATCTACAAAAACAAACGATCTGTGCAAAATGCGATTAAAGTTTTCAAAATGTACCGATTTAAAGATATATTTTGCTATAACTTCGGTTCAGTTTGAGATATAATACGAGAAGGTGTGAAGGAAAACTTTGCTAAAGTTACTTAAAATTTTTGATTTTTTGAGATATGACTATGATGCAATGAAGGAGCGATATGTTTATTAGGTGATAAACACAAATTTTTTCAATTTGTGTTGATTTATATAACAGTGAAGTGCGGGGAAACCGAAGACTCGTGTAAGATACTACACATACAACTTGAAAAACCTTGACATGCATTTGACTGATATAGACGTTGTTTATAAAAAAGAAATAATTGCTTCTGATTGTGAATCCGAAGCATGATTCAACGGTGCACTTTTAACTATTTGTCCAACCTCGGTAAAAAATGTACGAAATTTATCGGTAACGTAAATAAAATTAGAAATATACTTTTTGACGATTTACTAAGCGCTTTGAGTGTGGCAGACAGTCATTTCCTAAGCCGTTAAAATGTTATATATTTATTTAAAATATTTTATCTATTTTATTAATTAACTTTTTGATCTCATATCTTGAGTGCCTCAATTTTTATTTTGTTTTTATTATTATTTTATGAATTAAATTGTTATGTTTATGTTATCTTTTTATCTTGCATCTAGAGCATAATAATACGGAATAAAAGCATAATAATAGGTAATAAAAGCGTGAGGTAATAATAATTCAAGTTCCTATTTTAATCTTCAATTAATTTTTTAGTATTGAACCATTTCTTTTACTTTCTTTGTAAATAAGTTCCCTTACGAATTTTTATAAAAGTTTTTTTCATTAATTAAAAACAAAATTTACTTTGTATTATTTATATTATATGGAGCGGGATCCCGGGAAACTTAAAAAAATTTCCCGCTTTCCCGGGAATCGAAAAAGTCCGGGGAAAAAAAACTCTAACCCTGAGGTACTCCCATAGTCAGGGATAAGCTATCCGACCATACATTGTTCACAAACACCGATTGTGTGCGTTCTGAAAGATAAGATAGTGTTAGTTTGGTTGACGTGTTCGTAAATCTCAAAAAGTGTTTAAGTTTTCGGATGAGTATGTCATGATCTACCGTATCGAAAGCCTTAGAATGGTCAAGAATGACCAAAAAATTAATATTTCAATTTTCCATTCCTTGTTGCATATTTTCACTAACTTCCATAAGAGCCGTTACGCAGCTATGACTCTGACGAAAACCAGATTGTGTGTTGGATAGCAAATTATGAGTATTATTATATGTAATCATTTGTTTATACAAAAGTTTTTTCAAAACTTTCGATAGAAAACACAAGGTCTGTATTCCCCATTTGACTTATGTAATGGCACAATGATTCCTACACTGTTATTGTTTTGTTACTTACTATAGAATGTAATACCGTGTTCAAATATGCACCTTAATTGAGTTTTAAGCAATAAATGCCATTATTGAGCTCAATAATCGATATACAATTTCAATTAAGTTATTGTTCAATTAACACGAAATTGTTGTTATATTAAGTAAAGTAAAAATTAAACACTGTCACTAGTGTGTTTAGGGAGCAAAACACAACTCACTTAACAAAGAGTTTTGACATTTGACAGCTGAAATGTCAACCAAACAGAGTTCCATTCATTATAAAAACAAATATATCCGTAATTTAAATTTTTTTTGGATGGCACAAAATTTTGTATCGTTCACGACATAACGTACATGTCAGATTTTTTCTTATAGTATTTTTAAGATATGTGTTGTAAATAAATATATGTATACAAAACTTTTAAGGAACTAGTAAGAAAGTATAGTCGGTCAAGCCCAACCATATGATACCCTACACCACAGAATTTAAAAACAACCTATTTGGGGCCCATGTCGCAAATTTTCCAATTTTATTTTTGTTTTAAATGTTAGTTAAACGAGTCACTTTTGCACTCGTGTTTTAAAAACAGGCAGTATGATTTAAAGTGCCGGTTCAAACACGTCAAGTTTTACTCGTCAAGTCTTGAGGTTTTAGAAGAGAAGGGAAAAGAGAATGCCATTTCTTTCCCCTCTCTCCTACAAACTCAACCCTTGACGTGTGTGAACCGGTACTAACTTCCAGGTAATAATAAGTTTTTGACAGTTATAACTAAACTTTATATCAATGATTTGAGTTCGTGCTTGTTGGGATGGTATTAAAAACAAAACCATTCCGAATGAATATTTGATGACAATTTCCAAAGTTCTAAATTCCAAAAACACAACAATTCACATACGTAATTGTTTTGACAATCGTACGTGGTACGGCAATTGTATGAACGAAGTGGGATCATGACGAATGAAAACGGATCGTAATTTTTCTTAAAATTTACAATAGTTTTAAACTTCCACAACACTTTGAATAGTTCACTAACCACACAATAGATGTATGTAGGAACTGTCCAAGGCGAATTCAACTACAGGTGGTGTCGGAACTACAACACTCCAAAAACAACATTAACAACTTAGGGGGTTTTGCATTGCATTGTTAGTGTTTACGGCTCGAAATATCAACCATTCTTAGCAACAAACTAACAAATCAAAACAAAAAGGCTCGAACTGTCAAAATCAGAAGACGTTTCGACACCACCTGTTGTTAATTCACCTTGGAAATGTCAAAATAATTTGAATTTACAAACCAAAATATGGAACCCTTATTATAATTTGCTTAAACCCTTCGATTCCATATGCAAGTATTTACTTGCAAGTACTGTATACGTATTATCAACGAGAAATGGAGGAAACAGCCGATTGGCTGAAAGTACAACAATTGTGTGAATGTTAGTGAAAAAGTGTGAGTGTATTGAGTTTTTCGAACTTGCACTTGCATGTGGAAACGGCGTGTAAGTTTAAATGATAGCTAATAAAATAAAATAACAATATGGTGGCAAATGTGGGGTCGTAGCAATCCATTGACACTGTCAAACACTCCATTGGCACTGGCAAACACTGTCGCATAAATAAAATCATAGCAGAAAGAATCAATATGACACAAAAGAGCACTTTGTGAACTGCCCAAACAATTCTATAAAAATTAAATTTATTCATTGAATTTTGAATTAAAAAAAAAAAACAAGAAACGCTTCACCATGGTGGTATAATAACAGAAAGTAATAAACATACCGTTTTTAAGATATAAATAAATTAACTTTGAGCCACACCCACTTGTCTAGTCCCACCCAAATTTTGTGGGATATGGTGTTTTGATAACCAAGATGCTTGTATCCAATTTTGGGAAAAATAAGAGGCAGTTATGAATTTTTTCATGTATCTCAGCCATTTGTGGACCGTTCAGTTTGATCCATAGCAAACAATTCCAGTCTTTATGTGATATAAATATATAACTGCCAAGTCCCCATTATAACTATGGTCTTTGGCAAATCCATTTCAGTTATACGATCAAGTATATATGTCAAAATAACAAATTTGGTGACGTACAGTACGTTTACGTATGTAAAAATTTACGTTAACGGATGTAACAATTTGATCTGTGTGTGTGTTTTTTTGTTGTTGAAGAACACATTTTCCGCAAAAACACAGACTATACCAATTGAACTACTGGTAAAAAACCAAATAATTTCTTTAAGTGTATAATATTCTTTCTTTACCTTTTTTTAAATTTTTATACCTTTTTGTACATAAATCCGGGTGCTACGCAAAATCTTAAAGCACTTCTTGTTTCTTAAAAAAAAGAAAACACAAAAACGATTTATTTTTGTTAACAATTCGTTTTTTTTACCGGTATTTAAAAAAAATAACGACAACATGTGGCTAGTTGTTAGTTTTATTTAAATTTAGTAATTGTATGTTTATTAGGGTGGGTAACTGATGTATGAGAAAAGATAAAAGGTCTCGAATAATATTCTTGTACAAGAATTTTTTTGTCTTACGTTAAAAAAAATAAAAATTGTTAAAAAAATAAAAAAGTCACGTTTTGAGCACGCGCCTGAGTTTCTTAGAATTAAGTAATTTTGAAAACCAACAATTTTTTAAAATTTAATATTTAATTTACTATGAATTATTATTGATTAAAACCGAAAACATTTTTAAATTTACTTAAAAAAATAAATCACGAAATTATATAAGTTATTTTTTGGTCACAAAATCTTTTTTACTGTCAAATCTGGACACTCTCTCGTCTTGATTTAACCTCTGTATTAAACCTCTCTTGATTTTTTTTATTGAAAAGACTCTTTTCAGTAGAGGCAAAGATGCTTCTGCCGCTATTTTCACGAACTTAAAAGTCATTAAAATACAGTAATATGCTTTTCTGCAATACAATGCTATTGTTATTACGCTAGGTCTCCACGTAGCAATTTTTTTTGCTAAGCACGAGCAATAACGTCGGCAGAACCATGGCGCAATAATTGCTGACTATATTGCTGGAGAACACGTGAAATTGCTATGCCATAAAAAACGTACAGAGAAATTAAATGTCAGATAAATAACAGCTGATTTTACAGCAGATTGCTAAGCAATAATTGCTCAAGCAATAAGAAGAGCAATCATTGCGCAATGGATTGCCACTCATGACAATATGCGGTCTATACTTCGCAAATTTTATGGAGCAATCAAATTTGACGTTTGCCGCAATAAATATTGCTACGTGGAGACCCGGGGTTAGATTCAAAATTTAACAAATTTAAGGGCTCTTAGACTAAAAATAAATAAATAATATTTTACAGGGGTCCAATGCAGACAAAAATACAATAAATTTACGCTATTAGAAGTCGATACGAGAAAATTATTTTTTTTGACCCTCCCTAATGTTGATACTAAATAACACCAACCAATATTCAATGAGAAAATACCAAATATTTAAGATTTTTTTATTGTTAAAATGTGTGATTTTAGAATATGGGGGATTTCATGTCAAGTGACCCAATTTTGAAATCGATGTCTTCCGATTTGGATGATTTGCACCAAGGTTAGTCCTATTGGATAGTAATTTAGAAACAAATTTTCAACAAGATCGGTCGAAAAGTTTCTGAGTTAGAGGGGGTCAAAGTTGGACATTTTGGTCATACAGGTGTTCCTTCTCATCCATGTAAACTATTACCTATTGGAGTTAGAAACATTTGTCCCGAGTAGCTTAGATAGCTATTTGTTTAATCTTTTGAAACATTTTTTTTTGTTTTTTAAATTTAAAACTTTTTTTTATTTATTTTTAGCGGAAATGTTTTTTTTTTTTTGCTCAAAAGAAAGCTTATGTCTTTTCCTTTAAGGTAGTTTTGATCGCTTTTTGGGCTGCGAGTGGCATATGTATAAAAAAAATAATTTTCTAACTCTAGACGAGGGTTTTTAAATTTTTAGCATATGTAATATTTTGAATTTTTTCCAAACATCCATTTTAAAATAAGGTTACTTGATATGAAATCCCCCATATGTATTTACTTATACAGTAGTTTTGACTTAGCTGCACAATCTCCTTTGCACGATTTTTTGTGCAGGTAAATCAAAAATGCAGTTATCTTAAATGCATTTACCTGCCTTAATGTGCAGGTACACGATTGTGGTTACCTGCACAAAAGTGCAGCTAAAGTAAAGTGTTTGATTTAAAAGAAGAATAAAAAAATTATTTTTTTAATACATAAATTTATATTTTATTAAAATTTTATTTCAACCAGGAGCTTACTGGTAATCTCACAAAGAGTCTTTTTGATCGTCAACGAGCTCATTTTTTAATTGTAGACGATTCCTAGCACGGGAGAAACTGTTACACGTGCTGATTCGTAAGAGATTCTTCTATAACGTAGCGAAAAACGCTTATATTAATCCTAAAGGGAATCGTTTATGATGTTTGTTGAGATTATCTAACGAGTCTTTCAAAAAGCATGCTAAGATTTGTATGAGACTCATGTACATAGGTATTATTTTACAACTTTAAAACTTCTAATTTTCATACAATTTCTATAAAACAAACCTTAAGGTCGGAAAATCCATTTTTGCAGATCCTTAGACCGGTTTTTTTATTAAAATTGTATTGGCAATAGCATTTTCATACTTCAAAAACTGTCTTATTTAGGTAGCTCAGTAAATGCTATACGACTTTTACAGAGAGTCCCAAAAGGTTCATTTCAAGATTTAAAGACGAGCGTGTCAAAAAATAAATAAATTAAAAAAAGATTTAGATGTTTTTGTTACTCGTCAGATAATCACCAGAAGATTCTTTAAGGAGTTGTATATTAAACATAATCGTCTAACAAACAGCCTATGCTAGCTGGGAAATAACAGATCATTTTATACATGAGTGTATGTTTATTTAATATAAAAGAAACATAAACAAAAACAATGAGAATTCACAAAGAACATAAAAAACAAAATAATTGCGATTTATATTTTTATAAACAGCGTAAATTGGATATTTATGTGAAAAAGTGGCCACCATATATTTTTATGTGTGCAGCTAACTTTGATGTTTTGTATGAAAATATTATAAAGCTGCCCAAAAATATAAAAAATGTGCAGGTATACAAAATGCACGTAAACAAGGATTTTGAAGAATAATTCCAGAAAATATTTATTTTGGGCAGTTAAGTCAAAGTGCAGCTAAGTTTGATATTTTGTATGAAAATAATTTTAAAATGCCAAAAATTTTGTGCATTTATCTTAAATGTGCAGGTATAGAAAGTGCACTTAAAAAAGGAATTTGTATGGAATTAGAAAGAATAATTCCAAAAATTATCAATTTTGTGCAGTTTAGTCAAAAGTGCACGTAAACAAAAGGCAGTTAAGTCAAAACTACTGTATTATTTAATTTTTAGTATTTTTTTTGATTTTATGATTCTCAGCCAAAGATTTTTTTTAACTTACTCACATATAATAATAGTTATGAAATGTGTTAAAAACTTATTAGGAGGCCGTTGATGAGTTGAGTTTTTTTTGTTTAATTTATACCCTTCATCACAAGTGGAAGGGGTATACATAAGTTTGTCATTCCGCTTGTAATTTCTACAATATTGATCAAAGACCCTAGAAAGTATTGTATTCTGGGTTCTTATGAGTTGTTAAGTTGATTCAATGATGTCCATCTATCCGTCTGCCTGTTAAAATGGGTTTTGTTAAGATCAAGTCCAGATTGGTTGGCATGTATATATCTATGTCAGATATGCTCTGTATAATTTTGCTATTGAATTCGGCCAGATCTGCCCACAAATGGCTGAGATACGAAAAAAACCAGGACTGCCTCTAATTTTACACATAAATACCTTGTTGTTGTTCTTTTTTCTATATACCTATCTGAAGAATGGCAAGAGCCAAAGTTTCTAAATTAGGAACATACAAGCAGCTTCGTTATCAATACATAACATCCGACAAATTTTATATCTAAACGATACTTATATAATTGTATCTGCGTTCACACTATGACAGTTTTCTTGCAGAAAGTCTGAGTATATTGGTTAGAGGGGAGAGAATAATAGAATATTCTCTTTCCTTCTCAGTGTTCCCAGTTTTGGGGATTTTTTTTTTGTAATTGGGGATAAAAATTTCGTGAAAATCCCCAGGGGATTTTTTGGGGAAAAACACTTTTTTCGCTGGGGATTTTTGGGGATAATATATTATTCTAAATATAATTTTTCCAATGGCAAGACCGATTTGGTCAATATGTGGGTACAAATTTTAGTCTTTTCCCGGTTTTAAACTATTTTAAGAACTTGTTGAAATAGGTTTAAAAATGCTTTTTGTACCAACAAGCGTTTCTTCTGTTGACCTAGCTTTTTTCTGTAATGAATACAACCAAAATCAATATTTGCAACAGAATACAATATGAGTTATTAGGAGCTCTTCTTAGGATGTGTGTGAAACGGTAGCAAAGTTCTATGGTGAAATGAAATTTGTTTGTGGTAGAAAATTTTCTTATAATGTGTAAATACTTACATTTTGTATAATTCTTTTTAATTTTTTTGCCGCTGGTCCTACTTCCATATTATTTTTTATTTAGTTTAAACAAATTTGATGAAAAAACTAATTTTGTGGCTGTCAAAAATTTCTAAACTAATGTCAAAATTTATACTAGCCCCCAGGCAAGGCCCATTGAAAAGGTCTGCGCAAGAAGCCTAATGATCATTGTTTATGTTCTTTTTAGTTGTCAAAAGTTGTTTACATGTGCATGTATACGTTTATGGTATGCCACACATACACGTTTTTTCCTTTTGCTTTGTATATGTGGTAGTTAATTTTTGACAACTAAAAAGAATCGTATTTTGTTTTTGTACAAGTAAGCAGACCTGATAGATGGGCCTTGCCCCCAGGGCTAGTGAAATTTTATTCACCTCAATAGTGTCAAAATTTTACTTCCATGAGTACTTTGCTACCGTTTCACACACACCCTTAGAATAGAAGTTTGTACCATGGTGAAATTACTAGAAGGTGGCAGCACTAGGAGTTGTTGTACAACAATACAACAAAAACAGGCAAATTTGTTTGTGTAAAATAGTCCATTATGTCAAAAATATGGATTTTCACCACACCAAAATATATTGTTTTTATTCATTCTGATATATATGTTAACAAATAAATTACGATTTCTACTTAGTTGAAACACGGGTACGTTTGTTCCAAGAAAAGTTTACTCCATAATTCTTAACACGTTCCTTTTTGGGGTTTTCGTCAGCCTCGACAAACCAACGCCAACAATTTCTTTCATCTACTAAAATGTATTTAAGTGACATAACCTCAAAAAAAACAAATAATTTTGACATAAAGGAAGTTCACCATGCATTGAGCAAAAAATAATTGATTCTGTAGTGCTGCCACCTTCTAATTATTTCACCATGGTTTGTACACTTTAAAATAATGCAGCTTGCTGTGACAAATTTATTCAACAATCTTAAATGCACTTTTTAAACAAACAACATGTAAAACAAAATTGCATTGGCTTATGACTTAGAAGGTTATGGATTCCCTAGTTTTGGAAATGATAAATATGTATTGACGCATAATTATTTTTCTTTTGCGTTTTTACGTTACCTTTGTTACATTCAATACATGTGTACACATAGATACGTAGAACTCAAAGAATAAAAACCATTAGTTTTAATTATATTACACAAATGGATTTATTTATATACATAAATCGATGTATGCATTTTTTTCCATTGACATAATATTATGTATTTTATTTTTAAGAAAATGTGGGGATTTTTGGGGATAAGAAAATGGCTATTTTGGGGATTTTTGGGGATGAAAAATCACAAATTGGGGATATGGCTTAAAATAAAATTGGGAACTCTGTTCCTTCTCATCAATAAACACAGAATTTCTGAAAGAAAACTTTCTTAGTGTGCACCCAGACTTCTTTGTTCTTATTGCACCATTGTAAAGGGTAAATAAGATTCGGCATAGCCTAATGTAGCACTCTAACTTTTTTTTTTTTATTAAAATTATTATTCTTTTATTTATAAGTAAACAATGATTAGCACATTTACGATTTTAAGTTTTTATTTGAATGCATGCGAAAAAATTAAAAAAAGCTGCAAATATTTTAAATCATTTAAATCAATAATCGAGTTGTGTTTTATGATGGACAAATTAAGTTTTTTTTCAAATTTATTTTAATGTCGGTCTTGATCTTGAGATTATTTGTTTGATAAAATAGATAAAAGTTTTATCTAACAAGAGATATGATTATAGTATTTTATGACGAGCACTTAACAGATGCAACAAGTTCGAAGGATTAAAAATAGTTTTTAAAAAGATAAATTTTATGGTATAACAATTAATTAGTGTTAAGTGCTTTTAAAATTTAGATTTTATTTTAACAGTTATTACACAAACCTAATTCGGGTACGCTGAATACAGTGGTGTTAATTAACCCTTATCTTTTAGGTTAGCTCGTGTTTTCGAGATATACCTTTGTTTCGAGGTTACACAGCATTAGGGTCATTGATTATTTTTCAATAACCGGTTTTCGAATATTCCGAATAGTTGCTATTTTAAAAAACCCGGTTTTTGGTTAAGCATTTTACAAACAACCGGTTAACCGGTTTTAATTCGAATGCATACAAATACAAAAATCAAATTAGTTTTGGTAATAAAAAGTTAATTACAATAAAAACAAAAAAATTCACGAAGGTAAGGAACCAACAAAATACATATATGTTCCCGTCGATCCCATAAGGAGCATAGGGCCTCAATACAAAGATATGACTTAAGGTATGTTCAGACCACAAACATTTGACGATAAAATCAAAAAAAAGCGTGACCAGTAAATTGATTAAACTTAAGCATTATTTTAAGCAATTTCTAGTTATTTGCTTAACTTTATGTATATCTAAGATGATAATTGCATTTATGCATGTATAATGTAGTTATGAAGAAAGGAATTTTACAACCTGAAAAAAAGCTTTAGAATTTTTGAAAAACTTTGGTTTTAAAAATATAGGAATTTAATAAATTTATTATTTGAGAAATTCTCCCAAATTTATTGTAAGTGAGTTTTTTAATTTGATGCCCGTTAAGCATGTCTATATGAATCAGTAAACTCATCAGCCATATTTTTGAAAAGTTGCAAACAAAACCTCTTATACAGGTTTATATATTTAGGCCCGTTTTCACAACTTACCGATAGCTTAAAGTGGACTTTAAACGGCTTTATAAAAAGTGTTCCATTATTAAAACTTTACTTTAACCTAAAGCGATCGATAAAGTAAATTAAGATTTATCCTATCCGGTGGGCAAAAGTAAAGTTGTAATAATGGAACACTCTTTATACGGCCCATAAAGTCCTGCCTTTAACTATCGGTAAGTAGTGAAAACGGGCCTTAAATTTTTTTTTGTTTCAGCATTATAGAAACAATAGTAATACGAACAAGCTTTTTATGTGAAATATCTGTCAATTCGTCGATCACACAATTAAAACCCTTTCAGGACATTTTTGATTCCTTCAATTTTATTTTAAGATCTTGGTGTTTTAATAAATAAAACTGATAAATTTTCCCATATCGTTGATTCCGCCAATATGTTCTTGTTTTAAACATGAAGATATGCTAGAACTACTTAAGAGTTTTTCATTCATTATTGGCAGCATATTTTCGTAAAGTATTATTTGCAGTCTCTTAAAAACTACTTGGAACAGGGACAAGTTTTACTTGTCGTATATTTATGTCAATCTTGTAGTCTAATTAAAAGTGATTAATAAGTCGTGACGTTAAAGAACCTTTGCAACTTATCATTTTAGGGCCATTTAAGCACAATTTTAATTTAAGTCAGTTCGAAATATCACCAGAGATGGCATCTTTATAAAGATATATATAGTATTTATATTACTGTCAAATTGATTACTTTTAATGCTGAACTTTTTTTGTAGTACTTTAAATTGTTTTTGGTTTTTGTTACAAGAACACACGCTTTTATAAGCTCATAATGTTTTTCCGACTTTTGTTTCATTTTGTTTTGACATTTTTTATAAAAAGTTTAAGTTTGCCAAATATTCAATTAGAAAAATACTTAAATTACGGGTACATTTATAACAAAAGGAAGGAAAACGTATATAAATTACACATTAATAAAGTAACCGGTTTATTTTATTAAAATAACCGGTTTATTCGATATTCGAAAAATGGACATTTTAAAATATTCGACTTGGGCAAAACTAAAATAACCGGTTAAAACCGGTCGAATACTATTCGATCGATCACCCTACACAGCATATATTTACCCGTTGTCTTCATCCCTTTAGGGGGCTTCCGTTTGGTCAAAACATCAGGTGCCCTGCTTGTCAGTTTTTTCAACTAGCACGGTATTGTTAGAAATAATGCGCACAATACATGCTTTAAAAAATACAAAAATGTCTTAAACTTAATTAAATCAATATTTTTTATTAATGTGTAGTTTATAGAACACATAAAATATAAAACAAATCCATAGACAGTGTATTGTATTAGCTTTTACTTATACCCACACCTCAATTATGCGTTTGTACTAATATTTATAACAACTTAAGATATTGGTCCTAGATCCACTTTTAAGCATACCTATGGACTCAGAATTACTTTCTGAATCGATCTAACGATGTCCGTACTGCTGGCTGTCCATGTAAACCTTATGCGAAAGAACAGGTCGCAATTTTAGAGATCTGCGATCGGCAACCTATACAATTACATTTCGCGATTGTATGCGTTGTATAAAATTCATACATCATATTTGCTGTTGTTAAATTCTCTTCAATGTGTGTGCACACGTACGTAATAAAAGAATATAAAAGAGAAAACGCGGCGCCCTGATTTTGTCGATCGCAGGTTTAGATTGTCACAAGAATCATGCCTGTGGAAAATGGTGAGAATCGTCCTATAATTTAATAAAGCCCGAAACTTCTTCCCGTAATAGAGTGCATATATTTTTTTGCCCATTGACCATTTTATTATACCTTTTGGTATTAACACTAAATTTGGACCAAAAATATTTTATTACAACGTAAATCATCTTATCAAATTTTATCGCAATATATCCATATTTAGTCATAGCTTCTATAGAAACACCACTTCCGAAAATAGCTTTTAATTTCATAACTTTTAAAAGTTGCTAATAATATTAAATTTGGCGACAATAACTTTTATAATAGCTTTTATGCCATGGCAAAGTTTTGTGATAGTAGGCCCGGAATTGACCATAGGTCCTACGGAACGCTTCACATAAATCACTTTAAGACGAAAAAACCTTACATAGATGTTAACAAGGTTTCGGGTAAATGTGCTAAATTCCCATTTCATACTATTGATAAACTGAAATTTATTGTTGATGGGATAAGCTATTCCTATGCGCATTTCATTGTATGCTTAGACCAGATCGTCGGGAAACTTCATCCAAAGATCTTAGAAAAACTAAAGATATTAAACAAATAAAACTGTTAAGCGAATAAAAATTGTAAACCAAAGTTTTACTTGTAACAATATCAAAGCTCAACCAAAAACCACAACAATAAACAGTAAGATTATCTTTCCTTGCAGTCCCGACTACAATTGGTTGATTTTTTGTCAACTCTAAAATGTAGTTGTAAGTGGGCAAAGAAAAAATACAACATTATAACAAAATTTAACTTTTTTTGCATTGATTGAAAGTTTGAAGCAACTTTTTAATCTGTTTTTCGTCATCAGCTCGCATTTTTTAAGTAATTAGCTGACCAGGTCCGCCGCGTTGCTGGCCCTAAGCAAACATTAGTGTTGTATTACCACACGATTTTATTTGAGATTTTAAAATAAAATAAAATTAAATTAAATAAAAAAAAGCAAAAAAAAATATATGTATATATATGTACATATGTATGTATATGTCATTGGTGGTGCAATATGAAAATTTGATTTTGCCACGCCCCTCCGCCCACAGACCGAAAATAAAAAAATCAGACTTCACAGTGTCACCCGCCTGAATTTTCTGAAGATTCCCTGAAAATTTCATCAAAATCGGCCCAGTCCTTTTGAAGTCCATACGTTACATATATACACACATCCTGTTTTATATATCCTTGTTCCGTATAGGCGTCTAAGCTACTGACCAGATCTATATTACAAGTAGGCTATATTAGGTCAATATTGGACAAAGGGGCGTGGTACCTCGCATACAATTTTTTTTTATATACATTTTTTTTATCAATTATTTTGTTAAATTTGCTCTATTGAAGTACAAACATTATAATAATTAAAACACTTGGCCTAA
This sequence comes from Pollenia labialis, assembly GCA_949318255.1. Lineage (NCBI taxonomy): Eukaryota > Metazoa > Arthropoda > Insecta > Diptera > Polleniidae > Pollenia > Pollenia labialis. The sequence goes on from OX439140.1 coordinate 118,579,668, forward strand.
TTTGGTTGTGAACCTCAGGCAATTACCTATGCGTCTTTATACTACACTGTTGCGAAACTATAAAAACTCAAAAGAAAAATCCACCAAACTTTGTACTTTTATATTTTTGTTATATGTTTTTAGAAAATGTTATACATATACCAGAAATTTTATACGAATGATGTGTTCAAAATTATCAAAAATTATGTGGATGACTTAAAAGCAGGGTTTAAAAAAACTGCAGTCAAATCCAAAAACTGCCGAACAAAAAACGAAAATTTGTGTACAACTTTTTACTTTTTAAGTCTGGGTTCACACTATGAAAGTTTTCTTTCAGAAACTCTGAGTTTATTGGTGAGAGGGGAAGAGAACATGCTTTTTTCTCTCCTCTCTCACCCATAAACTCCGACTTTCTGAAAGAAAACTTTCAAAGTATGAACCCAGACTAAGTTTGTTTGATAGCGACTGTTTACATTTAATAAATCAGAAGTGAAAGCAACATTTTTTTTTGGTTAAAGACAAATGAAGAAGAGGAAGAAATGGCCGTTTTTCTACTTTGACTGCTGTGTGCTGTGTTACAAATGTTCACAAAATTTTTGATCTAAGGAATTTATATTGACAATACAACCGCTTTTGTTGTTATTTAATAAGCTAAGTTTTTTTCAACACAACTTAATATTTTGTACTTAAAATTTGTTTATTCGTAGGATTAATGTCATAAACTTTAAAATTACAATGAACACTTAGAGAAATGGACTAATAGTTAAAAAAAAACAGTTTCAGTTTCTAGCCCAACAAAAGTTTCTTAATTTTTTTCAATTTAAAGAAGGATTGAGGATTTTGTGCACTGTATTGGTCCTGATCATTGTAAAGTTCGCCGGCCAAGGACTCATCAGCGGGTACAGCGGCAACAAACGCAGCCAAGAAAAGGAACAGGAAAATGGTCTGGTAAAAGGAAGAAATAATAAAAACATTATTTATCGATCGATCACTTTAATGCGTCAATTGTCCATATAACAATACTAACCAAATTTAAAAATTTCATTTTGTATGTGATTAAAGAGTTTGAAGAATACTTGCAGACTGCATGGATAAACCTGTACAACAATGTCTTTTATACTTGCAAGGGTTTTTCTCTTCTTTTTTTATTTTTGATCACTTCTTGGTTACACAGACACATGGACGATCATTTGTTCGTATCAATGTATATATTTAATGTACAGTGTCATGAAATGACGAAAGATCTTGTTTATGGCTTTTAAATATGCCAAGGTATCCAGTCAACCATCCATTTTTTATTTGGTTATTGTTTTTGTCCACACATGTTCGATTTTAATGTTGTACTTTAGTCGAATCCATCCATCGATTATGTACATTGAATGTGATCAAGTGTAAAGTGTGTAAATTTTAAACCACTTGATGTTTAAAGACTAAAATAATAATGATGTTAATCGTCATTGTTGTGAACATCATTGCATTGGTAATTATTTAATGAAGAGAATTCATTTACTAGTGGTATGCGTCACTTGACCAAGAATTGTTCGAATATTCGAACAACTTTTTTTATTATTGTTCGCTCGAACAAAATTTGTATTAATTTATAATGAAAAATAATTCGAACAGTTTTCACGAATATTCGAATATTTGACTTTAAAAATGGACTGTAACTGAGAATGTAAAATAGTCTTTTAAAGAAAATATTTTAAGAATAATCACAATGGTCATTGGGCAAATTTGCAATTTCTAAACTTGCAGTGGATATTATGATTGATCGTGAGCATAACAGTATTATTTTTATTTAAATTTGCTATTTTTTCTAAAAACAACACAAGCAAATTCTGGCAGCACTGTCAATAATCTGCATAAAGTTTTGAGAACTCATTTAATTTTATTCAAGACCCTTTTAGGTACCAGAATCCACTCTAAAGTCCAAACCCTTTTTTTGACACACTAGGTCCCTTTTCTCGGAGAACGTCACATATATATGTAACTATATGTGTTGCTTGGTTTACGCAAAATGTTGCTTTTTTTCAAAATTTTACTAAATATTTGAATTTTCTTGTTTTTAGCAACGAAATTGATTAATATTTATTTTAAAAGAAATGCCAATAATGACCACACATTAAAATAAACATTTAAGTTCAACTATGTTAGTATAACGCATACATTTGTACAAAAAGTAAAAATAAAAACATAACTGTTATTTTTGTTCAAAATAATAACTGTTATTTTTGTTCAAACAAATAAAAATCAAAAAATAACTGTTATTTTTGTTCAAACAAATAAAAATCAAAAATAACTCCCCTAATAGTATATTTGATCGAAAAACTAAAATTTAAAAAATCAATATATTTTATCATAGACAAGTTCGTAAGAATCAATAACAGTTATTTGCGGTCCCTGATCTTAATAATATTTATTTATGGATATTAATACCAAACAAGAAAGAGTGCTATACGGTAAAATATGGGCCGACCAGCAGAATGTTTTATGTAAGTATGTATACCGATCGACTCAGAATCACGTTCGTTATCGATCTAACAATGTCAAATGGTCAATACTATCAAACTTGTTAGTCATTTAGAACTTAATTTAATTTAATTTAATTAAATAGATTTTCTGGAGAGTATTTTTTATTGGACCTATGGTCAATTTTGGAGCGATCGTAACAAAATTCGGTTGAGTGATATCTGGTATAAAAAAACATAAATTGGACCAAATTTCAATTAAGTAATACAGAAGAATCGCGGAAAAGTTAACCAAAATGTCCAAGGGTTTTTAACTTGTTCGAACTATTAACTTTTCTAAGCGGGCTGAAATTTGAAAAATATACAATAATAAACATGGATCTTTCAGAAATAACACACTAAACTTATTCCAATGGCTTAGTTTTCATAAAATAAAAAAAAACTCAGATTTTTCATATTGATTCAGCACAGCCTCAAGAATTTCAAAAATTGTTTCTAATTTTTGAGATCCATAATCCAACGCTCTTAGTTTTCCCTAAATATCTTTATTATTTTGTTCAAATTCTCTAATTTCTGCTCATTTCCGATGTTTATTTATCAAAACTTTTAGAAAAGTTAACTAAAAGTTAACTTTTTAGAGCGACACTGGCACGTTAAAATTCAGTTAACTTTTCCGCGCGATTAACTTTTTCGAGAGTTAACTTTTTCGCGATTCTACTGTACCAACTTTTTAGCAACGTCGCTTTATTGGAGACCTAGGGTGGTGAAATTTTGCTAAGTTTGCAAAATTTTACCACAATATCTTTATTTGTTTGTTGTTTAAGGCGTGTTTATATGATTTCCTAGAGTGAGCTTTATTTATATGCAGCTTATGGTAAATTCTTTGCCGATATTCAACAAATTTAGTCGTGTAATTTCTAGTTTTATGAAACTAGGTTATTCCTTACGTTTTTAGGCGTATTAAAGTATGGTTGATTATGGCTTCATCATCACGAAATTTAGTAGTGTTATTTCTAGTCATAGAACCCGAGCTCTTGCAAAATTAAATAACAATCGGCTCATTCTGACACAAATTTGTGGTAGTTTTTGTAACAGTTATATCAAATTTTTGGGATTGTTGTTCCGCATTTGGACTCATAACTAATTTTCTATTGATTGTGCAGAGAAATGAATAACAAAACGACACTGAATTTAGTAAAAGAAATTGGTAAAACGAAGGTGTAAGGGAGGAGGAGTTAATTTTCTTCATGGTTAAATTGACATACAATAAAATTAAGAAGCCTTCCGAAATTATCATTTTAAGCGAAGACGGTGTTCGACATACCAAAGAGTTAAATAGAACCCATATTGCGCCAATTTCATAAAGTATACAAATTATTTCACACGTAAATATACCCAGTAAAACCTTCGCCTATAAAATAATGAACGCGTTTTAAAGTTAAGCTACGGTCACACCTATAAAATATTTGACCAAATAAGCGTAACCCCTACTATTGTTTGTAGTTAGTGAGATTTAACATGGTCCTTATATCACAAAATTAACGAATAGCGAAATACTGTTTTTTGTAAGATTTGGTATTATTATCAAAATAAATATTGGAATTAAAGGATATGATTATTTAGTTTGCTTATTGGTCCCGTTTTTTTTCGTCAATTATTTGACAAGTGTGACCATAGCTTAAGTCATTATTTTTTACCTACATACATCTGAAAAATAAGTAGTAATAGAAGTATTTATAGTAGTTATATAGAAGAAAAATACTAAATAATGAGTGAAAGAAGCTATGCATTTTAAAAAAGTAGGCGAAGTTTTTACTGGGTACTAATTAAGTACTACTAAAACCCATATATTAAACTAAAAGATTTATTAAACAAAATTTTTAAACTTTAATAACTTTAGAATTGTATATGCTACCGCTTAAATAAAGTGTTCTCTATAAAATTTTATATGTAAAAATACCGTTATAACGAAACAATTTAGAGATGAGAACAGTTTTATTAAAAAAAAAATGAATAAATAGATAAAACTGTTTTTTGAAATTGTTTCTTAACGGGTTTATAATTCGGCATTTTTTATGTATCATGGGTAAGGTATTTGGAAGAACCCTACAACAGTATCCATATTGTTGAAATCCAATTTATACTTAAAGAGATTTTGGTTAAGAAATTTTCAACAGTTATAGTATATATGTATCTCTAGAACTGTATGCGTTGCCAGACATTGTTTATTTCCAAACCACTTCTAAATGCTATTTTTTGTTCTTTGTTTGCCGATGAGTTGGAAATCTTGACGAGTTCCAGATTTCTGTGTAAAATTATACAAGTAATTGAAAGAATTCCATGCGACTTTCAACAAATAAGATGTTAGTCAACATATGAACGTAGAAAATTTGTTGAATAGTAAAAAATTGGTGTTTAGACGATATGCCAAAATTGTGAACAAACGTTTGCTGGCAGCGTAAACAAATGCCTGTGGGTAAGCTAAAAAATATACAGGGGTGTTCTGGAAATCGAAAATGCAAAACGCAAGAATTTGGAAATTGTTTTTAATACACTATTGATCTAGTTTTTATAATTTTTGTTATAAAATATTTGTATAATATTCGTCATAAAATTATTTTGTTACAGAAATCTTTTTCAAAAACGACGTTTACAATTCTTGCGTTTTCGATTTCCAGAACTCCCCTAATAGTCTCTACTCGATATGTTGGGACTGGTAGCTTGTTTTTAAACAAAAATATTCTGATTCAACATATTGTGTAGACTTATCTAAAGGCTGTTTGTATGTTGAATAAACATTGTTTATGTTCGCTAAAAGCAAATTTTGGTTTTACGTATGTTTCGTTTATATTAACCGACAGCACGTTAAGCTATCAACGAAAAAGAACTGTCAATCACCATACAAAAAAACATTTATAAACGATTTGATGTATGGGGTTTTTCCACATTTACAAAGCGTAAAAGTTTTTGTTGTGGAAGTGGACATACCTGGTTTAATTCATTACGAAATCTAATTTGAAATAATTTGAAGTCTCTGAAGTGTCTAAAAGGTGTCTTACTGTTTTTGTATAAATGTTTTAAAAATATATTAGGTGATTTTCTATAGATTCAATCAAAAGCCTTAAAAAGCGTATTAATAAACGACGTTTAAAATTATTAAATACTGTAATATTAGGAATTTTCATGAAATCGCCTAAAATTTCCATTTGTGCAAATGGGTAAAACTGGCAAGATTTGTTTAAGAATTTAAACAATTAATGTCAGTTTATAACAAACTTCAATAGGTACAAATTTAAAAAAATTTAATTTGTTTTTAACAATGTCTACAGAAAGCCAACCGACTAAATTTCTCAAATTTTTCCAAGAAGTTGTTTTTTTTTTGAATTGTTAACATTTGATATTTGTTAAAAAAAACTGTAAGCATTAAAATACTTATTTGTATTGTTAAAGGGTCTATGAAATAACTCCCACGAAATAAGTCCCACTTTTAAAAACGAAATAAGTCCCACCAAAAATTGTTTAAAAAAATGAAATAACTCCCACTTTTGAAAGCGAAATAAGTCCCACCAAAACGAAATGATTTAAAAATTTACTTGAAATGAAATAACTCCCACTCAAAATGAAAAAACTCCCCCTTGAATAATATATTTCTTAAATGAATGAAGTCCCACTTTCATAAACGAAATAAGTCCCACTTTTTCACTGTATAAGGACAAAAAATTATAGTTGTCCCTTTTACGAAATGTCCAATATTAGGGGTATGAAATAACTCCCACTTTACAAAACGAATTTATTCCCACTCAAAACGAAATAAGTCCCACTTAAAATAAAAACGCGTAACGAAATAAGTCCCATCAATTGACGAAATAAGTCCCACTTTTAAAAACGAAATATTTCCCACTTTCAAAACAGCAATTTTTTGTGGGACTTATTTCGTTTTTAAAAGTGGGACTTATTTCGTGGGAGTTATTTCATAGACCCATTGTTAAATACACAATTAATTGAACAGCATAAATTAACGAACAACAAATGTTAAACAAATTTACGAAGTTTGTGAAAATGAATTTTCATATAAATTTTGACAGTTAATTAAGCGATATCGTCCTATAGTAACTTTTTTAAGTATGCCACAAAGTCCCAAACAAAAGAGAATGCAAATATTTAGTTTTCACGATTATTTTATGATGTTAATAAAACAAATGACTTCATTATGCTGAAGATTTAGACGAAATTTCTAAATTTAATTATAATTGATTATGTGTGACCCCGTACTCAACGTTGGTAGCCCGCGGGATCCCAATCTTGGCGAAAATTGTTCTCGTACTCAAAGTTTGGTGAAATGAGAGAGAGAGCTTTTACGAGTAGAATTTCGTCTTCTTGCACGAAGTAGCCCGTACTTTTTCTTTGGGCAGATTGGGAAAATTGTGTAACAATCAGCTGTGCCAAAATGTAAACAATAACAAACTACAGACAAGTATTATTAAAATTATGAAATCTTTTAAACAAGCTAAAGTGTCATGTATGTATGTATTTATTTAAACGTTTTCTTTTGGGGATACAAATTTGGTGTTCAGTGTTCCCGTATTTTTGTAAATTTTTGTGTATTTGACTGGAATTTTTGCTAACTGTCATTTTACCGAACTTTGACCAAACATTAATGGAGCGCACCTATTATTAATTGATCTAAAATAGTCTATTAATAATTTCAGAAATATTTTAAACATAAGTAACATTAAATAAATCGTAGATGATTTATTTTAATTGGAAAAATATAAGAAAAAAACAGACAGCAGAACATGTTAGGGTTCTTTAATGTTCTTTTGACCGTATTACCAACATCAACAATTTGTAAAAGGAATTTTTCTATTTGCTATTTTATTAAAAATAAAAGACCGAATCGCTTACAAGTTAAAAAAATCTTAATTACATATCTAGATATTATTTTTAAATGATTATTTAAAAAAAAAAGTTAATGAAATATTTTAATATGATGTCGTCTTTATAACGGTTAAAATTCATGTTAAAATTATTAGTTTTTCACTTGTAGTAGATTGATTTTTTACTGTCTAAATAAAAATAAATTTAACTAATGTAGTTTTTTATATAATTATTTTCAAAGTACATCGAATGAAATTTTTTATCCTTTGTTCGTTCAATAATTCGAATAAAACTTTAAAATTATTTGGCTGTTCAAACAAAAACAAAATTACGAAATTTAATTCGAACAATTATAAGACCCGAATAATTGACAACACTATCATTTACTACGTTTTGCACTCTGGGCTCTGCGAGAGTAGAAGAAGATACCACCGCAAACCAGAAACAAGTACAATTTTCATATGAACCTGACTTTATTAAAGAAATTAAATAAAATTTAATTGATCACGCTTCTTTTCCACTACAAAAAAACTTGAACGCGTTTTGAATTAAAATGCAGTTTGGTTGCTATTTTTTTCCAGTGTTTGCAATGCTCGTTTCAAATTTTATTTATTTATGCTTTTAAATGGGTGTTATTACAATTTACATCATTATTATTGCAAACGAAGATGATGATGAAGTAACTCTCAACCACAAACTGCAGAAATTGGAAATGAGTATTTGCTTATTTGTTGGCTCTAAATGAATTAGCATTTTAATCACTATTATGTCCACATAAGAAATTAAATGCTGTTTTGGTTAATGTGCGATTGAAATTTGCAAACTATCTAAGAATTTTAATATTCAGCACTTCGCACAGGCGTATCAACTTTGATGTGCTGGTCTTGGAAGTGTCTGGTGACACTTAATGGAATAAAGTTTTGGCAACAGGAACTTCATTGTAATATTTAGGCAAATAACAGTCTTTTCGTTTATTTTAGATCTTTTAATGGTGTTTAATTTAAAGGTCCGATTAGACTTGACGTTAACATAATGCCATAACCGTAACCGTAACCATGACCATAAAAACCAAAATTCAATTGGTTTGTATGGTTATGTTTATGTCGTTATGGTAAGTTACCCATAATCAAATACAGTGTTGCCCTAAAAGTCGATGTTGTTATTCTTTGTATAAAAAATTGGGAGTAAGTAAAATAAAGCTACTACAAACGAATTTACATTTTCTCTATAAGGATATATTTTCTAAAAAAAAAGATACTATTTTCATGGAATTTAGGTGCACTTATTGGCCGATTTCACTCATTTTCACTCATGTAACGGGTTATCTATTTTTCGGTTTCAAAAATAAAGGCTTTGATTTCGACGAAAATTTTATTCTATTATAAAGCTTGAATCTTTGACGTACGGAATACAGTATTATTTAAATGACAGTCTCTAAATTGATTGCAGCAGTCGATCCTTTTGAGTTAGTGGTCGATACCACTTTTTCGCACATTTCGAGCGGTATCTTGGCGATAACTTGACAAATCGGTCGTGTTGTGAGGCTCGTTGCTCCGTCTTGTTGAAACCACATATCGTCCAGTTTATAATCTTTAATTGCAGACCAAAAAAAGTTGCTTTTCATATATATTTACATATTTACATATTTATTAGTTTTGCACCGTCCATTAGCAATAACTTTAAATTTTGTGAATTCTTAAATCAAAAACAGTTTATTTCAATATACATACATACATATTTATGTATTTTTTATTATTTAGTTTGCTGTCACTTACAATTACATAACAAGTTATTGATTTTAACAAATTGGACCGCAAGAGAACAGGAAAACTAATCAATTTCACAGGTTTTTTTAATAACCAAAAGCAATCAGCTGATTCATAAATCGAAATGAAGTGGATATAAAATCGAGCAAATTATAAAAACGACCCTGTAATGAAAGTTCATAAAACTATTACATTTTATGTACTTCTTTCTCTGCTCAGTATGATGAACCAAATAATCACTTATATAATATCCAAAAGAATCTCTGATGTTATAATACTCAGAAGGCAACAAGCGGCCTTCTGTGAAAACAAATCATGTATTGATCATGTTAACACACTCAGAATAATAGTGGAACAGCCGGTCGAATGGCGGTCTCCTCTATATCTAATATTTATTGACTTCGCAAAACCATTCGATATTCTCAATCACAATGTCATTTGGACATCCCCTCAATATACCACAAAAAATAATCCATCTCATTAAAAGTATGTATTTTAGTGCAAGTTGTCGTATTCAGCACGAAAGCAAAGTGAGAAGAAAGATAAATGTTGGTACAGGAGTGCAGCAGAGTTGCGTGATGTCACCACTTTTATTTAACATTGTGTTGTATATTGTCATGAGCCATGCTATGTCGGGCAATAAAGGCATTGGTTGAGGACTTCAAAAACGGTAAAATGATCTTGAATATGCTGATAACATCTTTCTCACCGATACTCTGATATGAACATGCAACTGCAACGTCTTGCGGAGCTGGCCAAGAACGCTGGTCTTAAGATTGATATTGGCAAAACTAATGTGATGCGAATGAACACGGAAAACTCTAACATCTTTACAATTGATAATGTGCCTCTGGAGGAGGTTAATTCGTTTTGTTACCTCGGAGCTGTCATGAGGCGGTTCGGGTGCAGATATTGCCAATCGAATAAAAAGTCGACTCAAGCCTTTGGCCAACTTAATAAGATATGGAACTCTTCAACTCTCTCTCGCCGTGTTAAATTAAAAATCTTCAACTCCAATGGCCGATCTACATTACTATATGGATGTAAAACGTGGAATGCGGCCCCTCGTGATATGCATGACCTGCAAGTTTGTATAAACAAATGCCTTAGAAGAATCCTACGAGTCTTTTGGCCACAATACATACCAAACAACAAACTATGGCATCAAACGAATCAATTCCCCATAACTATTCGAATACAAAGGCGAAAATGGAACTGGATTGGTCACACCATACGATAACGGGTCACAGATATTGCCTTAACAGCGATTGAGTGGAATCCTCAAGGCAGCGTAAAAGAGATCGACCAGCATGACGAAGACAAATTAAAAGTGTCGAATGTACAAACGAGCTGGAACGAAGTAAAAAAATCGCTATGAACAGATCAAGATGGAAAGATTTTGTTGAGGCACTATGCTCGTTATAGGAACGACGGAAACATATCGTCCCCTCAATATAACAATAGCGTATAATTTATTTGGGGTTTTGAGAAAATCGTGTTTAAAGTTTTTGTCAAATCGGATGTCTATTAAAACCTCAATATCGCGGTAAATAAAAATTCTTCATATTGGATTTTTCGACGAATACATAATACCGTTTCTTGTCTTTAAATTGACCAATTGTTTTTATTCTACGCATCCTTTAAGACCATACATATGTCATTTAAAGTGCAAGTCCTCCATATAGGCTATTTTATTTTTTAAGGAATTCGTATGATGAATCTGATACACTATTTTATTTTGTATGGTATACGCTGTTTTATTCAATAATTTTACGGTATTTTTATTAAAATATTTGATCTCAAAAATATCAATTTGTAACATTATAAAACAGTGATTAATTCATAGTTTTGTTAATTCAGTGGCATATGTATATTCATTACAATTTGGGTTATTAAAAACAAAAAATTATGACAAATTAAGGTTTACATTGCGTAAATCAAAAATAACTAAAAGTTCATTCGTCTTCTTTCTCTTCCTCTGCTTCATCTAAACAATTTCGCTTCTTTCCACCATGTAAGTTATAAAAAAGGACTGCGAGCCACGACGAATTACATTCCTCTTGCACAAATTTTGGGGATCATGCAGCTTTCGATGGTCGGAATGAAACTATTTCTCAAACAATAGTGTATATTATTATAAGCTATTTTATGAGTTAAAGTTTTCATAAATTGTATTTTTTTCTACAGACTAAAATGGAGTATAATGCGTAACACTATTATTCTTTTAACAATTTTGGAGTGGCAATTTCAAGTAAAATAGCGCATATGAGCTTACACACTTATTGAAGGAAAGTTTTGACCAAGAAATTATACGCTATTTTTTCCAACGACATTTTTACCCACTTTTTGGAAGAAGAATTTGACGAAATTTTGACCAGACATAAAATCAATATGCAATAAAAAAATAATAGCGTATGAGCACATACGCTGTTGTTATATTAAGGGGACGATTACAATATATATTCTTTAGGTATCTATTATTTTTGTAAAAACAGCACTTTAAACCTCGAAAAACTACGGTAATTTTATAAATTATTAAATTTAAATTATGATTCGATTTCAATTTCACTTATGGTGTTTTCTTTTCTACAAAAAAAAAAAAAAAACCACATTTTAAAAGGTGCATGTATAAAATGTCTTGCCGAACGTTTAATACTGTTTGTTTATTCGACTTAAAACTTTAAAAAAAATTATACACTTAACAGAAATACTCTATGTTATTATTATTATTATTCGATTTATTGGTATAAATTCTTAGATTAATCCTTTAATCGGAATTAAAAATTATTCGAACAATTAATCATCTAAAATTTTTCGATTAATCGAACAATAATTAATCGACTGAACACCCTAGTTGAAACCACCATTTTGTAGTAAGTTTTAACTATTTTTACTAAATGGATAACCATGTATTAAGTTTTATTTCTCTTGGATACTTAGTTCAAAAGTGACTCAACTCAATTTTTCGGGTTCATATGCTTAAACTATGCCCAATACACTTCGTTATCTATAAAAAAAGTAGCAGAATTTGGCAAAAGTGACAAAAATTTAAAAGAATTCAGCTTAAGTGACATATCTTCAAATAATTCGATAGCTTGTGCAAATAATAAAAAATGACACAACTAAAAATTGTTCATTATCTACAGACAGTGTATGAATATTAAAAAAAAACTTTTAAATCATAATCTGTATGGATTTTCTATTAAATTTTATTTTATTTTTTTAGGTCGAAAACTGTTTTTTTCGATTTCTGAAAAATTAAATTTTTTGAGTTGAGTCACTTTTGTTGTGCGATATGAACATACGTTTATCTTTACAGTCCTATGAATTTTGCACATTTTTAATTCAAATTAATAATCGTAGATAGTAGAAATACTAACATTTTGACGAAAAAACTCGTTTTTCTCTAATTGTCAAGCTCTTTATTTTGCATATTTAATTTTTTATATCGTATTTTGCAAACATTAATTTGTTTGTTTTATCAATTTAGTTTTTTGCTTTAAATCATGGCAGTGTGATATACACAAATGCACCTAAATTGTCAACAATAGTTTTATAAACAAAAACTATTAAAAAATAGCCACAGACCGCTAAAGTTACCACATAATTAGTATGTCATTATTATAAACGATGTCAAATTTATTAAAATATTTTTAAATTATATATGAGTTTTTTACGTGATAGGCAATGAGTTTATTAAAGCTGTTAATGCTTCATGTACTTTAGAATATTGCGAACAATACGTTAAGACCGCTGTTATAAATATGTTTTCAGTTCGGAATAAAACATTGAAAAAATTGAGTATTTTTTGTGTCATATTAAATTTTTCAAAAAGTGGTCTTTGCTTTTCTCAAAACTCGCTTTGTTTATCTCCACAACTTGTTGTGAAGAAGGTATAATAAGTTTGTCATTTTGTGTGCAAGTTTTTTAATATTCATCTAAAGAGCCCCATCCATTTACAATATGTGACCTTCTCCGTTTTTTGACACACTAGGTCCCATTTCTCGGAGAAGGTCACATATTATTGTTTATGTTATTCGCCATATTATTTATATATGGCTCTATATTATTCAATAAGTGACACAATGGTTTCAATTAAATTTTGCGAAGGATGGTTATCAGGTTATATGGTTATATATATTTATATGACTATATATATATATATATATATATAATATATCTCTTAAGACGGGTTATTTTCCTTCAATTTGGAAAGAATCGTTTATAATTCCACTGTTTAAATCTGGATCTAAAGCTAATATTTCAAATTATAGAGGCATAGCTAAATTTAGTGTTATACCAAAATTATTTGAAAAACTTATATATGATACACTGTCGCATCACGCATCATCTATGTTATCTCCAACACAACATGGATTTCGTAAATCATGCTCTACAGCTACGAATCTTCTAGAGTTGACAACTTGGGTAAATGAAGGGTTTGTTAATGGCATGCAATCGGATGTTATATATAACGATTTTAGTAAGGCGTTTGATAAAGTTAATCATGATCTTTTGCTGTTTAAGCTTGATCGAATGGGTTTTAGTTTATCGCTTCTTAAATGGCTTGGTTCATACTTAAAAGGCAGAACACAATCTGTTAAATTTCGTCATTCATATTCAAAATGTATAAATGTAATATCAGGTGTTCCTCAGGGTAGTCACCTAGGGCCCCTCCTATTTACACTATTTATAAATGATCTTCCTTCTGCAATTAAACACTTAAAAACATTAATGTATGCAGATGATGTAAAACTATTTATTTCCTTCAACAACTCTGATCAGCAAGTTCTTTTGCAGAATGATATTAATAATTTAATTACCTGGTGTAGCATTAACTTAATGGATCTTAATGCGAAAAAATGTAAATATATGATTTTTACAAGATCAAGTCCAATAAATGGTAGCTATATTATGAATAATATAGTCCTAGATTTGGTTGATAATTTTAATGATCTTGGCGTACTTTTGGATACACAATTAGACTTTAAAAGTCACATATTGTTAACAGTCAATAAGGCTACTGGAGTACTTGGGTTCATAAAACGTTGGGCTAAGGAGTTTTCCGATCCATATACAACAAAGCAATTGTTTACTACCTTAGTTAGACCAATTCTTGAATATGGATCTGTTGTTTGGGACCCTCAATATCAAGTACACTCTAACAAAATTGAGTCAGTTCAAAAACAGTTTCTGTTGTTTTGTCTTCGTGGTTTGCGTTGGAACCCTAACATAAGGTTGCCATCATACGAACATCGCCTTGCCCTTATTAAGTTGCCGACATTAAAAAGTCGTAGGCATATGTTAAATGTTACTTTTTTGTTAAAATTAATAAACGGTAGTCTTCATTCCGAATTTCTTCTTAGCAAAATAAATTTACATATTCCTCTTCGATCATTGAGAAATTACAATATCCTAAGCATAAAATATTACAGCACAAACTATGCTAATTTTGATCCATTGCGCAGAATCTGTGATGAATTCAATTTATTGTATCCATTTATAGATTTTAATAAAAGCTTGGAAATCGTGAAAAGAGATATTATATTACACTTAAATACAATAACCTAAAACATTTATTATATTTTAATTTTCATATGTAAAAATGTCATTTATATTTGTTTTTTGTTAAATTATTTGTAATTTCTTAATTATGTTTTGTATAAATTGTATTTAAATTAGTCTGTAAGGATTATTCCATAGACTTTAATAAATAAATAAATAAAAAAGGATCTTGGCTTAAAAGCTTTCCAGATTCAATTTGTGCAGGAATTAAATTATAAGGACGGAGCCACATGCCACACAGCGGGCGCTTCAATTGATGTACTCAAAGAAACTTTTAATAAAAAAATAATTCCACGTAATGGCACAATTAATTGGCCATTTTCTTTGCTTAGTCACTTGTATACGTCGATAAGAAAACAAGCAATTGAACAACTGAAAATCAACATTCGAAGAGTTATTGGTGAAATACGGCCGCAAATGATGCGAAAAACTGTTGAAAATTGGCGTTCCAGATTGCGCCTTCTACGCGCCTGCCGTTATCGCCACATGGCAGAAATCATATTTAAACATTAATTTCATAAAATTTTTGTTCCAATAAAGCCCGTTTCATTGATATTGAAAATATATTTCCTTGTTTTATTATGGCCCCTATTATGGGTTTCAACTCAACTCAGTTGAGTTGTAATTTCTTAATTTTTGTTTTATGGTTTACAACTTTGCTATATAAACAAAGTAAATAAAAACATAACAAAAATTACAACTGATCACAACCAGTTGTTTTAATTACATACAACTCAACTGAGTTGAGTTGTGAACCGTAATAGGGGCATATGATTTAAACTTGTGTCACTCTATAAAAAAACACCTTTTTATATAAGGGTTTCTTAACAACCTTTTCCTAAAATTATATTTAATGCTACATATAAACAAGTATAGTCGGCCATCCCCGACCAATTGACATACCACAGCATTTTCATACAACTTTTTGAGAGTGTAAATAATGGATTATCATGAACCCGGAAAAACAAAATTATGCCAAGAGGCTCATCCTTATGGCAATTAAAACGTATGTACTAAATTTCGGTAGAATTTCATCAAAATCTTGACCTATTCTTTGCACACAAGGCTTACATGGACAGACAACTAGCCAGTTAGCCGGACGGACATAATTAGACCCACCAACCGACTCGAATACGATTCGAACACAAACGCACAATACCTGTACAATAGCGTTGATATAAAAAACTAGTGAGATCGCAATATTCGTCTATGTCTAAGTTTAATATCAGTACCAAAATAACCGAAATTTGTATAAAATTGTACCACAATTCGTAAGGGCTTTAGGTATTATAAAGTATTTGTTGGATTTGGTCTTTATTGATTCTTTCTGGAGCAAGCGTGTTTTCAATAGACGGATATGGCTAAAACGATTTAGAATTATAAAAGAACCAGAGTATAATTAATGGGTCCTTATACAATATAGCAATTAACCATGGCGTTTGAATCTATTAAGGAAACATAGTCGGAAAGCAAAGTTCCCATGTCAAGCACTATATTCATCAGGGAAGTCGCGAAAAAGCTGATATTAAGTGCATTTAGTACAAACTTTTTTTGATGTCAGCAAAAAAATAAATTAGGCCATTCACAAATTTAATTGAATATTGAATGTGACATTCATAAAATTATAGCAAATACAACCAATATGAAACAATAGAACACTTTGTGAATTGCCTAAATGTGATATGTCTTGTTGCAATTTTCCACAAAAGAGTTCATGTTGAGGGGCAGGTTTGTTTTATTTAGACCCATTGGCATCTTGATCTGGTTGACCGTCTACACTTCTACTTGTGACTGTTAATGACCGAATTAACTAATTCGACCTACTTATTTATTTCTTTCGAAATATTTCTTTTAAATAAAAGTAAGACTTTACTCTATTTCTCTTTATTTAATTATTTTTGTTTATTTTTTAATTTTTCTTATCAATTACTGTAATAAATCGAAAATTTAATAATTTTACAGCTTCACTTACTATTTGTATTAATTCAAAGTGCATTAAATAACGACCCTCGTTAATATACAAAGGTACAATATCACTTGATATGGTACCATTTTCTATGTAATAAAAACCATTGGTTAGAGGGCAAGAATTTATAAATGTTTCCTGAAACAGTAAGATATAACTTTCATTATCATTGGTAAAATTCTTTAAAATATCCAAAGTTTTACAAAAATCCAAATTTAAACTCTTTTGTAAATCAGTAGAAGGATGACCTTTAATGGCATTAAATTTACGTACAAAAATGTTCATTAGAATTTTTCCCGGAAATGATCTGAATGCAGTAACATTGTAGTATAAACTAATACCATTTTCGATTTCATAGTCAATTTTTAAAGCATCGGGGACAAAGGAATGAGAATAAAAGTTTTCAAAACGCAAGGGAATCTAAAAATTAAAGTGGTTTAATAAAAGCAAATAATAAATTTAAATAAATAAATAACTTACGCAATTGATGAATTGTAAACAAAAAATAAGTGGCACAAGAATTTGTTTAAAGCAAATGAACTCGTTTGTTTTTGAGCAAAACATTATAAATGATTTTAAATGATAGAAATAATAATTTTTGAAAAACAAAATTATTATGATTTAACGCTTATTGATTTTTAGAAATCACTTTAAACATTATTAAGACTTATTATAATGATTAGTTAATAGTCCAAGTATTCGGTTTTTGTATTCGGTTTTTGTTTTTTGCCCCCATTATTTTTATTATTAAATTAAGAACAAACCAAAAACACATAACTCGACCAAATGCAACCAACATTCCAGAAACAGCTGTCGTGCGATTCACTAACTTTTAACGACCATTGTTATACTTGTCAACATATGTATATTTTCGCTGGCAGTAACGACAGTGTGATTTATTTTAAACCATAGTATAAAGGTTGTATTTTTGTATTCATTTAATTTTATATCATGTATTTAATAACAATTAATATCGAATGCCAAATGTTCAAAAGTCATTTTAAGCATAAAATACACTTTATCGATTAAAATTAGAATCGCTTAAATAACAAAAATAGACTGCCGACAGCGAATATCGCTTAAAATGTTACTGAATAGCAAATTCGAATAAACGTTTCATAATAAAAGCTAGTGAAAACATTAAAACTTGCCTTGCCTTTTTATAAACAATATGACAAAACAAAAACAATGCTATGTGAAACAAGTAAAAGGGCTATATTCGAATATGCCGAATTTTCACCAAGGGGCGATAAAAGCCGAAAGTTTTATATACGAACACTAACGCACATTGCATTAAGTACGGATGTTTCCCAGCGGGAAAACTCAGAAGACCTTCTTCCTTCAGCCCTTTTTAAAGGCCTGCTTAAAATTTTTTTTGAGTTAATTCAGTGTTAACCAAGCCCCGAACTCACGCATACAAATATATTATGTGCTTGCGTGCGGTCGAAAACAGAAGCTGCGGTCGCTGCCGAATTGTTCACTGTGTAACAATCTATATACATACATATAAATTAAAATTCGGTATTTAATTTATAAAAAAAAAATATTTTTTTATTATTATTAATTAGACGGAATAATAGTAATGCTCTTTATTGATTTTAATTCCAAAACTGACTGCAAAGACTTTGCAATTTTTTCTTATAATGAAACCTACCCTAGAGGGAAGCGAACTGACACTGAAGTAGTCCCGTGATAGGTCTTTGGTGGTAGGGACCGGTTCCAGTTCTAACACTTTATATGAATAAGACCTATCACTTTTACATGGGGTTGTCATTAGAGGGGGTCAATTGACACTATTTGACCAATCACAGACCTATTCTCAATGAACCTGCTTAGTGTCAGTTACTAAAAAGTAGTATTATTTAAATACAATGTAGTATAATTTCAATAAAACTAGTCCAAGAATTAAATTTAAGAGCCAAATTTTAGAAATTACCAAAAAATGTGTCAAATCACCACTGAAGACTGTTCTGTAATTCATTACTTTTTCTACCTTTTTGTTTTTTATAAACCAGTTAAGGGATTGGTTCTTTTTTCACTGGTCATGAGTCCTTTCTTTTTGTACTTGTTCTATTTTCACAAATCCCAGGACCAGTCGCTTGGACCAATTGACACAAATTTCCCGCAGGGTACTTTCTTAAAATAATTTGCCGATCCCGCATTTTCCCATCAATTAATTTACTTGTGTTTGCGCGTGTAACTAAGTTGCTGAGTTTGTATTTTCCCATCGAACAGTCGATGAAATGTTGCGGCTCGTGTGGACTCAAGTTACATGGTTTGAAATTGCTAGTTGCTGTTGGCACGTTTTGTTATTGAACTTCTTAGATTTGTTGGCACGTTGTATGTGCAATATTTGTTGTTGTCATTGGTACGGTGTTAACTTATATATAAAATTGAATGTATATATCCTTGTTCCGTATAGGCGTCTAAACTACTGACCCGATCTTCATGAAATTTTCACAGTATATTACTGTCGACTAAGAAGGACAAGTAGGCAATATTAGGTCAATATTGGGCGAAGGGGCGTAGTACCTCCCATACAATATTTTTTATATACATTTTTTTGTAAATTATTTTTTTTGGTTTTCAATATTATTTTTTAATGAAATCACTGGATCCCGTGCAACGCCGGGCACCCGGGCCAGTTAGTATTAAATATTTTTTTTAAAGTTTCTAAAAAAATACAATTCTGTGTTATAATAAAAAAAAATAAAAAAAAAATTCAAATTCACAAGTCTGTGGTTGTTTTGTCAAGGGTTATATATTTGTTTGTTATAATTATACTTGAATTGTTAAAATATAAAATTATTTAATGCCGAAATATATTGAGTAGGGGAATTGTATTGAACTTGAAAGTTAAAGAAATTTCAAGAAGGCCTCTGTACTCCTTCTTTTTCCCGCTGAGCCGTTTAAGCGGCAAATCATGTATTTATGTGTTTATGTTGAATAAAAAAATGCAAACAAATGCAGTACATTAAAATAATCAAAAACTACAACAAGGGATTTTATGGGCTTAAATAAGTGGCGTTCGTGTTCTTTTGTTATATCTTTAATAGCAAAATTTAACGGAGAATCTGTGACTTAATACATAGCAACTTAGTCGCCATCACTTCTGCGGTTTTCGGAAACCCCATTTTAACATACGCACGAAAAGTAGTCGGACGGACTTCGTTAAATTAACTTCTTAACGACAAACCTTCATATATACCCTTTCCACCTGTGGTGAAGGGTGTAAAGGCAAGTAAGAAATTATAGTACACTCAGGTCTCGTTTTACGCGAAAGATGCGTTCCAAAAAATAATCGCATAAAACGATACTCTAGCTTCATACACAGAAAAAATAGATAATCGACTTTAATTAAACAATTCGTTCACATAATTAAATATTTAACAAATTTTGCCCCTGCAAAGGAATTGATCATATCAATTAACGAATTTGTATTTTCGAGTCATGGAACACAAATTTAGTCAATTAAAAAATTAATTGCAAAAACTAAAAAATACACCACATATACACAAACATTTAATTTTATGGGTTTTGATTAAAAAAATTAATTGCAGCAAACAAAAAATTAATTGAATAATTAATGTACACCAATTAATTATTTAATTGATTAATTTTTTGCAAACATTTTTCTGTGTATAACAACTAATTCGTTCCAAAATTCTGAAAAACCGCATGAATTAAAAAATCATAACAAAATCGCAAAAAAAATCAACAAAAATATATTTGGGACATTATTTGTGAAGCGGACAACCCAATACAAACATTTTTGTTGGAATTCCTTTATATTTGGCATATATTTAGTTGTAGTAGATATGCCGAGTAGGTAAAGTGTTGCTAAAAATTTTAAGTGATTCTTATAAAAAATAGATTGATTTAAAAAAAATTTATTTGAAAAAAAAAATTGTTCATTAGCAAAACCGGAAATGACCATTTTAAATAAAAATTTTTCGAACTTAGTCCTAATTTTTTTAACCTATATAAGCCTATATTCTTCTATCTTTTAGTTAAATAATGTTCTTTTTATTTTCGAACACTGGTAAGAAGCCAAAACTGCCATATAGTCTGAATGGTCAAAATACATAATGACATCTCAGGCAAGTAGGTAAACGATTAAAATATGTTTGCTGTATCATGACAGCAATGTGAGATTGGTCCAACAGATATCAGACCTGTATCCAATGTTGGACAATAGGGCCAGTATATATGTATATATAAAATATGCAACAAAAAAAATCATATTCATGTTCATTTACATATTTATGCCTACCAAAATACTTAAGAAAACGAAACTTATAATTGTATTTTTTTTTACTTAATTGTTATCTGAAAATATTAAAGATTGAAAATCTTAAAGAAATCTTTAATATTTTCAGATAACAATTAAGTAAAAAAATTACATTTTTAAGTTTCTTTTCCTTGAGGTTTTTGGTAGCCATTAATATGAACATGAATATTTTTTTTGCATATTTTTTATGTTTTTTGTTTGTGTTTTTTTTAATTTTGGATTGGAAAAATGGAATTTTTCTTACCTCCTATAACACTTAATATATCTGACAACCTGTTAAAAATCATCTTTAACATCAACATCAAATTTTAAAAAGTTTAATTTACATTTAATTTAACTTCAATTGTTTTTGTATTTACATATGTATCTAAGAATGTTTTTTAAGAGATGTCATCAATCAGTAACATGTACTTAAATATCGGAAGTAACAAATATTCTACGATTCTTCAATATTTACAAACTTTACTCCTAATGCCGAAACAATGACAGTACGAGGACAACATCGTCAAGCTTAGATTGACCAGTTTGTGCGTATGTATTATAAAAAACAATACATTAAATAAACAACAGGCATTTCTGTAATATTATATACTGATTTATTTTAAACGATTATAAACAACAATTTGTGTGTCTGGATGCGAGCATTAAGCAAATGTAAAGTAAGTACAAGCTGTGTTGCTACGATCAATAAAATTTGTAAACAAAATATAAATTTAAAGTAACCAATATGCAACAAAAAGTAACCAAAACAATACTTATTTATTTGCACTTCGGTTAAAATATATATATATATGTACGTATGTATGTACATATAAAGACCCCTAAATATCTGGATCGATTTTTTATAAAATTTTGACTTTATGTTGCTGATGGTCTGGAAGGTACAATAGGCTGGTAGGAGTACAGGTAGAGAAAAGGATACCTCGGAAGTAGTTACTATTTACAGTATAAATAGCTTACATATAAGGCTTTATTGATAATCGGTTACAATCGTTATAAAGTGAATGGAAAAATAGTATAGTGTTGCATTTAAGTTATTTAGACATACTGTTCGCCAAAATTCATAAAGATTTAAGGCTGTGATGTAGGCTGCGTGCAATTTCAAAGCATTTTATTTTCAAGAAGTCATCAAGAAAATAACTTATAAACACAATCGAAAAAGATGCTCTTTCAAATTATAATTATCTGTTTTCTAGAACGTAGATTTTAACACACTCAACGTAAAAGAGATACTAGAATATGGCGCATTGTCAACCATGGAGCCAGCAGCACAAAATTATGTTTTGGGGTTAAGATTCATATTATTTAGATATCTACATCTGTATGAGATTTTTTCGACTTTCAACTTAAACCGACTTTATTATCAACACGAACATTTAAAAAGTAGGCTATGCCATTACAAGCTATTTTCTGGAGTGGTATTTGTATGGGAGCTGTGGTCATATATGGACTGATTATAATAAAGCTTGGTGAATGGTTTATTTTAAATACAGACATAATAAGATAGTTTATGAACAAAAATACCCTATTCCTAGGACAATTGAGACGTTTGTATGCACTTAACTCCATAAAATTATCTTCGAAATTGCGACCTGCCTAATTTTAGGTATAAAACTTATTACAAGCCTACAATTTCTTAATTGTTCGATTAATTTAAAATTGCTTATTTCTATGAAAGGATTAATCGAAGAATTAATGCCGATTAATCGAATAATAATAATATATAGTATTTCTGTCAAATGTATAATTTTTTTAAAGTTAATTTAATAAATTTCAGAAAAGAAAAAAAACAAATGTATGGTAACTCAAATAAATATTTTAAGCAGAAGCAAAGCAAACGTAAGAATGTCCGTAAAAATTTTCAAAAAATCCAAAGTTATATTGAAATCTAAGGGCTAAAATATGCCCGAAGTTTATTTATTCAAGTACTAATTTTTTCTAAAATTATCGAAAAAAATCACGTAATTTCTGGGTTTGGAATTATTCGATTAATCGATTAAATTTTAAATTTTATTCGCTTAAGCGAATAAGTAAAAATGTCAAATATCGATTAATCGTTTAATCGAATAAAAAAAAACCCGATTAATTGAATACCCTATTCTCTAGACAAAAAATAAATTATAAAATATTTATACGTCATAAATAAAAAAATAAAAATCAATAAAATTATTAAATCTAAAATATTCTACAAAAGGTAAATATGTATGTATGTAATTTAAATAAATCTGTTTCCTTCTCAACTTTGGGACTTGGGACTTTCAGCATATGTAGGTGCACGTTGTGCGGTAAGTTTTCTGACTGCTGCCATTCACTTGCGAGTGAACAGTAACGATGCCTTCGTTTGACTGTCCGAGCAGCTCACTACTTCCGGTCCTAGACCAAGTATTTCCATGTCATTTCAGATTCCTCTGAAAACTAGCTAAAGTGAAAAGGCGCATTGTCATGTAGCCCGAATGGTTAAAGTACATCTTAACGTCTCAGGGAAGTAGGCAAATTACATGATTATTTGCTGAAGCATGACTGAATCGTAGAATTGGAAACGATTCACCATGGAGGGTCAGCAACCCACTTTTTCGAAATTCAATTTGCTAACGAATCGCCTGGCGCCCTATGCTCTAGTGGAAGTTAGAGGAATATATGTTTATTCTCAACTTTATCAAGATATTACTCAACCCTCATAATGGATGAAATTTTAAAGGAGTTGGTTGGAACATATTTTGAAACTACGTAATTATTTTATTTAACTTTATTTTAATTAAAAATTTTATTATTTGTAAGTTTAATTTTTATACATACATATGTATGTATATGGGCTACTTCAAATTTTTTGAGCACCTGCTGAAACCGACATACTATGGCTCTTATTTCGTTAAGTTTTATGAATTGAAAAAAACGTTGTACAGGGTTTGGATGACTATACTTGAAGGATATGACGTGCAAAGTTTTACGTTGAAAAGTCCTCACCTTAAGAATTGGTGGTCATCTAAAATTCGAAAAATTAAATAAAAGGACATGAAACTTGCAAGAGTTTTTTCATTCATTCCGTTTTCTTTGTAAAAGTTTTAAGCTTTCAGATCCAAACCCATACAAAATATAGTCACTAGACTTGGAGGATATATCCACTAAAAAAAAAATTTTTGATATCGCTGCTGGGTGAAAACTTGCATGGTGTTTTAAAGTGAAACAAAATTTTCCGAAATTTGAAATTTTTGATGATTTTACATAGAGTTTTTGCGCCGTTTAATAAAAATGAGTTTGAAGCGCAGAATTAAAAAAACTGCGTAATTTTATAAAGTTTGAGGTGTATCAAGTTGGTGTCAGCGCACCAATAACGTTTCACGGACATCACAAACTTAAAAGAAATTAGCGTACATTTTTTAAAAATGTATCTTTTTTGCGTCTGACAATCTGAATTGCCTTTTAAGTTGGCTAGTGTATTGCGTGATGTGAGTAACTTCGTAAAGGGCACCTCTGAGGCGAAAACGCACTTTAAAATTTTTAAACGCAAAAATTTTATGAACTTTTAAAAATTTTTGCAAAAAAACAATTTATTTTTAAGCTTTTTTTTATCAAAACATGTCATGGGAACATGTTTAGGTATCTAAATAGGTTCTTCGCGACGGACTAAACTGATAAAGTGCAAAAAAATAATTTTTTTCAACCCTGGCACGTGCAGCGGCAGTTTTTTCCAAGCACATTTCGCTTTGTGACAACTGAAGCGCTGTATCAATTCCGCTCAAACGTACATCGAATAGAAGACTTTACTGAGCTTGATACCAAAATTGAAAACGCACCAAAAAATTTTAAGGATTTAAAATTTTATGGAGGAAACAAAATGTTTCTTACCTCAAAAAGCATCCTTGTATGAAATATGTGATTTGGTTTCAGATTATACATTTTAAAAGTTTTTTTCCCAAAATATTGCAAATTATGTCTTATACTAGCCGTAATTTTGTAAAATGTTTAACAATTTTAAATAAATTTTTATATGCATACACGATCAAAAAAAATTTTTTTATATATTTTTTCCACTGTATTTTAAAAAGTATTAAAGCTTTTACAAATATTTTAGTGTGCTAAGAAAGCCCTTAGGGGTATTATCCACACGCGTTATCCTTTTTCAATTTTAACAAAATCTGTAATTTTTATATTTTTTTTTATTTTTAACTTTAAACCGCAGTAAAATTTGCGCCGTGTAATAAAAATGATTAACGCGAACGGATTTCACATGCTCAAATATCGGTTTATACACACGCAAATCAACATTGATGTCAGACAAAAAAAAAAAAAAATTTAAAAAAAATGAAGTTGCTCATATGTTTGTATGTAATTTAAAATTAAATTTTTATAAAAAGTTTTGTTTACTTTTACATAAATTAATTTTTTTCAAAATGAAAAATCTTTTTTTTATCATCCCAATTGTATTTTGGTGGTATCTTTCTATTTTCGAAGTGGTTATCTGGCGATATTGCTAGTTTAACATCTAGCAGAATCGCTTTCGTATTGCTTAGGAGTATTGCCTTCAGGGCACGTTTCTTTCCGAAGGAACTAGCTTCCGCAATACGATTATTGACGCTATAATATTTTTCATCGAGGCAATACGTTTGGTAATATGTACATAGGATGTATTTCTGGGTTTGCTGGGCATAAATACATATGTAAGATGTATAGAGCGTTATATGTTCGGGTTTAACGAACTCATGCTAGGCACCGTATACGCGTATCGTAGATTATTTGTGACATTGGAATGTACATACATATCTGTGACATTTTGACAAAACATCTTTGGTAAAATTTAAAAAGTTGTAAAAAATGTTGTTGGTAAAGATTTATTAATGTTATTTAAATGTGATATAACGCAATAACATTTCACCATGCTCAACTGCTGTAACAAGATTAATATTTCATGCTCTTCTATAAACATTCACTGTATAATCTGTTTTCAATATAAAACGTTTATTTAATTCATCAATATCCATCTCAACTATATTATTTTCACTCCACATAATACCAGTATCCCTTAGTTTACCCCAAATTGATTGCGCATCCCTTTCTCCAAACATATCATAACAAGTTCTTCTTCGCATTTTTCGCACCACACATTTTAGCTCATTTCTATATTTGCAGAAAGCTACCTATCTCATAGAAGAGCGTGACTCTACATAGGCCCTGTACGCCATATCCCTCAGTACCCTAGTACTTTTTTTTTATCTCAGGATGATCAATCAAATGAACCATCCTTTTCATTCTGAATCTTTTTAAAGGCACATGCTTGTTAAACAGCTTTAACATTGAGTCATCAAAAATATTCAGTGGCTAATTTGGATCGGCCGTATAGTACAAAGCACTGAAATCCAGATTTACTAACTCATAAATACAATCATTTATATATTTATTTTATTTACTACACTGTTTTAATTGATTATCTCAAAATAAATGTTTTGAAGTAGTTCGATTTCTTCCCATAACGATTCAATTGTGTTCCTAGCATAGCTTCTCAGTAAAAAATGTGCTCAGAAAGGAGCGGGTTTTTTGAATTAATTCATTCCCTAAATCGCTTCAAACCTGCTGATGAGATGCCTGATTTTTGTATGGTGTGTTTCCGGTTTGGAGGACTATTTTCTGCTGACAATAAGAGCTTCTTTTATCATGCAAACAAATCACTCCTAACAGGTTTAAATGCCTTTTTCAATCATTTTCGTAAACCATAAAATATTTTAATTTTTTTCGCTTTAAAACCTGCTTCATTGTCAGCACTAAAAGAGTAGCTTTTTGTATATTGTGCTCTTTTATTGAAGCGCTCGATTATGCGCTTTTTCTCTTAAGTGCTTTAAAAAATCCAAATTTTTTACTTGGTTGTACTTAAGTTAAAGCTTGAAAAGCAATGTGAATAACTCTTATTAAATAGGCAAAAATTGGCGATATATTTTTTTAAAAGTAATAGGTAAAGATCATGCAAAAATCTGAAAAAAATATCTTTCACCAAAAAACTATGTGTACTAACTGTTTTAAATATCTGAAAGTGTGTGTAAGTTAAAAAAAAAAGATCTAAATTATAAAAAAATTTATTCTAAAAAATGTAAAAAACACTTTTTTTTCAAACAATGACTGCTAAATTTTTTGACAGCAATGAAAAAATATATTTAAAACAAAATTTTTCAAAAAACTGGCCAATCTTTCATTCGTTAACAAATAGTTTGGGAATTTTGATATTTTTGAATACAATAATAATATACATACATACATACGATCATGTTAAAAAATCTAAAAAACTTGTTTTTACCAAAAAATCTATATTCATTGTATCCCAGCTAGCATTTTCAATCGTCTGGGAGTCTACTGGGAATCTCATGACGAGTGTTTTTGATCGTCGACGAGCTCATTTTTTAATTGTAGACGATTCCTCGCACGGGAGTAACTGTTACACAAGCTGATTCCTCTGTGAGATACTTCTACAACACAGCGGAGGACGCTTATATCAATCGTAGAGGGAATCGTTTACGATGTATGTAGAGATTATCTAACGAGTCTTTCAAAAATCATGGCAAGAGTCGTCTGAGACTCACTTAGGGATTATTTTACGACTCGTGAAATGCTCAGCCATATAACTGAGCTACCTAAATAAGGGCATCAAGCGTATTTTTCATGTCAAAACTTCTAGTTTTCATACAATTTATATAAAACAAACCTTAAGGTCGCGAAATCAACACCATCCAGTCGGAAAAATCCTTTTTTTCAGGTCCTTAGGCCGGTTTGTTTTATTGAAATTGTATTGACAATAAAATTTTCATTTTTCAAAAACGCTCTTATTTAGGTAGCTCAGTAATTGTTATACGACTCTTACAGAGAGTCGCAAAAGGTTCATTCCAAGATTAAAAGACGAGCGTGTCAAAAAATAAATAAAAAAATAATAAATAAAAAAAATTTATATGTTTTTGTTTTTGTTACTCGTCAGATAATCATCAGAAGATTCTTTTGGGAGTTGTGTATTAAACATAATCGTCAAACAAACAGCCTATGCTAGCTGGGATGTGTTATTTATACTATATATGTAGGTATGTATGTATATATATTATCTGGACCAGAGTTGTCAAGTAATTTTTTCTTCCGTCAACAGAAAAATCTCGGCTAAATTTTAATTTTTTAAATCCTAATTTAGGAACTAATAACTCTTCTAGCGAAAACGAAAAAACCCCTTATAACATTTTATTTTGTAGAGAATTTTTTTTGTTTTGTATAATATAAATTTTCAGTATAGAGAAAAATCTGTTTTCTTTTTATATGAACTCTTACATATACTACAAAAGAGGGATACAATTGTATTTATTTTTTTTGACAAAATACTAGAGAAATTGATCTAAGATTTTATAGTGCGTAGATATCAACACTGTAAATTGATTTCTTGCAAAAAGTGAAAATTTAAAAGTTTTGAGTTGACTCTGTTTAGAGGAACCAGTGCGATATATATATAAATAAGTACGTGCATCGGATATCACAAAGTCATATCGTCGTTCGCAAGTTATTGTGTTCTATATGACAAAAATGTTTTTTTGGTAAATCGCTGTTAAAGTTTAGTTCTTACCAAGGAAACTTCTAGAGTTTCTGGGTTTTTTTGGCAAAAAAAATTTGAGTCCTTGGAAAAGCTTCTAAGAGTAATAAGCGTTTAAAGAAAAACAGGTTTGTTCTATATGCATTTATTTATGAAACTCTTATTTTTTATAGCATATAGAACAAAATGTAAAAAAATTATTGTGAGAAATGAAAAGCAATGTCTTTTCACGAAACAAAAACTTTATTATACCCTCCACCCCAATTAGTTGTGAAGAGGGTATATTTAGTTTGTCATTCCGTGCGAAACTTTTTTATTATTCATCTCAGGCCCCATAAAGTATATATATTCTGGGTTATTGAGTGATTATAAGTCGATTTAGCCATGTCCGTCTGTCTGTTCGTCTGTTGAAAACACGCTCACTTTCGAACAACTCAAAAGAAATGAAAAAAACTTGGTGCCAAATTGCTTGCAGTTATCCTAAGCAGTTTGGGATTGAAATTCAGCAAAATCGGTGCAGTAGGATCAGAGCTATGAATCAAAATGTGGAACCACCACCTAAAAAAAATGATAATTTTGTTACAAAAAATAACATAAATGGTTGAACAAGGCACGGAATGAGATAAGAATTTGCAAAAATTTGTTTTATTCGACTGCAAATCACGCTGTAAAATTTCGTGAAGATCTGTCCATAATTTACCCTAGGCCCAATATAAACACTACTCCCGGAAAACAGTTTAGTACGCCTAAAACCGTAAAAATGAATGCTATCATAACAAAATTTGAATTGAAACTGTTACTCAAACTAGTTTAAATTGCTAAATAATTTAATATAGATCTAAACCTCAAACCAACCAATTTTAATGCTGATGTCTGTTTTTATAAAGATAAATTAATATTAAATAGACATCATATAGATATCCCTCCTGAAATATTCGAACATTCGGTGGAGGGTATTAAAGATTCGGCACAGCCGAATATAGCACTCTAACTTGTTTTTTTTCATTTCATTTGCCAACTGCAATGTAAAGTCACAAAAAGGAAATAAAACAAAAACAGACAATGCAAAGAGTTCCAAAGTACTACAAACTTTATTTACACTTTCATATAGAACAAAATAAAAAAATATAGGAGAAACTCCTTACATACATGTTCTGTTCCCTAGCAAAAATAAAGTGAGAAAATCTAAGGGAAATGTGAACAAATTACGAGTGAAAAAACTTTTCACGATAAGGGGAATTTTTTCACGTGAACATTTTTTCACGTTATTATTCTCTTTTGAATGACCTTTTTTCATGGGAGTTTTTCATGATCGCAAATATGTGAAAAGGGGAAAAATTACGAGGGAAAAATTATTCACGATAGGGGTGATTGTCTTTTTTGTCTAAAATACACACTTTGTTCAGCGACTTCGCGGATACAATTTGGTAATTTGTGTTTTCACCCGGCAACTTAAAATGCCATTGGGCATTAAGCTATCAAATATGCAAATTTCTTCTTAACTTAAATTTCTTGGAAACACAACGCTTTAGTAGCTCTTTTGGTAAGCTTACGCCCGTGAATAAGTTGTCAAAGAATGATTGCAGTAAAAATAAATGATGTTTTAAATTCTACAAAGTCATCTGAAAGATACAAAAGGCGTGTATTAAAGTGGCTGCAAAATTTATTTTGCCAAGCCCTGAAATTGGACTAGTCGGCATGTAAGATTTTGAGGGCGTTTTGCATAATTTTTGTCATGATTGGAAGAGGCATTCTCCCTTAATCTTCATTCATTCATGTATATGTCCGATTTATTGGATTCAACATATTTGTCTTATCTATTATTATTTCTTTTTTAACTTTCCAAAAAAAAAAAATTTTAACACAGATATTGCTTAAAATAAGCTAAGTTTGAATTAAAATGTTCATTCTTTCTTCAAACCAAAACGGTTATGTGTAAAAAAAATTAAAAATAATTTTAAAAATGCTCCAACAAAATGAATTATGTGTGGTTTTTCGAACAAATTTGTTAAAGCTGCCCAATGGCAAATAAGTCGAGTTTTATTTCGCGAAATACTTAAAGCAATGTTAACAGTTGTTCAATTAAACGTTTTACTTTAAAAATATATGCTAAGGTAACTACATAAAACGGGTTTTTGTTCTCCTGAAAAACCAGGTAAAAACACATAGCTGATTTTTTCGGAGCATCGACGATACACAATTACAAATTATATTCTAAATTAATTTACCGAGCAAAAGTAACTTAGACCGTTAGTCGATTGTTATGACCAGAGTCTCTGGAGAAAATCGAGACCGCAACTCACGAACTCTAAACTAGCTCAGTACCAATAAGCCTACCTGAGCATTCTTCTTGTTCACTAGCATTGTACATATAGTTAAAGTTGAAAATTATGATAATATCGAAAATTTTAAAATTGTGTTTTTAGTAAGCAACAAATATGTAAATCACATTAATAGGAATTCGTATACTCCCAAAATTTCCCCCCAAAGATTTTTAACCCCTAAATCTTCACCGAAAAAATATGCCCCTAAATATAGCAGATAACCCCCTGATATGGCAGCTCTGTGGTGCGATTCACTAACTTTTAACGATCCGACAATCGATATATTTGTCGACATAAATATTCGCTTGCAGTAACGATAGTGTGATTCAGTAACTTATTTTTAACGATTGTTAACAGCTGTTTTTTTGTAACATCTCTGTCTACAAAATGTTAAAAAAAAAACGAAAAGCACAAAAGAAAATAAAATAAAAACAAATGAAACTGTTCTTAACCCCCCCGTGTTACACATGTTTTATCATTCAAAATACATTGAAAAAGGTCTGGCCAGACTCATGAGTAATACCATGTTCACATGGACAGCAATATTCGCGTTTCGCTCTCTTATTCCTGTTTCGCGCCCCAAACATGATAAAAACGACTTGTTTTCCCATACAAAATTTTGAGAGCGAAACAGGTCGTTTCATTTTGAAACAGGCTGCGAAACAGGAAAAATGTACTATCATCTCCAATTTTGATAACAGTTATCGTTAGTTTATCTGAACTAGCTCTCAAAAAATATCAAAACAAAGAAAAAAACAAAATAAAAATAGATTTTTAATAAAATAAAGTGATAATTATAATAAAATAATTAAAATAAAATTATTAAATAATATATTCTTAAGTTTTATTTACTTTTTTATCTATTTAAAAAAAATCACCCTAACAACACAAAAAAAATGTCAAAATGAAACAGGAATAAGTCGTATGAACAGCATGTTTGGCAATCTAGTTTCAGAGAGCGAAACCAGTGGTTTCTATCGTCGTATGAACATAGCATTAGACGAAGTGTTAATTTGTGGTTTTATATTTTTTTTTAATTTTACATTTAGAATTTTGTTTCTGTTCCTAATTTGCTTATTTTGTAAATTTTAAATTTACGATTTTGACTTTGTTCATACATATACATATGAATATATCTTTGTATGTACGTAAGTTATTTTAAACATAAAATACATTTTATCGATTAAATAAACACAACCTAAATTATTGCCGCTAAAATATCGACAAAAAATTGCTTAAATTAACAGCTGACTTTTAACAACAGCGAATATCGTTTACAATTTTACTGAATAGCATATTCGATAAATTTTCGTTATATTTATTTTAACGATTCGATTATCGTTATAAAAGTTAGTGAATCGCGCTACTGAACTGGATGTTAAGCTATTTGTTTTTTGCAAAAATTTAGCAAATCTTAAAAAATATGTTAATTATAATAAAATTTATTCTTACATATGCCAAAAAAAATTCGAAACGCGCGTTGTTTTTCAGACAATGGCTTGGGCCCATTTTTTTGGTAGTAGTAGAATAAAATGAAAATATTTAAAAATTAGTTGATTAATTTTTAATAAAAGTTGTTATGCATAGATAGAAGAATAAAATAAAAATACATTAAATGCAAGTAAGTTCGTTGATCCGGATTGGATTGTTTTTTTGAAATGCAGAGCATTGATTGGTCTAATTAGTTTCATTGTGTTTATTTATGGCTTTGCTTTTGTTAAATTTAAGTTAACATTATATACATACATACATATGTATATAATTTATTAAAATCTAATTAAATTTTATTTTGATTTTTATTATAGTTTTTCTTTTAATGTCAAATTCATTGTGATTTAGCCGGCTTGGTGACTATTTTTTTTTAAATCATGACCAGCATACTTTTAAGATTGCGGTTAAAACTTTTTAGTGTTTTTTCATGGGTAATTGTTTATAAAACACGTAAACTGAAGACATATTTAGTTATTTTCGGTGTTACTGAAAAAAGGCAAAAAAAAACTAAAGTAAATGACTTTGAGTGCTGCTGTTGTAACCTTGAACCTTTTTTTTGAAATTCATGTTTTTTTATCAAGCCTGCACATATTGATGCAAGCGGTTTTTCTTTAAATTTAAAGGTTTCAATGACTGGATTAAACGACTCGTGAACACCTTAAACCTTGTTATCTGTTTGTTGCGATTTTTTTTTTGCGAAAAAGGGAATACTTTGCAAAACTAGTGTTTTATTATTATTCAAGCACTCTTTTTAAAAATTTACCACTCGCAATTACTACAGCAAATTATTTAAAGCTATTTGATAAACTGTGTTTAATCGGCACACACTTGATGGAACAGATTACATACCATTTATTTTAATTAATTTTTACATTCAAGACGTCTTTATTTAAAAAAAAGAAAAATATCGACTAATAATTTTATAAGCTGGGATAAAGAACAAATTTTATGGGTTAAAAGCAGCGTTGCCGTTTTGGTTAGTTCCCAGCGGCAAATATTGAAAGGAACACAAGTAGCAGTCCTTTTTGGGGGCCTATATACTCCCTTTTAAAAATCTCGCTCCTAATGATATCCCGCTTTCAAAAAAATGCCTTTTAGAAGGTATAAATTCCTTTTAGAAAGACTTTTCAGGGAGAAACGAAGCTATTAAGTTTTAATTTTTTTTCTTATCGACATTCCTAACTCCTTTCTTTGGAAAGGGGAAAAAGCTGTTCAATTATAATATTTTTTGGTCTCGTTGCCCTTGCGTAAACATATACGCTGCGAACTTCACTCTTACGTAACCGTGTCAATGCGTTTTGGATGAATCTCATTAAAATTTAATTTTTCTCCGTTTGTACGTAGCAGATGATAAAGAATTTTGTGTGTTTTTAATGATAAAGCGAACATTCTATCGACATACACGAATTTTTTAATATTTTTATACAGAACGCAAAACTAAAAAAAGCTATGACTAATTCTTCATATTCTCTTTTAAAAGTCCTTCATGTGAAAACCTTTTAGAATGTCTGTAAACAGAACGGAGTGTGGAAGGGCTTGCTTCTTTACTCATTCTTTTAACCGCTGGGTTAAAAACATAACAACAAAATGTGTTACTTTTATTCCAAAGTGTACTTGGTTATTATACCCTCCACCACAATTAGTTGTGAAGAGGGTATACTAAGTTTGTCAGACCCTAGTATATATATTCTGGCTTTTTGAGTAATTCTAAGTCGGTTTAGCGATGTCCGTATGTTTAAAACACACAAACTTTCGAAAAACTCAAAAAAATAAACAAACTTGGTGTCAAATTGCTTGTAGTTATCCTAAGCAGTTTGGGATTAAAAATCAGCAAAATCGGTTGAGTAGGATCAGAGCTATGAATCAAAATGTGGAACCACCACCTTAAAAAATTTATCGTCACTAAAACTAACATAAATGGTGGAACAATGCAAGGAATGATATCAGATATTGCAGAAATTCGTTTTATTCGACTGGAAATTACGCTGTAAAATTTCTAGAAGATCTGTCCATACTTTACCCTAGGCCCCATATAAACCATACTACCGGAAAACCGTTTAGTTCGCCTAAAACCGTAATAAATAATGCTATTATTACAAAATTTGACAATTTCTTCTTTAGATATATTGATATATGGGCATATCCCAGAAACAGTCCACCAACCAAAAATTTTTTTAATTAATATTTTTAATGGAATATAATGGTGTTTTCTTTTCTACAAAAAAGTGCCTTTTTTAAAAAAAACATGCAATTTGGTGTCTGTTTCTTAAAAATTTTGCTCCCAAAAAGCATGAGTTTTTTAGAATAAAACAAGCCACCCTTTTCAGGAGCAAAATTTTTAAGAAAAAGACACCAAATTGAATTTTTTTTAAAAAAAGGCACATTTTTTTGTAGAAAAGAAATCACCATAAGACTAGATGTATAATTTTACTTTTATATTAAAAAATATGTATTGCGATGATCATTAATACAAAAATTTTTACCAAATCCAACCCCACCCATTTCTCTTAATGTTATACATGACTTTAACATTTTAACGATATATATCGCACCCGTTCAACAATACTGTATTAACTCAAAATTTAAAAATTTTCAGTAGAAGCAAAACAATTTTCAATTTAACATTACAGGCATATGTAAAATAATTTTTAAAGCAGCCGTTTCATTATAAAAAAGTGGACAAAATTGCACAATATTTTTACAGTGGGTAGATATGAATATTACGTATCCATTTTTTCCAAAAAGTGAAAAAATAAAAATTTTGAGTTACTACAGTATTGTTGAACGAGTGCGATATATAGATTTCGTTAAAAAAAATACATGCTAAAAAAATTTGATATATGTATGCTTTTCGTAAGTACATATTAATGCCACTAAATAATATACATATGTATATTATTTCAAGCTATCTCTTTTGAAAGGCCAACAAATGTTTATATATCAATCAGAAAATGCGGGCGAATGTAGCGTTTGTTACGCAGGATTTGCCCATATGTATCATCTGAAGTACAAGGGCATTAATACTTTTTATGCAAAATAATTTTGGTTACTTTTTTTCATTTTGGATACAAACTTGTTTTGGTCGTGGCAACGCTGATTGATTAACTCTCTATTTATTGCTATTAATGGATATACATATTTAACTGTTACTTTTGTCTGACATCATGTCGTAATAAAGTAAATTATTAAACAGCAATTTCAAATGCTATTGCGATCAAATCTGCACTTTATAATTTTTGTCAGAAAATAAAAGCAAGAGCGTACCCTAATTTTGTATGTTAAAAAAGTTTCCGTAAAGTTAAAAAAGTTTCCGTAAATTCCTCATTAAATGCTCGGGAAACGAAAATTCAAAGCAATTAATTTTTAAGGGAAATTCCGGAAAAAACCTCCAAACTTATGTGACATTAATATACATAAATAAATAAACCCGTAGTGTATTAAAAGCAAAAAACTTTCTCATGAATATAAAAACCACAACAAAAACAAAAATTTGAACATTTACAACAGCAGCATCGACTCATTATGCCAGATTTTATTTTTGATAAACAAAGCATGTCTTTTATTTTATTTATTACACATATTTTTTTACTGGTGTTGTAAAGTAAATGAATGCAACTGAAATAAACCTCAGTCAGATTTACAACGTGATGTTTTGTTGATTGACGACTAAAAACAAATTTAAGCCAAAAAAAAAAGAAGTCAAGTCAAAAGTTATAAAAATAAACGCCTCTCTTTTATATTTACATACAGCGTTGCCATAACAAAAAAAAAAAAAAAAAAAAATTGTAACCAAAATGAAAAAATAAAGCGGGAAAAAGTAGCCAAAATTATTTTGTATCAAAAGTACTATTTTATTCGCACTTCAGTTTAAAAATATGTTTAAAGAAGAAATTGTTTATTTTTAATATTGTAGGCTCATAAACCTCTGGACCGATTTCTATAAAGTTTTGACAGTATATTACCGATGGTCTGGAAAGAACAATAGGCTATATCATTTTTCGAAATTTTAAGTGGAGGTGCACCTCCTAGACAAAGTTAACACTTATTTTTGTCAATTTTTAGAGCTTTATGAGCTAGAGCTTTCAACCTTTTTAAATAAAGAGCTCTTACAAGTAAAACTTTTAATTGAGCCAAATTATGCGGTAGATCTTTTATATATGCCCGGTGGATATATAATAATAGTAAAAGTGGTGGGATCGGAGAGCTCTTTGACCTTATCTAGAAAAGTGTTTCAGTTAGACCTATGAAACAAAGAGTAACAGACAATTGCCATCTACACTTCAATGTACATATATACCAGCCATCGGCAACCTATACTATTACATTTTGCGATGATATGCGTTGTATGAATTTTACGTATGTTGTTGTTAATGTTGTTAAATTCTCTGCAATATGTGTGCACATGTACGTAATAAAAGAGCATACAAGAGAATAAAAGAGAAAAGAGAAAACGCGGCGCCCTGATTTTGCCGATGGCTGATATATACCTATATGGTTAAGTTGACATATACCACACGCAATTTTAAAGAGTCAAAAACGCGGAGCGTGAAGTTATTGTTCCAAAATAAAAAACAATTGGTAACAAAAAAAAGTAACAAAAATCGAAAAAAGTACACAAGTAAACATTGGGAAAAAAGGTACCAATTTTGGTTAAAAGTTACCAAAACAACAACGCTGTTTACATATCCGTGTTACCAATTTTTGGTTATATTTTGCCATTTTTAATCTTTTAATAAAAAATCATCTCTTGTTTTATACATTTTATTTTTAAAAATTAAAATTTGTTAATCTTTTTGAAAAGTATAAATAAGTGATTTTATTGACCATTTTGTAACTTCTGGCAACACTGATACATACATGTGTACATTTTAAATCGAAAACTCAATATATCACAGTGCAGGCATTCGTTTCCAAATAAAATGAATCAACAGCACTTCTGTGAAAATTTTCAGTACTTATGTACTTGTTTATGCTTTTGACAAATTTCTATTTGTTAACTTCACTAAAAAAGTTATACAATATTGACAGAAAGTGCTAATGTTTAACAAAAGCAAATACTTTTTAATTTTTTTAAAACCAAGGTGTCTATTCTTAAAAACGCGCCGAAAACAAAAACAAAATTTACGAAAATTGTTTTTGTTGCCTACAGACTTCTAAAATATTAACACGAGAGCTAAACGCGTTCCTGTCTCTTTTA
This sequence comes from Pollenia labialis, assembly GCA_949318255.1. Taxonomy (NCBI): domain Eukaryota; kingdom Metazoa; phylum Arthropoda; class Insecta; order Diptera; family Polleniidae; genus Pollenia; species Pollenia labialis. Next base: position 118,617,142 of record OX439140.1, read on the forward strand.
AAGACCGTAAATTTTGTGTTATAAACGAAAAAAATTTTTGTTAATTTTTTTGTTTTCAAATACATTTCACATATAAAACAATGATGAAATCATAGTCAATTCATAGTAACGCCACAGTCAAGTCAAAGTCAATTCATAGTCAAGTCATAGTCAAGTCATAGTCAAGTCATAGTCAAGTCATAGTCAAGTCATAGTCAAGTCGTAGTTAAGTCTGTGTCAAGTCATAGCCAAGTTATAGTCAAGTCATAGTCAAGTCATAGTCAAGTCATAGTCATGTCATAGTCAAGTCATAGTCAAGTGATAGTCAAGTTATAGTCAAGTCATATTCAATTTACCCAACGTAAATTTGTTTATTGTTTTAAATAAATCCTTTAGATTTTTTACAAGTTAAACTTACATTCATATACAATTACTAACATAATATAAAAGCTAACATAAAGTTAATTGCTTGAAAGTAGTCGTCTGTATTGTTTGAAGATGTGAAAATCATAAATTAGGACATGGTTGGAAGATTATATAGTTTTTCATGCACCAACATAAAAAATATATCTGTAGAGAAAGGGAATGAAAACACCATAAATACATTCTTGGCATTGTTGCTTGGTAAAGTCTTGTCAACAACTTTTACAATTTATGACAACCAAATAACGCTGCCGCAACAATGTAAAATTTGAATACGATTAAAACGAATCTTAGATAGGCTACTTAAAAGGAATTAATTATTTATTAAAATTTTTCGTCGTTTTTTTTTAAAGCTGATCTACAAGTACATATATGTATGTGTATGTAAGTAAATGGACATACATCATGATTCATTTAATAATTTTAAATTTTGCCAAACTGTTACAAATCTAACAATTAAACGAAATTAACTCTTTTGTTTCAAAATAATTCCCATTTTCCTAAAGCGCCACAAAAAAGTGCAGAATGTACAATAATATAAAAAACCAGTGATGTTTACAGAAAATATGCAACAATTTGTTTTAAACAAAACAAAAAAAAAATTCAAATGTAAATTTGCCATACATCAACTTACAATAAAATGTGGGAAAAAAAACTCAAAACAAAAGTGGCCATTATTTTCATGACATTTTAGCTCCAGATTGTTATTTTTTGCCCCATTTTGTTGTTTTATTTATTTATCATTTTTTTTTGGTGGAGATTTAAAGAACTATTGTTTACTGTAGTTGAAAAAAAAATAAAAATTCTATAGTGATGCTTATGATGGTGTTGCATGGTTTTTGTCTGAATGGGCTGCTTTTGTCTCTAAATTTTTTTTCTGCGTGTTTGTTTGGTTGTTGAACTTTTTATTTTTACTGCATTTTACTTGTACTCGAATTGTTGCCTGTTATGAAATAACTCTACTCAAGTATGCAACTTTATCATTTTGATTTACACGTTTAAAGCAAAACCAACACAAACATAAACTTATTCGAGACATACTTACAGATACACCATCACAATGAGACACTTGTTCACACAAGGACATATAAAATCAACAATTACCAAAACCACAAGGGCTAATACTGCCTTATAGTATGTACTTTTTATACACATATTAATTGTAATATACTAGTATCTAATTGGAATGAATGGAACTAGCTAAATTCAGCTAGCAATGCTTTTATTATTAAGTAAAAAATTCTTTTATTTCAAAAGTATACGTTTTTATTAAAATAATTTAAGAAGCTATTTTTATAAAAAGCTACTAATTTTAAAATTTTTTCTTATAATTTGGAAAATAATTTGAACACATACAAAGTCCAGCATTGTAATTATAGGACTTAGTTCTGTTGTGCAGGAAATCATCAATAAATAAAAATAATAAAAAAAATAAAAAATAAAACCACCAATTTTTACACTTTCCTCCCTAACAAGTTGTGAAGGGGGTATACTTAGTTTGTCAATCAGTGTGAATCTTTTGAATATTCATCTAAGAACCATAAAGTATATATATACTGGGTCCTTAAGTAATTCTAAACCAATTTAGTCATGTCTGTCTGTCTGTTAAAATCACGCTCATTTTCGAACGACTTTAAAGAAAATAACTATATTGTTGTCAAATGGTTTTTAGTGCACCTTAGCAGTTTGGAATTGATATACAGCAATATGGGGATAAGAATTGTAAATCAAAATGTGGAACAACCATTCTAAAATACTGATAATTTTGTTACAACAACTACTATGAATAGTGGCGGAATGCACATATATTTCGATCGAATTCGTTCTATATGACTAGAAAGCATCCCACAAAATTTCGTGAAGGTCGGTCCATAATTTATCATAGACCTCATATAAAGCGGTACGCCTAAAACCGTAACAAATAATGCTATTGTTATACATTTTGGTCTGTAACAGTTTAATACGACTGAAAAGCATACATACTATCAAATTTCGTAAAGATCGGTCCATATAAACCCTACTCACCGTTTCGTGCGCATAAAACCGTAACAAATAATGATGTTGAATTAAAATTCGGTTTGTTTCAGTTTCATAACGATAGAAATCACACTGTCAACTTTCATGAAGATCGGTCCATAATATACCATAGGCCCCACATAAAGGAAAAAACTCGGAAAAAACTAAAGTACGCATTAAACCGTAACGAATAATAATATTACAATAAAATTTGGCCTGTCATACATTTATAAGAATATAATTAACTTGGTAACATTTCGTGAATTCGGCTCATAATTTGCCATAGGTCCCATATAAAGCCCACTCCGGAAATATTTTAACTGTGCGAAAAAAGCATTCTGACTGGTTCTTTTATTAAATTTCCAAAAAATAACTAATTTCTGAAACATTATTTCCTAGTTATACAACACAATTTTTGAAAAATGTATATAAAATAGCATTTATTTTTTTTTTTTGAAAACTTCTCTTAAAATATCAATATTTTCGTAAGTTTTAATAAAATATCTGGGGTATTCATTAGGTAGTCATAAAGTTGTGAAGTCGTTTGTCTTAAAATATTGACGTCAGCAGTCGTCGATAGCTGCGAGTGTAAGACGGCAAATCCATCTGAGGAGATCGAGTGGCTGTGATCGAAACATGTCATGGTAACCAGCCGCCTGGGTTCGAATCTCAGGTCAGTCAAGAATGAATGATTGTCAATAACAATTTTAATTAATTTTCATATTGTAAAATTCCTTTCTTCATAAAAATAATTTAATGAAAATTAAATTTGATGAACTTAAGCCTGATTAAAATATTAAAAATTTGGATTAAAAACCATTAATAGTTCAACAAAATAACCACAATTCTAATTAATAAAAAACTTTGTTAAAATAACATATTAATAAGATGTAAACAATTTTCTTTTAGGAAGTTAAAAACACAATGATTCAGATAAAGAAGATGATTTTTTAAACGAATGAAAACAACCTTCTATCAGACCTTAACAACACCATTAAAAGCATTACAATTGTTTAAAAATCAAAAAGGGATTCAAGTTGTATAATGGAAGATTACTAATTTTAGAAAAAAAGACAAGAAAAAGAACAGAGTAATGTGAAATGGTTTCCGACGCACGGTGGTCCCAATGACTAGTTTAGCCCGAAAAAAGTCTTTTTGTCGGATCGTACATATGTGAATTTTTTGTTTGGTTTTGTAATGACAAGTCTTCAGCCTACATAACGGTATAAATTTTTTTATTATATCAGCAATATTAATACTGCAGTACTGTTTTAAAGACAAACAATAGATTAAGTTTTTTTTTATAACAGAGTAGACAATATTTTAGTTCGGTTTGGAGATCTTGTCAAATAAAACGAAAATATATTCCTTATTATTTGGGGGTTTTATTTATACAATTGGGGTATGTATTTTTATAATTCCTAATATGCCGACGATTATGCATTTCGTTCAGAAAAAAATATGTGAAAATTTAGATGTATTCGTTAATTTTGCAATTTTAATTGCATTATAACTTATGTTAGAGTTTTAATTGTGAATTTAACCCGATTTAGCAAAATATTGTATATTGTTATCATCTATGATATTTGGCCAGTTAAATGGTAAAAAAATTTCCTGCCGATTTCTGCCTGAAAGCTTTCATATCAAATCATTTAGTTGCGATGTCTATCACCAAAAGAGAACATTTATGTAAATTTATGTACATATGTATATATTTTAAATACACAATTATGTAAATTATTTTTAATAAACAAAACCTTACTTATTTTTAATAAAACCTTTAAAACACAATATTCCTATCTTTTTTTCTATTTTTACAACTTTTATTAATCATTATACTCTCAGTGAAAATGTTTAAATATACCAATTAACGCTGCCATTATGTCAACTTGTTTTGTATGAAAAGTGCCACGCCCCCTAAATCGAATCCACCCATTCTTGGCGTGAGCTCGCACCGTACTAAGTCACTTATTCGTAGAAATTTTTATCCCTCTAAGTGCTTTTAAACAAGAGTTATGACTTTTTTCGCGCTAAATTCGTCATTGCGACCACTGTGCGACGTCAACAATAAGTGAAAGAATCTTTTCTAAATCAAGGTTCATCAAAAACAAAAGAAAGAAATCGCTTGAAACCCAAACATTTAAACTGTATGCTCTTTTGAATGATTATTTTAGAAGATTAGCTTAAATTTGAAAGCAGCCACCCGGTTATTTCAATGAAGGAGTGGATCCTGTTCAAATTAATATGAGAGAGACAAGTTTTGTCCCCAAGGGTTCCTCGACCAAACAGTTCAAAAAACCCTTAAAATCCTTAACAATAATAATCACATTTTGATGTTATTTGATCCAATTCAGTTTAATGAAACATGAAATCAGAAAAAATTTAATGCTGCACGGTCCACAATTTACAATAGGCCCCATATAAAGCGTTATCTCGGTGTACATTTTAATAAGCAAATTTATTTTTAACTGATTCTAATATTTATTCAAAAAATTAAGTGCATAATAATACGGATTTTCAGTTGCAGTTAGTATTGTCCGTTGATTAAGTTAAATTCTTCTTTATGAAAAATTTAATGAAAACTTAATTTAAAGTAACAAAAAGTTCTTTTAACTTTTACTGTCGAAACTTCAACCGCGAATTCCGTAAAAACAAATGAATATTCAGTTATTTTATATAATTTAACTACCAAAAATAAATTTTAAGTTGTCTATAAAAAAAGAATTGCTCGTTTTGTGTAAGCAATTCCCATTTTCTATTTGTTAAAATTATTTTGTTAAATACATCAAATTTGTAAAGTAAAATAATTGCGAAACTGTATCGGTCATGCTGCTGGCGGGGTCAGTACGACAAAAGTATAACAAACGTTGTAACGGGGTAAGTAAATAATAATATTCTTCCTTCCTCACTCTCATTAGAAAAACAAGCGGACAGGTGTCTGACTGGTATTTTTAAAAATGTGGGTCTTTTGTGGAGTAAACGAAAATGATTGAATTTAATAAAATAACTGAATATTGTTTTTACGGTAATTTTTTGATAGTTAATTTATATAAAATAACTGAAAATTCATTTGTTTTTACGGCACATGGGGTTGAATTTTTGACAGTAAAAAATGAAAGAACTTTTCGTTAAAATGAATGAAAAATAAGTAGACCGGTTTTTAACCGAATTTTGATTATTTTTATATTTAATTTTTTTTACGTACAGAATATTGTGAGAGAAGCTGTTATATTGAAATATCTATTGTGAAATCACACACGGTCTTTCCAAATATTTCTTGCTAAGAACTTCCACTTCATATTGAAATTAAATTTAGGTTAATTAAGTATAAATAATGCTTGTTTCATATTTTTTTTTATACATAAAAATAAAACAACAAAAATATTAATATTGTTTGATATGCTTTCTATTCCAGTTCTTTTTTGTTTGTTTTTTATTTGTTCTGAGATAAAACTGACTATTGTTAATTTGTATAACAATCATTTTTGCAGACATGTGCGAATTTAAACCTTAAACCTTAAAGCATATTCAAATTTTGTCGTGATAAATTGCAATAAAAACTTGTTTTAAAATATTGATTTAAAAAATAATCTTAAAATACACGTTAACACTTCTTAGTAGAAATTTAAGTTACAATTTTAGCTTTTCACGAAAAAAAACATTTTTGATTATTGATAATGGATTTTTGGGGTTTTTAAAAACAATAGTTGTTTTATGATTTTTTTTTTAATATTTGTCCTACCCAAAAATATAGCGTTCTTTTTTAGTTGCTGAAAAAAATTGTTACGTAGACCCCACAAACCTCAAAATATAATTAAGATTTTTCTACGATTTTGTGGCTGTATGTCATCGTCCAGATTTGCAATTTTTGTAGCTGCGATTTTTAAAAATTCTGCTCTGACATTGCATTGGTGTCCAGATTGTGAAATTATGGTTGTTGCAAAAGGTAAAAACTTGCTTTTATTACCATTTTTATGAATTTATTGTGTGTAAACGGATGCTGCAAAACGAAAAGGCGACATAATTTGACTAACACGTAAATAACTTAAGGTTAAACATTAGTAAATAGTAGGGTATTCATGTCGAATAAATTTTGCGACTTTGACATTTGTTTTCGCATTACAGAATACCGACTTGCCAATTATTCGCATTTATTTATTTTTGTGTCGCATTGACTTTCGCATCGCAATATTATTAAGTATTTGAGATTTTCAAATACTTAACTTGATTCTTACGATCTGTCCTCGTAATTGAAAACAATTTACAGGTCATTTGGCTTTAGAATCGTTTTACTAATTTGGCCTAATACTTTAAAAGGTAATGTATAATTTTATTTGAACTAATAATATCCTTTTTAACGTAATTAGCACTTGAGTTACAAAAATTGTAAATTATAACATGCTTTTGTTGTATTTAGTTTAACTAATTATCTATTTACACACTTAGGGCTAAAAAATCAGAGCGAGTTAAACTCTCTGTTTGGTTTAAAATGTGTTTAAACCAACAAATCTATAAATCACCAAAGAGATAAACTATTTTTAAACGCATAAAATTGGGCGTTTAAACTACCAATGCAGACCATATGAATTTGCTAAGATTTATCGTAGTGCTGCCACATGTTATTTTTTTAACAACATATAATACATGGGACACTGATTTATAGTTGTTGAGTTTAAACTACATATAAATTCAAGTTTAGTTCAACTAAACCAACGTTTAAACCATCAGTGATTTTTTAGCCCTTAATTGAATACATTTGCTCCTAAAAACATAAATATCTACATATCGTCACCTAAAATCCAAAATGATGTAAGAGGCAAACAATTTTATATCAACATTTTGATTATTTATGATGTATTTTTGTTAATTACTTCATAATCAGTTAATTATTTCGTTTTGATTTTTTTTGTCTCTGACGGCCTTTTGGACTTAAGGTAACGATATATGTTTTTATATAATAAAGTGTAGTATATGTTTATTAAAAAGGTGTATGTGTGTGTATGCAATTGTTAAACATATTTTGATCCTATAACTAATTAGTCTCTGTATTTGGTGGTGGCTTCATTTGTAGTTCTGAACTCAATTTTATTGTTTTGATGGGCGCTAAAGCAAGTTGTGGTTAATTATATGAATAATAATAGACATTTGCATGCATTTAAATCGCTTTTGAACATAATTGAATAATTTATAAATTTGTGTTGAACTTTGTAACTTTAATGATTATTAAAATTGTGCATTGAGCGGAAATCTTTTATAATGAGAAGATATTGGTAATTTGGTTTTTTGTTCCTTTTTTTGTTTGTAAGAATTGTTGAGAAAGTTGGTATAACCATTGGGAGTGATTAAAAGAAAAAACTGAAGAAATTTTGATATGAGTACGAAGTCTGAAGAAGAACTTTGTTAAAACCAAAGTAACAATAAATATGTAATTGCATCGTTTTCCTTGAGTACCAATGGAGATAGAAAGAATATATGAATCAGTAACTACTGACCAGCGAGCACACAGAGGCGTCACGAGATAGAAAATATTGTATTTTTTTCTGTCTTTTTCTTCGAAAGCTGGCAGCAATTCTAGAGTTTATTGGTGAGTCTGGAGAGAAGATGAGGGAAGGACTCTGTTTCATGTGCTCTGAAATTCACTTCTCACACTTGAACTTGAAGTTGGCTGTAGGCGTATTTGTATATAAATATAAAAAGAAGAAGAGAAAAGACAAGATAAAAATACAAAAATTGCAAAGCTATAATTTCATAATCAAAGCAGAATTTTTAGAAATTGCAGCAACAAAAATTGCAAGTCTCGACGATGACTTATATGTTAAATTTTGTTCACACACTGAAAAAAACCATGCGTTTTATGAACGAAAATTGTCGTACATTGTGCGTGTGATTTCGAGAAAGATACATTTTAGTTTCCAAAAAGGTACATTTTGAAAAAAAAATTGAAAATCCATTTTTAATGTTTAACTTTTATTAACATTACATTTTTATTTCATATTTAATGAATTTTTGAAGATGATATCATATAAAGTAATTTTTATATATATATTTAAGTCATACATATTAGGAACCCTGTAGGATGTCAAACAGATTTTTAAGTAATTTCAAACTGATTTTTGTATAACCACATCTAGTTGATCAATGCCCAATTTTCAGGATTGATATTAAAACACATTTATGTTTAAAATCGTTTTAAATACAAAATTCTCTTTTCCACTAAAAACTTAAGTGGAACTTAAGTCACCGATGTTGTACACTTAATTTCAACTTAAGTTTCCATTGTAATATTTTAGCAAGGTGGCCTCAATATCACAACAATGCAACAACAACAGGCAAAGCATTAACAGTCAGCTGTTTTTTCAGACCACCTTGGAAATAATTACACTTTTTTATATTTTTTTTTGTATTTAGTTGAGCTACAATACTTTTATCTTAATTAAATAAGACTTTTCAAATAAAACTCAAAAAACCAATTTGTTTTTAAATACGATTTAAATTTGTTATGAAAATTAACTTAATATAGATTTGATTTGTTTTTTATTTAAGCTAATAGGGCCTAAGGTTAATTAATGTAAATAAAAAGCAATTTTTTTATTACAGTTTTCCCGACGTTTCGTCGATTTTTTGTCGACTTTTTCAAGGGAGCGTCTATTTAAAATTTTTAAAAAATATATAAATTAACATAAATACAACAAATTACATTAAAAAAGTTAAACTTACAATATGAGCTTTTCACATCAAATTAAATTTCTCCTTTTACATGTAACATTAAACATATAAACATAAAACATAAATTTAAAGTTAAACACATATCAAAACAAGTATCACTGTAACTATTTATTAATCGCAACCCTATAATTTGCGCCAATATTGTCAGTGTCTTCTTTGACATTCATCGTTTTCTTTATGTTTTCTTGTATTCTTAGACTTTCAATTGTAAATCTCTTCTTATCCCCCCTTACTTTATCTAGTATTCGCACCCCCTCAAAATCAATTTTATGTTGTGTATTTAAAATGTGTGTTGATAATGCTGTCGTTTCTTTTTTCCTTTGTATATCCATCATATGTTCTCCCATTCTAGTTTCAAGGGATCGTTTTGTTGTTCCAATGTATATGAGTTCGCAACTTTGTTCGTTATTCCCTTTACATTGTAATTCGTACACAATGTTGTTTTGTTGTTGTTTGTTTATTGGAGCTTTTATTGCAGAGAATATAGTGCTGAGTGTTTTATTTGGTTTGTAAGCAAAGCTTATATTATTTGTTTCTATTGACGTTCGTATGTTTTTATTATCAGTAAGTCCAGGGATGTATTTTACACTGTAAAAATATTTTTGTTCTTTTTCTATACTAGTGGGGTTGTTATCATTTTTGTTCTTTATTTTCGTAATTGTGTCTTCTATTAGTGTTGATATAAGTTTGTTTGGGAAACTATTGCTTTTAAGGATACTGAAAATTATATGTTTGTTTTTAGTGTGAAAAAGTTCATCGCTTATGTGTAAAATCCTTGAGATGAAATTTTTAGCAGTGTTAATTATTTGATTTTTCGGTTGGGTTGCGTGGAAATTCATTATCCTTCCTGATGAGGCCTCCTTAGCGAACCAGTCAAAAATTATGGAATTTTTCCTTCGAATTAGTTTGGTGTCCAGGTACGTTATTTCCTGATTTTTCTCCCTTTCAATTGTAAATTGTATCTTAGAATGATACTTGTTAAATGTGGACAAAATTTCTTCTTGGTCGTCTGATTTGATGATCGCTAAGATATCATCTACATATTTAACTATGTATTTGATAAAAATGTTCTTATTTTTCAATTCTTCTATCGCACTGTCAAGCAGGTTGTCAAGTATTATGTCTGCGATTGTGGGGGATAGTGGGTTGCCCATGGGCATGCCAAAAATTTGGTTATATATTTTATCTTTGTATATAAAATAATTATTATCATTGAGACAAAATTGGAGAATTTTAAGAAATTGAGAGCTTGACATTTTTGTGTGATTTTTTATTACGTTCCATTTTCCCATTATTGTTCTTATTGCCGTTCTAACTGGAATGTTAGTAAATAATGAGATGACATCAAATGATACAATTGTTTCCGATCTATCAACTTTTATGTTGGTGAGTTGTTTTTTAACTTCTATTGAGTTTTTTATGTTATACGTTTCAGAGATTAAATGTTTTAAAATTGTTCCAATGTATTTTGACATGTGGTAGCACGGTACCTGGACTGATGACACAATAGGTCGAAGGGGGGTATCAGGTTTGTGAATTTTTGGTAACCCGTAAATTCTGGGTGCCGTAGCGGCGGAACAAAAAAGTTGGCGTTTTTGCCAAGAGTCTATATGGTTGTTTTTAAATAAATCTGAAACAATGTTGTTGTTTTCTTTCTGTAGTTTCAATATCTTATATATATATCTTATAGTTTTATATGTGTTTTTGTCTTCTAGTAGTATTTCCATCTTCTTTTCGTATTCGTTTTTATACATCAGCACGGTTTTGTTTCCTTTATCGGCTTGTACAACAATAACGTCGATGTGGTCACGTAAATTTAAATACAATCCTGAAAATTGGGCATAAGTGACTTTTTTCCTTGTCGACGACTCATTATTTTAACATATTGGCCATCTTTGCATGACTTTTAAACTGACTACTAACTACTTATTGTTCAACCTATTTGTAGTTAATTACTAGCATAGTCGGTTTATAATAAATTATTTAAATTTGAAATAATTTTTGTCAAAAAAATATATGTGCCTATGAACAAACATGCATATTTTTAAATAGAAATTAATATTTAAGAACATTTTGCATCAAATTGCTTTAAATGATAATGTATAATAGTGCTAAAATAAATACGCTACATAAACAGATTTGAATCGTTTTAATTTTTAATAATTTTAATAAATTTGTATATATTTTTTTCATTTGACTTCATGGCATGCTTGTTTTACATATTTTGCATTTATTTGTGTTTTACTTGTGCCTCTATGCAATATGTTTGGTTGATATCTGCATGTGAATTAAACCAATTTGTAGTTATTTGAAAAATAGTTATCTTATAGTTAGTGTTTCTGCAACTGACTTTTTAATTTACTACAGGGTATGTATGTATGTATGTATGTAATTTTTAAAAATACAGTATGCAAACTTTATGGACTTTGCAAGAATTATTTTGAGTGTACAAAATTTTTTAACGCTTGTCGTTTTGTTTATTAAAATTAACTAATAATAACTGACATAAAAATAACAACAGAACGATACAAATTTACTATGTCTATCGAATAAATGCAAAAGTTAGTGCCAATCAAGGTATATTTACCTTGGTGCCAAGTGTTTGTAGTGAATAGTTCTTCTAGTTGCCGCTCTATCAATATGTCGCATATGAGTATTACGGCATTATTTTATTTAGGTTTGTGTCTACGATATTTGTTGTTTATACCAGGGATGTCGGATTTATTGATTTGTTTCCAGATTGGATGTTTTATTTTAGTAATGAGGATAAGAAATTGTTAAGAGAATTTGTTAGTGGATATTTCGAGTTATGTATTTGATGTTATAAATGATTTAGCTCTGATTACTAAGTTTTATTACTAAGTTTTTTGGTAAATTAACTTAATAATTTGCTTACCTGCGTTGAGTAATAATTTATTATGTATTAAAAACATTTAAGTAGTTAGTTATGGCACATTTGCTTAAAATTGAAAAACTTTTTACTTAGGATGTAACGATACGCCTTTTTGCCGATACTAAAAATAAAATATCGCCGATATCAATGCGCATATTGAATTTGAATTCAACTTGAAATAAAGAAAACTCAAGTAAAGTAATTTTTTTTATTATGCAAAATTACAGTGTAAGAGGTTATTAACTTTTAAAATTTAAAAGGATTACAAAAATAGAATACAATTTTTGTACATGATAAAATTAACAAAAACTCAAATTTTTTGTGACAAAAATAAAAGCGTAAGAATTTAATTATTATTAATATTTAAAATTGACATTAATACGATTTTAGTTTAAAAACAAAGTATTCTGTACTTTTGCAGGGAAATTCGATTTATCAAGTCCGTTTGAAAAAAAGTGCATAATAGTCTCAGATATGACAAAACTAATTTGAAAACTTAAAAAATTCTACGCTATTTTTTAAGTTTTGGTATAACATGCCATTGCGGCCATAAACAAGTGGATCTGCGTCTCTAGAATAAATGAAGATCTAAGGGTATCTTTCGACTTCTTCTCATTCTCCTCGGATACTTTTATAAATTTTTCTCAAACGCTCCATAAGCAAAGTCTTTTAGACTTATCAAAACCTGTGGGAGTAACCGAGTTTTCAACACTTTCGGAATGCAGAGAGATGTTAAGTAGCTTTCGATATGATTGAAGTCGATTGACTTTGAAATATTCGAGCATTAAGAATTGAAGATAAACAAAAGGTTTCGTTATTTTCTAAATCCTTAAATCTTTTATTTATTTCTTATGCTAAGTTAGCCGCGAAATGTTGGGACTATTATCCATCTCCGTTGATAGATACGTTATATGAAACTATTTCATGATTCTGTTTTGATTTTATGCTCTGCTCTAGAATGTGTTATTTTTCATAGTTGTTATGAAATAATAAGCATATAAAACTAAATTGTTTGTTCAGAAACATTCCAAACAAAATATAAGAAGTATCTTCGTATCGACCATAAAGTATCGCTGATACCAATATATCGGAAAATCTGAAGTATAGCCTATGTTATCACGGTATAAACAGCCATTTGTTTTATTAAACTTAAACAAATTCGCATTGCCGAAAAAAATTTGTCTTCCTACAAACTCATATTTCTTTGATTTCGTTCAGAACTTTAATAATAACAGAAAATATTTCACTTAGTCTACACACAAAATTTTATGTAAATAAAAAATATCTAAGTATATATGAATTTATATGTTTCGAGATTTTTTCCGCCTTAGTGGATCGATTAGGCAAGGGACCCACCACCGGTTCATATTTTATCTTTTACGTGAGTTAAATTAATTTTGTAAGTTAAATATAAAAAATATCAGAAAATAGCAATTGAAAAACAAAAAAAGTATCAAAAAGTCTCCATTATAGATTGTCGTTTACTCAGGACATTGCATGTTTAATTTTATGTTTTCAGGTCTAAAATTAACGAAAATTAATCAAAATACCAGATGTAAAACGAAAAAGTACCAAAAAGCTCCCTCTTAGACATTCTTATTTACTCAGGACCATGTATGAATATTTTTATTTTTGTAGGTCGAATATTAACAAAAATTCAGAAAGTGCCAGATGAAAAACAAAAAGGACCAACATTTTTCATCTTAAAGTTTCTCATTCACTCAGTAACCTGCACCTATAATATGATGTTTCTTAGTTCAATACTATAGTAAATTGAAAAATTATTACATGATGCACGGAAAAGTAAAAGAAAGAAATTTGATATTCCGTATTTCCCCTTTTTGATACTTTTTCTCCCCCAGGTAGCTTCGATTGTCAAACAAAGGCAGGAAGCGTTCGTAACTGTTTTGCCTGTGCCGATTTATAGATAAGATTTCTGAAAAATGTCGAATAATCGACCACCATATTTTTTTATTATTTGATAATTGAAAAAAAACCATTTTTTTTTGTTCTGCATATGTGTTAGTAACAAATTTGAACGCTTATAACTCTGAATTTAAAGAACAGATTATAATAAAATATATATTGTGCACTTCTGTGGGTTAATACCTTTCAAATTGTGTTTATTTGTATATTTTGTAGGGCTGTGGATTGATCTCACTTCATCTGCAGCAGTTTTGTTTATTTACAAATCTGTTAAGTTAAAAATGAGCCTCCTTGCTGAGCGCAATTTTACGTTGCGCTAATCGACGACTGTTTTTCGAAATTAAGTTAATTAATTTTAATATTTTTAATATGGAATATGCTCAACAAAGTTGCTGAACATACCTTGTGCCTCAGATGTCAAACACATTTACTTTCATTTACCGATATGCTACACGAACATGCCAAAAGGGTGAAACTTTTAACCTTCCTAATATACATATGAATGTTTAATTTTTGTCTCATTTACAAGAATCCATAGTTAGAACCCCGTTATTTTGGAAAAAGTTCGAAATTGTTGTACAGTGTTATTAGTGTTGTATAAGTGGAACGTAGTTTTGATAGATTTTTGACAATATACACTAAAACAAACGATAAAATATTTATTTTCTCTCACACAGACCTGTTTAGGGAAAACTGTAAACAAATAAAAAAAAAAATCTTAACAAAACTTATTTTTTCTTGATTATTGTCAAGAACTGAAAATTCTTGTAAATTAAGAAAAATTAAGGGGGTCTGGCAAGCATAGCCTTATTCCACAGTGCTTAATATGCGAAGAATGCGTCACCCTGCGCCCCCATGGCCGAGTAGATTATAACACTAAAAACACAATTACCAATTTGAGTGCATAACTCACCACTTGCTAAGGAGCTGAAGCTATATAACCATCACTGCTGAAATACAACAGTATCTATTGCTTGTAGCTGCTTTACACTATCACACAAGTCTTACGTATTTTGAAAATAAGATCGGTGATGCATTTTCGTCAAAATAAACGGTATTTGGTACAAGAAGAAAGTCCTTACTTACTACAGCGCCGAACCAGCGCTAAGAACCCTTTTTTTGCCTCGATCTTGGGTGTAAGACACAGTTACAAGTTGACTTTCCGAAGAAGGCTCACCAGCAACCAGAAAAGTTCCAGAGGCTACTATCCCCGTTGTACTAGATAGGGTTTCTGGGTAGCCGCGATGTGAAAGCAACCTACCAATTCTGCCTTTGTAGGGAAACGGGTATTATACAGTGCGACAAAACAAAAGGCGATACTTTTTGTAGTAGGTGTTGTCGAGAACTACAAGATTCTGCCCTTGAAATTTGGGGGAAAAAACCTCCAAAATCTTGAGTTATAAGTAAAACCCGGGGTTTCGTACCTTTTTTACTTATAGGCCAGTACTTTGTTGAATATCAACCAATTTTGAATTTCTCGAATTTAGAAGATATGAACATGATGTTAAAGTAATATTGAGAACTCTATTCGGATTTTTCCAGCCAACTAATTTTTTTTTAATTTTCTCTATTTGGAGATATTTTTACACCTTGTTTTATTTAGGAATATGGCTCTTATTAATGAATTTAATAATGTTTATTTTGTTGCAGAGTGTGTGCGAAAATTGCGTACGGATTTTGGAAGAAGAGAAGCACAGTCAGCTCCGTATGTTGAAGCCAACTGACCATACAATGCGTTTTCGCTTCGCTAAGTGGGCCTTAGATCGACTTACAGAAGATGCCGATTTTGCCAAAAAAATCATCTTTCAGATGATCTTTTCATTTTGATCTTGGCGGGTATGTAAACAAGCAAAATTGTCGCATTTGGGGCAGAGAAAACCCGCACGCATACATTGAAAAGCCGTTGCACCCAAAACGAGTCACTGTTTGGTGCGGATTTTCGTCCAGAGGCATAATTGGGCCATTTTTCTTCGAAAATAAGCAAGAAGTGGCCGTTACAGTCAATAGCGATCGTTATCGGGCCATGTTGAACGAATTTTTATTCACAAAAAATGAAGAGGAGGATATTGGCAACATTTGGTGTCAACAGGACGGAGCTACGTGACACACAGCCGAAGCTACACTCGATGTTTTGCAACATATTTTTGAAGATCGCATTATCAGCCGCAGAGCTAATGTCGTTCGGCTACCTCGGACACCGTTGGACTCTTATTTGTGGGGTGCCGTCATAGATAAGTGTTACGCCGACAAGCCAGAGACAATTGACGCTTTAAAGGACAATATTCGCGGAAGCCATTGGTGAAATACAGCTGCACACAATCGATAATGTGCTTAAAAATTGGACCGATCGTGTAGGCTACTGCATGGCCAGCCGAGGCAGCTATTTGAATAAAATTATTTTCCATTATTAAAAAGAGAAATTTGAGAAAATATTCAGTAGTATTTTTTATAGCATTTTCAAAAAAAAAGTTATTTGGCGGACCCTTTATTTACATCATTATTTTCTAATAGTTTTTCTAATTAACTTTTTATAATTTTATGCCGATTTTTAAAATTCAAGTTTTCTAACATCCAATTAAAATGTCTGCTAAATGTAGCACTTCGAACTAAATTACTCTAAATATATTTTAAAAACTTTTCAATAAATCAATTGAGAACTAAAAATAAAAATCACCTGCAATAATATAAAAAGAAGAAAAACTAAAACACCTTTAGCAATATTTCATTTTAAGATACTTAAACAAAAAGAAATCAAGAAGTTTATTAGTAAAAAGTACTTATTCAGTTCACTGCGCTCGAAATAAATAAAATTAAATATATTTAAGTATAATTAATGTTTGTCATTCGTATTTTATGACAAATCATTGAATGGTTAAAAATGAATGACCAATAATATCTGTATGTATGTATGTAAGTCTTACCACCCTTCCTCTCACTCAGCGTTAAACCAAACTTTCAGGAACATTCAATTAAAAACAGTCGTAATGATATAAACGTGACTACTTGCCATCCATTTAAGACTTGGCAGAGTATTTTCCAATCTAATTTATCCACAAGTCGATGGTCGGAATGCTTCTTATTTGATATGTTTTTATATATAATTAAACAATGTACGGAAGTGTGTGTTGATGGCACAAAGTGAAAATTTGTATAGGAGTCTAAGAAATGGTATAAAACATGAATTTTTGATACTTTTATTCTCCCTTTAAAAAATCAAACATTTCAAAATTGTATTGGGAGCCTATAATTTAATGCGGACGTGTCAATGGATCGAAAAAAAGGTTTGGCAAAAAAGTACCAAAAATAGGTACCATTTTTACTCCCATAACGTTTGAATTTCGAAAAAGTACCGCCTTAATATTTATATATTTTTTAGATAAGCTTCCAATATGATATAATTTTCATTTCTATGTTTGTTGGGTGACCAAAAATATCCAAAATATAGGTTTTACTCGTTTACTGCCCAAAAAGGCTTATTTTTTTTATTGAACAACAATAAATATTTTTTTTTTGTAACTCTTTTAGTTCAGGTTATATGAGGTTAGCGAATTTCCACGTTTTTACACATTTTACCTTTTTAACGTGAAGTTTTCAAAAATCACGTCTTAGTGGAACGACTTTTCGAAAAACTTACCTCCGGTCCAGATTTAAAATTATTAGCTTCAAGCATTTAGGGTGGTGTAATGAGAATAATAATAAAATAAAAATGGTTTAGATAATAACGATTTACCGACCACTTGTCAAATTATGTATCCTCTCCTGCTCAATATATTTTGCTTTGACATGATAAGATTTGTTTCCAATCTACATAATTTTTTGACATGTCTTAATACATGTATTACCATGTAAAGATATTTTAAGCGGACATGCCTTAATCGACCTAGTAACTTCATATACTTTCATTTATTTAAAATTCTAAAATTTGTTTTTGTTTTAAATGTAATTTTCTATGCGAACGTTAACGTTCGAAATCGTTAAGCAGGCAGTAAATATTTTTTTATTATTATATATTTTTAAAACACCACCACTTATAAAATTATATCTTTTTTTTTTTGTTTACTGCTTTGTTTGTCTTTATTTACTCCTTTGTTTTCTATTCTGCTTTGTTTGTAGCCAGCGTTCTATTTGTATGGCTAAATTTATATGTTTGGTCAATTTTTATTTCCAAACTAGCGTTTTATTTTGATGTTGCAATACAGTCATTTGACAACAAATAAATGAATTTCGTTTGAAACGTAAAACCTATAACTCGATTGTTAGTGGGCCGCTTAAGACAACGAAAATGAGTGACTTGTTGTCGCTCCCTTAAGTTGTCGATTGACATCGAGAGCCTGTCTGTAAATATTTTTTAAACATGAACAGTTTTTTCCCAAAAGAAACAAAGCGATCTAGCGATATTTTAAATAAGATTCTAAAACCGGGGGTAACAGATTACGTAACAGATATGTAAAAAGTGACGTGTGAAAAAGTCCCAAATCAATTGCGAAGGCAGCTTTCGAAGAAAAAGACAGAAAGCTTTTTTTGGTAGTGAAGTATCAATGTGTAAAAACAGGCCGCAACAATCAACACAAATGGCGTGATCAAAACAAAAATAACAAAACACAAACCACGTTAAACAAGTGCAAGGCCTATTCAATATGTCTGGTTACCTCTACAACAATAAAACCATATAAAATCAACATGCATTTTGTTTGTATAAAATTCCTCGCCGTTGTCAAAATCTTACTACAACATAGGGAAAACAAAAGGACCCAGTTGGCTATGATTCGTGCACAACAATGTTAACTCCTGCACGACACGTAAGGGACAAGGTTTTGCAAATAAATTTCAGGAAATCTGACAGGAAAAAAACGCTTGATGTTCTTATTTATGTTGCTCAGTAAGAAGGTATAGTTCGTCAAGCCCGACCATATAATACGCTTCACCACAGTATTTAAAAACAAATTTTCGAGAGTATGCCCTATTTTGGGCCCATTGGCAATAATGAACCGGACAGAACAATATAATGTTAGGAGGTTGAGATTGATGCAAAAGTTTTCTGTGCCGAATAGTATTTAGATATATTCATATATATGGAATTTTTTGTATTTAAGTAATTTTTGGGAGGGGGTTTATGTACGACCTATAATAAATTCTGCACCTACCAACATGATAAATTGATACGAAATATCGATTTGTTAGTGCATATTTTTGCATTTTTAACCGTTCAGAGCATTTTTTTTGAATAATATGGTAAAAATAGCGATTTTGCATCATTTTTCAAGTTTCTAGCGAATATTTTGGCTTTTTGAAGCATATTTTGATAAATGTTAAATTTTTTTTAGACGCCTAAAGGAGCTTTCGCAACAGATACAATTTTTTTCTTTTATTGCGATGTTTTGGCTTTTGAATTTAAATATCTATCTGAATACACAAGGTGTTGCTTCACTTTAACAATCTACATTTATTTTTATTCGAACTTTGTGAGACAAAGCAGGTTGTCATTAAATATTAATTTGGAATCACTTTTAAAGTAATCTAACGATAACCATCCGTCTGCCTGGCTAGTTGCCTCTCCATGTTAATTTTGTGCGCAAAGTACAATTGTAATCTTGTATATAATTGGATTAAATTTGGTAAATACACTTTAATTGCACTAAGGACAAATTTTATGTCTATGAATATGAATGTCTATAACTGTATATCTTATTTGGGGGATTCACAAGGTGTCATAAAGTCATAAGTCTTAAAATAACGATAATGAAAATATACGGCTGTTGTGAACAACCCCTCATAATTAAGTGTGCTATTTTGAATTTAAAACAGCTGATTTAAAACAAATATAATAAATAAATATTTACATTAAATCAAAATATTTTTTAATTCTAATACATTAATTAATAAATTTAATTAGATCTTATCTGTTACAAACATCCTCTCCACTATGGTAGTGTGGATATAAAAAGAGGACTTCATAAAACTTAATTATTGCAAGCACGCAAAAGTGATTTTATAAAAATGGCAAATTTTAGAAAAACACCTTAAAAATTACAAAAGGCAGAAAATAGGTAACTTAAAAAACTACCAAAAATTACAATTAGGTATTAAATCAGTTTTAATAAAAAAAATTCCCGTTAAAATTGGAAATTACTAAAACAACACAAAATAATCAAATTAAAATTTCGAAACAGAAAAGAAATAGTAGTTTAAAAATACTAATAAAAATAAATCACAAACCCATACAAAAATTAACTTTTAGGGCTAAAAAATCAGAGCAAGTTAAACTCTATTTTTGGCTTAAAATGTGTTTAAACCAACAAATCTATAAATCAACAAACATATAAACCATCTTTAAATGCACAAAATTGGGCGTTTAAACTACCAATACAGACCATACGAATTTGATAAGATTTATGGTAGTGCTGCCACATGCAATTTTTTAAACAATATATAATACATGGGACACTAATTTATAATGGTTGAGTTTTAACTACATATAAATTCAAGTTTAGTTCAACTAAACCAGCGTTTAAACCATCAGTGATTTACTAGCCATTAGTCGAAAAAAGGGCTTACATTGTAATTATGTTTTTGAAAAAATATCGAAAAAAATTCAAAAAAATGAAATTTTTTAAAAAAGTACCATTTCATTATTGTCACTTTTTCATCTCTGCTGCCAAAAAGAAGTAGTGTCTTGAGTGTTTTTCTATATATGTTGTACGTTTGCGTGTACATGTTCGTATTTGTATGATCGTAAGTGTACATACGTATGCATGTGCCTATTTGTTTGAGTGCATTTATAGTAGACAAAAACTAATTCTCAATTCAATTTAATTGCATCTTAAATATTTTAAGGAAAATTTACTGTTTTCCCATTTTACCATCAAATTTCGGTTGGCAAAACTGCAGTATAATTAACCAAAATTCTACACAAATACCAACAAGCATACGTTCATTCAAAAAAGTCTTTAGAGGTGTGTGTATGAGTATTCATTTGTGTGTTAAATAAGAAAACGTTGAATTGAAAACAAAATCAATTGAACAAGAAAACAATTGCAGCCACATACAAATTTCAGTTATTCTCACACACACACCCCCATACCCGTTAATAACACCCATTTAACAGTATAGAAATTGTATACACAAACGTGCATACATCAGTGTATGTCTTAACAGACAAGTACATAGATATGTATGTATGTATGTTTGCGGATGTATCAATCCCTAGGGTGACATAATTTTCAATAAAGCTTCAGTTTAAGTAAGAAAATTCAAGCACATGTCGGACCGGTATATTACCAGATATGATTGTAAGTACAAGTGTATGTATGTGTGGCAGTGTTTATATGTACAGTTAGATTTCGGTTAGCATAAACTGGTCTAAGAATATTAAAATTTGCTTAAAAATCCTCTTTTTATATCGAAATATAATCGAATTTTGTATAAACGCAATTATCCAATAACTATGATTAACAAAATATACATACATACATTAATAGCAATCGCATTGAGAAGCCATATCCATATATTCTCTCAAGGAGAACATTAATGTATGCCTATTTCAGGGCTGTCAGATATGGCGATTTCTCGCCAAACGTGGCGATTTTGAAACGTGTTTGTCGGTGGGATTTTCCATTTGGTGACTGGCGACTTTTGTGTCGATTTTTTATATAACTGGCGATTTACTTGGCTATTTTTACCATTCATATTATTTCAGCGAGTTTTTTAACACTTTGCCATTTTTTGTTTTCATTACTAACTTTACCCTTTGATGTAAGAATTAAAGTGGGCGTGGGTAAAAATATTTTAAATACATTAGGTTATTGATGGAGCCCTTAATATGAACTGATATCAATTTCAAGACTATATCACTTCTGGTTTTACCGTTATAAGATGTTGCTTTTAGCAACATTGCGCCATGGTGATACATTTTAAAACACAAAGTAATATTGATATTTTATTTTTTGTTTATTAATTTTTGATACATTTTACGTGTGGTATGAAACAAAACAGTTTTTTTGTTGGTTACAACATAAGTGTATGCTACATTTTGAGCATTTTGATCTTAGAATCCCGGTATGACATAACCTACACCTTCCCTTTGCTCACCATTCAACCCAATGACCGACTTGATCAAGACGCATGGATTTTTGTGGTTTTGATAATTATGATCGTTTTGTTGATGACGATGAACTTTGTGACGAACCGTTTGAAATATTAGAGGGTGCTGGAGACGTTGGTGACGGCGGATCTGGTCCCATGCTTGAAAGGGCTGCCGTGATATCAGACGCGTGTAGAAGTTCGTTTGCCATCATCAATTGAAAGTTCAATAATGACATATGTTTTGTTCTTCCGTCTTGATTTTTAAGGTCCCTTCTATATAGCAACCAGCAATGTGGCAAATTTTTTCACATGATTTTTGTTTTGTTATCGTTTTAAGTGAATTTTATATTCAGTCGCTATTTAATTCTGATAGTATGTATGAAATCGATGAAGCTTAAGTGCCATATTTTTTCTTCATAGCTATTTTTCATTTTCATTCATATTTTTTAAGGCAATTTTGTAGCAATTTTTTATGAAATGTGCATTTATTACTTTGATGTTGATTGACCTTTAATACTTTAGAATAAAGAAAGTAACATTAAAGTAGGGGCAAATTACGGCATTCGATATCGATCGAAACTACAATACAATTTGATTGGTCGATATCGAATGCCGTAATTTGGCCCGAGTATGTAGTGGACACAAAAAACCGATGAATAAAATAAGAATTTTTTATGGTATTCTAATTGTTACAGACAGCGCTGCCAGATTTGATGATTTAACGTCATTTTGACGATTTTTGTTCCGAAATTAGCAAAGTGCCGATTTGCTGATTTTTTTCTAAAAAGTGACGATTTTTCAGTCTCCAAAGTCTGAATAAAACATTACATATTCTGACAATTTCGTTTTTTATTCTTGTAATGTTAAACAGCCGTACCTTAAGAAGAGCTGAAGTCAGAACGTTTTCTTTCCCTTAGCTTTTACGCTGATATGCCATACCAAAGCAAGAACGACAACGTTATGTCCTACATAAAGTAGATAACGCCGCCAAGCGTGGGAAATTGCTCTAGCTTTAAAATTTTTCCTTAGTTGAAAAGCAAATAAGGTACAGGAAATTGTCTTGGATAAGGCATATACTTGAGTGTAAGCCGCAAAGCCAAGTAAGACCAGGCCGCTCCAAAACAACGTGACAACGACAAATTCGTGGCGAGTAGCAGAAGGCAAACCTCTCCTGGGACTTGCTTAAAGCTCTTGCTTCCAATCGAAATTGATATATCGCTTGTTAATAAAATAATTGATAAATTAATGTATTCCGAAAGATTTTCCCTGTTGTTAAAGTGGCACCTGTATTCTTATGCTTTAATTTAGATAAACTTTAAATATACTAATATTCGTGTTTGTAAAATTGTAAAATGTGCTTTTGGCATTTTAATATAGAAAATATTAAACAGAGTAAAACAGCGACAAATTGGTTATAGGCATGACATTGAATGCTACTTAAACTCTAATTGTAGATGATAAATATGCAAATGATTGTTGTCTATTAAATACTTAAGTAGTTGACTGAAAATAAAAGTGTTAGTGTTGTTAACTGGAAACTTGTTCTCTCTTTAATTAACACATTAATAGTTTCTGGTGGATTGGTAATGCAAATTGAAAGAAAACAAATGTTTTAATTAAACAAGTACTTAAACATGTAAGAAATTAAGAATAAAACATTCGGCTGTGACCTTTAAATTAGTTTTAGCTCGCTATTTATTCACAGCGCAACATTTTTGAAGTCATCGAGTGCAACCTGCTTCTAGTGCGAAATTTCTCGAAGTTCTAATCGAAACTAATAATATCCCATTTGGGGCTTGTCTTTGGATTTAATGACCTCATATATATTTTGGCTAAGACTGGCTTTATTCGAAAAACATCCCAATTTAAATTTTAATTTCCTGTCTTTAGCACAATTTCACACAGAAAAAAATTTTGCACCAGTAAAAGCATTAATCAAAAATAAAATCAGTTTTAATTCAAAATGTAATCAAGTGAATTAAACGTTTAATCAAGTTAACTAAACGTTTAATCAAGGGAATTAAACGTTTAATTGATACTGTTAACTTGTTTACTGGTGCATATTAATATTGTCAAATAAACGTTTAATATACTTGATTAAAAGTTTAATTCACTTGATTAAACGTTTAATTCACTTGATTAAATTTTCAATTAAAACTGATTTTATTTTTGATTAATGCTTTTGCTGGAGCACAATTTCTTCTGTGTAGCTATAGTATAGCAGAAATAAAGTGTTAAACAAACTTATCCGAAAAAACTGCACATAGTGCCTCAAAGTGGCTAAAATGTACAAAAATGTTAAATTTTTATAACTTTTTTCTTCATTTCTTAAGGGATGTGTGAAATTTTTTCCATTTTGATTTGAAAGTTTATGTTGTTTGAAATGTTCTTATTTTTTGACTTTTAGTCGATTTTTTTAGTATTCATATTAATTTTGTGTTCACAACTGATCAATATATTAAGGTAAAGAAAAGCGTTTCTTAAACATTTTTTTTTATTATTTATTTTATTGCTTTTAAGTAACGAATAGCTTTTATTAATTTAACCACCTTTTACTCAACGCAAATGGATGAAACTATGCCGGCATTTTACAAAAAAATTCTGCCCCCCTAGATTTAATTCTGGCTACGCCCATGTATTCGTGTATTATCACCGGGAGTATGAATGCCTGCAAAGTTTCATCCATTTGCATTGAGTAAAAGACGGCTAAATTAACGTTACAAGATTTGATTTTCCGAAGTGAAGCTAAAGAAAAGCATTTAAAAAGTATTTTGTTATTGGCAGAATTTTCATTAATAAAATATTTTACTTTTAACATTTTTGAAAAATATGCGAATGTTTTCAAAGCCGTTTTGTAAACAACAAACATTAAAGTCGCACTTTACATTATTTGGTATAGTCGACGGTTGTTTTTTCGCCGCCGTCGTTCAATATTTTTCCATTTCCGTAAATTTTGGCCGCCGCCAACGATATTTCACATCGGCTTTGAGTAGAATATTATGACATTTATAAACTAACGACGTAATCTCTTTGGATAGTTTGTTTCAAAATAAAAGTTCAAAACAAGATATTTGTCGCAAACGAATATTAGTGGTATTTTTGTTTTTTTTTTTTTTTTTTTGAATTGGGATGATAACAATTTAATAAACTTAAAGGCCATCAGGTACGATATTGTAAGTAATGCAAATGCAACTAAATCTATCATCTTTTGATATTGATATTTAAATTAAATTTGATTTAAACTTATTTTATCTAAATTGTCTAGCCAAATTATATTGGACTCTGTCCATATTTTACTATAGCTCCCATACAAATACTTCTCTCGAAAATAGATTTTAATGTCATAAGTTCCTAATACATATTGGTGTTGAGATAAATATTTACGACAATAACTTTTTTTTTAGGCCGTGCACTTGCCAGTTTATTATCAAAATAATTTTTGTGGGAATACAAACTGTAATTTAAATGATTTTGCTATTCGTGCTTAATTCCCAATTTTTATTTTTGATAAAAACACTGAAATTTATTTAATTTTTACAAACAGAACAAAAATCATTGGATTTTGTTTGAGCAAAATTCCTTAGAATTGTAGAATAGTGTGAAAGTGGGTTGAAGGGTGAATCTTTCAAAAACTTCGTGGACATATTAAATTTTGAATAAAAATTATAAAATAGCTAATTTAATATCGCGAAAAAAGTTATTGCATATTTATGTAACAAATAGAAAAAAGCAAATTTAATATCGCGAAAAAGGTTATAACGTATTTATAGTACAAACAGGATGGGGCAATTTGCTATTAGAATTCAGAAATATCGATTAACAAATTTTTCTTTACTTAAACTAATCCCGCTCAGCTCTACGCTTGTCTGCAGCTGAGATGTAAAAAAACTACTATTGCCTCTTCAGAAAATAATAATCAAAAATATCTTTGATTACTAAAACGGATATCTTGCTTTTCAATGATTTTGGAAAATCTTAATTTGATTGAAGTACCATAAAATGTCCTCAACCCTCTTCAAATGTTCTTGACATTTTCGTCTATTAGTGTTGTCTACAAAGAAATAACTACAACTAAAATATATTAGGTAAAAGTAAAATTTGTAGGAAAATTAAATTGTCATTCATGTGGTCTGCTTTAAATTGTTTTAAATAAATTTGTAATTTGCGAGTATTGATTGCTCTTTATATCGTTTGTGGTAAATGTGTGCGTGTGTAGGCGCGAGAGAGTGTGAAAGTTTATATTTGTGGTAAATATTCGTATTTTTATGTCTAAATTAATCGAAATCAACTTAAGTTCGTATTTAAAGGAAACAAGAACAAAAAATTTACAATATGAATTCCTTAGTTAATTGTGTTAACCACAAAATGAACTTTCAATTTGCACTTCTGCAACAGTCTCGATACACATACATAGTTAAAAACATACACATACATACATATATACCCAATCACATATCTTTATAGAAAGTTCATACATGTAAATTTCCTGGTATTCTTGTGTAAAAGTGTGTGTAAGTGTTTGAGTGTTTTTACCCTACAAATAATTTTGGACCACCTGATCCATTTTGATAAAATGGACTACTCCATGGACTGGTCCGATGTAATGCAAGCATGGACCATGTCATTGTTAAAAAGTGTTTGTAGTGAGACGACATGTCTTCGTTTTTTAACGACATGTTTTCGTTTTAAAACGAAGTTAAAACTAACCCTCTTGTGTATACAATGGAGTAGTTTTAAAACTACTCCGTTGAAGTCCAAAGATGGGTTATATGGTCCTGCCCTAGGACATCGTAATGTTAAATAGACCATGTTTTTTCCATACGTTTGGGTTACTTTTGGACTAGTCCTAGTCCCTTGTGGACTACTCTTTACACGCGTGTTTGGACTGGTCCTATTATTTGCAGGGTAAGTACAATTACATATGATTTATAGAGGTTTTCTTTTATCAACTTATTTTGCTCGCCTCAAATGTTGCACAATGGGACTGATTCCAATATATGTAGGAGCGGAAGTGCCTTATTTTTGGACATAACGGTTTAGGGACATAACCCTTAAAACTAACAATTAAACATTAACCCCCGTATTAATAAGCGGTTATTAAATTCAACAAACATTTAGTAAGTAAAATTTTCATAGAATATGTTGTTGTAAGCCTTTATTTAAATAAATATATTTTTATGAATACGGCAGTAAATCATCCCAGTTCCAGAAAAAAATTTTTGCCAATACATATTAGGGAAGTAACGATTAGCCTTTTTGCCGATATGATACCGATATTCAAAAAGAAATATCGGCGATATCGATTCCGATTCGCTTATTAATTTTTTTTCAAGTTAAAATTAACAAAACTTAAGTAGAGTAACTCTTGTTTATTATGCAAAATAAAAGAGTAAGATATTCAAGCATGTGATGAAAACGATTTTGAAAATAAAACAATTCGATAATGTATGATGTCTAATAAATTTTCCTCTTTTCATTCCCTTCACCGAAGGTAAAGGGTAAATGGGAAAATCCTGCGCAAGGAACGCTACATTCGCACGTGTTATCTGATTGATATATAAATGTTTGCTATTGCATTTTAGCCTGACGGTGTACAAATAGCTGAGATATGTGAAAAAAACTACAGCTTGACGCTAATTTTACCCAAAAATGCCTTGTTGTTGTTTTTTTAATTTTATTTTTTATTTATACGGAGAACGGTAGGAGCCAAAGTTTCCAAACTATGTAAAAGCAGTTTGGTTATCAATACACAACATCCGGTAAAATGTGGGCGAGAATGGACAAGTGGGGGTGGCGCTTCCATTACATAGACATTAAAGATTTCTGTATATTTGAAGAATGGCAAGATCCCAAATTAGATACAAGCATCTTGGTATTTTATTTCACAACATCCGGTAAAATGTGGGCTGGATTGGACAAGTGGGCGGAACACAAAAAGATAATGCCATTTCATTCCCCTCTCTCCTAAAAACTCAAGACTTGACGAGTCAAACTTGACTAAAGAACGGTATTTGTATAACTTTCTGTTATTTTTGCATGGTGTAGGGTAGATAAGATTCAGCATATCTGAATAAAGCACACTTACTTGTTTCTGTCTAGATTTTTTTCAATTATTTATTGAATAAAAAATTTAGACTATAATTTAGAAATTGATTTTAAAATCGCTCGAAACACAAAAGTAGATATTAGTGTTTTCATGTACTGAAGTGAACCCAAAAACCTACCCTGAGGCACACCAGATTGTATAACCTATCGTGAGCTCACAAAGCTATTCTCCTTAATACAACATTTTCGTTCAAGTATGTTGCTAAGGTACACGTACACAAGGTATATGCACTAGAAATGCCTATGCTGGCTTTGTTGTATGCCACATTGTGTAAATGTATCTTGTTGAAGCCTTCCAAAAAATTATGAGTTTTGCTCTTAAACAACGCCAGCAAAGATTTCCTGTCAGTACTTTTTCTTTTCAAAAGCATTCCGGATAGGGCTTAACAAATTCTTCCTCAATAGTGCCTTAAAATGACAAATAATTAGTTTTTTTTTACTCAAACAACAAATTGAAAAAAAAACAAGTAAGAAAGTATAGTCGGTCAAGCCCGACCATATGATACCCTACACCACAGTATTTAAAAACACATTATGCTTATGTGCCCATGTAAATATGGATTTATCTATGTTTATGAACTTCATTTAAATCGGGTTGAAAGTTTGTGAGAGCCAGAAATTTCCCCCTACCTCTCTTTGTGGTCCTATCTATGAAAAACTGCATAGCTTATGTGCCCGTATAAATATATTTCCATCTATGATTTAAATTTTATTAAAATCGGCTTGATAGTTTCTGAGAGGCATAAATTTCCCCCTATCATCCCTCTTGGTCCTGCGAATCGGCCCATTGTCAAAATTGCGACCTGTACTTTGCACACAGGGTTACATGGACAGCCAGCCAGCCGGACGGACATGGTTAGTTCGACTCAGAAAGTGATTCTGAGTCGATCGGTATACTTTAAGGTGGGTCTCAGTGGGATCAGCACAAATGCATAATACCCTCTCAAATATTGTGGTAGGGGTATTAAAATTTCCAAGCACCAAATAAATTCTTTAAAAATTTTGTATTAAAAAAGGAATATTTTATAAAATTTCTTGTAAAATAGTTAACTTAAAAAAATGTCTATAAAATTTAAAACTTCCTATAAAATAACAAATTTCCTATAAAAAAGCAACATAGAAAATTCTTGAAATTTTTCCTAAATTTTTTTTTAATCTGTAAAAAGCGGCAAATTAAAAAACAAATTCCTATAAAAAATAGACTTTAAACAGTTTTCTAGAAAAAATAAATTAGAGACTACATATTTGCTAAAAGATAGTAAATTTTTAAATCTTTTCCATTAAATCTTGAATTTTTTTTATGCAGTCGACCCCAGTGTGCATCATTATTTTAATGAGGTTTTTTAGTATTTTAAAAGTTTTTACCACAATGTGGCACCGTGTTTATATAAACGATGAGGTTTTAAGCGGTAGAGTGAGTTATACATATTTTGTATTAATTAATTTTTAATAGAATTAAAATTAATACAGAAACATATAGGTACGCACGTTTGAATGTAACAATATAATTAGGGGATAAAACTTTACAAAGGATACTGTGTTATTTGTAAAAACTTTTGTGTTTTCGTTTAATTTTGTGGTTGTTTTTTTTATAGCATTAAAATTGTGTGTATGGCTTTCTTAATAACAAATACCGTTACATTTGCCATTTTCCAGTTTCCACAAAAATAAAATTCCTTTCAATACTTTTCCAAGCGCCTCCAAAGTTGTTTGAGGTTTCACAAACATATTTTAGTTTCCACTGAATTTTTAAAGTTTTCTTTCACCAAATAAAAAAAAAATATTCGCGATTTAGTTTTAAGTGTACTTTAACCAACTAGTTTCCCACAAAGTTCATAAATTTATTTCATACTAGTATTTATGTATATGTTTAGTTTTCTTAGATTTTAATATGAAAACTTTTCTATTTCTTTTATTAGTTTATTTTCATTTCTTTTTTGCAGATTTAATCTTATTGACTAAATGAAATATGTCTTAAAATATTTTATTTACAGAAATGTGAAGTAAAAAGGCAAACAAATATTTTATTTAGCTTTCAAAACCAATAAAAATCTCATCCATGATTTTTGTTCTACTTCAAAATCCAACACACTTCATTCAACAAATTCACAAAAATCTTTGCTGGAAAACTTCTATAAATCATTTTCTCATACTCTACAAAGAGAGAAAGAGAGAGAGAGTAATCGTTTGTTGGTCATACATAGACTTATTTTTGGTAAAAGTAGTTATTTACACTTCAACACTTTTTTTCTCTTTAAGAACTGCGTGAAAGAAGAAAAATACTTGTGTCGAAAAGTGATAATTTCTATTTTTCTGCCAGTTTTAAGTGCTTATAACACTGACCATATTTTCTTGGTCAAGTGTCTATAACACATATTAACGCAAAGCAATGCACACACACACATACGTTACTTAAGTCATACATTCACATTCCCACAAGGGACCATCTGTATGTATAAAAGTACTTCATTTAGCGTGTGTGACCGTCCGTTTTCATACTTAAGGGCGGAATTTATGACTTTTTTTATACTCCACTTCACTTATTTGGTCTGCAGGGTGTTGTTAGAGCTTCAGAGAGTTTGTTGCATTTAAAGGAAGTGTAGTTTTGACCAAAAATTTAATTTGTTAAAAAAGTACCTGTGTAATTATTTAAGTATTTTAATTTAAGTATGGAATGGACGTCAAAGATGTCAACAAATTTAAAAAAATCGCTATAATTAAGAAAAACACACGCATCCAAACAAATAAAGAACTAAACTAGAAAAAAAACTTTAATGCCAATATTCATGAAAATCGTTTCAATTTAATAATGACCTTTAAAATAAAATCTCTCTGAAAATTATCCATTGTCCGCTTAACAGCTTCCGTAATGTCCACACTTAGAAATTAATATATATTTATTTTAATAAAATTTTAATTTTAATTATAACGTGTTTGAGGATGGAATTTCACTGTAATTTTACCCTTGAGTTTGTTCTTTATACGTCACTTTTTAGAACAATTAAAGGGATAGTCTTCAAACGTAGTTAAAGCTACTATTATGGTTAACTATAAATTTCAATATAGAAATGGGCGGGGTAGCCAGAGGAGGAGCAGTACCCCTCATAGATAGAAATATAAAAAGAGCCGCTGCAAGCAATTTGTTGAATTTTTGGTAGTAGGATCTTCTGAGCCCCAAAATTGAAATAAAATAGCAGCGGGGGAAGTGTTACCCCCCATAGGACGCCAATGTTTAATATCGGATATCTTAAAAACTGTTATAGGGAGAAAGTTCAAACTTTGTAGAAGTCACTCTTATGGTGTACTTCACTTTGAAAATAAAAATAAAGCGGGTAGGCGCAGGGGGAACTACCTTCCATAGGATGCATATATTAAATATCTCTCAACTTAAGAACTATTAAAGGGAGAGTCTTCAAACGTGGTTAAAGCTACTATTATGATAAACTATAAATTTCAATATAAAAATGGGTGGGGTAGACAGAGGAGGAGCACTTTTTTCGATGAGGGCTGGGGATGAGGAACCCACCATAAGTTGCCAATATTAAGTATTGCATATGTTAAGAGCCACTGCACCCATTTCCAGTACCATCTTCTGAGCCTTGGAATTGAAATAAGATAGCAGCAGGGGAAGCGGTGCCCCCATAGGACGCTTATGTTAAATATCCCATATCTTAAGAACTGTTTTAGTGAGACTGGTCAATCTTGGAGTCACTCTTATAGTAAACTACACTTTTAAAAATAAAAATTAAGGGGGAAGGCGCAGCTGGAGCAATACCCCCATAGGATGTATATATTAAATATCGCGTAACTGAAAACCTATCTTAGCTAGAGTCTTCAAACGTAGTTAAAGCCACTATTATAGTGAACTATACATTTTTAAATAACAATCGGCGGGGTAGAGGAAGGAATAGCGGTACCTCCCATAGAACGAAATTATTAAATTCCGAATATCTGAAGACAAATGTCTTTAAGCTTTATAGGATCCACTCTTATGGTAAACTACACCATTCAAAATAAAAATTAAGGGGTTAGGTGCAGGAGGAGCAATCAATAATATATAAGTACAAAAGCGTATGAAATTTTTTTCCCTATAGACTTCTTACCCGGCTCTTAACATAGGCAAATAATATTTTATAATTTTTAAGTGCGGGTGGTACCTCTCATACAATGACAATAAAGATTTCTTCATAGTTGGAGTACTGTTACAGTGAAGGTGTTCCAATTTTTTACAAATAGCTTATAGGGCCCATACACAATACCATCATGATTGTACAATCAAGTGATTGTGCAATTAAGCTTGAAGCACACAACACACCAGCATGCTGGTACAAAATTAATTTTTTACCAAAAATTGTGTGGAAAAGGTTGTAATGAATAACGATAAAATTTGTGCTGCTGTTATTATTGCTATTATCCTTAAACGAATAAGGAGTAAAAAAAACGTGTTCTCCCCAAAATATTTTTTCTTTGGCATTCATGTTTTAAATTTTGTATATTTTGATGTTTATGCCTTGACGATTTAACATTTATGAGCTAACTTTACAACACACGATACAATCATGCTGGTACAATCAAAAAAATATCAAACTATTTTTGATAAAGCACCATCAGCTGGTACAATCACACCACAAGCTCATACACGGCCAATCAGCTGGCACAATCACTTGATTGCACAATCATGATGGTGTTGTGTATGGGCCCTATTAGATAAAAATACACAGCATCTTCCAAAAGTATGTGTAATAGGAAAAGTAGTCATGGCACCTCTCATACGAACACATGCGATTTCTGGATACATATCAGTAGAGCGGGTGTTATCAATACAAGAGATCTGTTTTAAAAAAATTTTACTAATTGTATTTCAGCAAAGCGCATCGGGTTAAGCTAGTATGAAATAAAATAAAAAAGCTCTCTCCTGTAAAATTTAATTTTTGGCGCTTACACTATTTTCGCGGTTAGGGCTCGATATGAACTAATTAAAACAAAACCATTTCACTTTTGCAAGATTGTTCATATGTATTTGCGAATGGCATCTAATGTTCTAAAATTTATGATTTTTCTTTTGAAAATTTAAAACTTATGTTTTTTAAAATTCATATTTAAGAACTTTTCGCATTAAAATTATAGTTAAAGTTGTTTATAGAATTCCATGTGAATGTGAGCACTAACTAAAACGTGCATCTAAAACATTTTCATTAACAACTGAAGACAATTTTAAAGCAGAGCTAGGGAAATCCCCAAGTTATTATGCAGTTGAGTCAAAATTGATTTTACCACTGTGTAGGTAGATAAAAACCGTTAAAAATTTAATTATAAGTTGTTCATATTTTAAAGTTTTGAACAAGTTCATATTTTAGAGTAGTAAATCGAAGAAAATTATTGTTCATATTTTGGGGTGTTCATATATTAGGGAGTTTTTATTATCGCGAGAGCACTGTATAATTTTTTTCTTATTCGATCTTTATAATTTAGATTTATATTAATTTCTTTAAGCTTGAGTTCTTTTTTATATAAAAATATAAATTTTACTTTAACAAAAAAAAATAAATTTAATAAAATTAACATTTTTATATTAAAAAAAGACCTCAAGCTTTAACAAATAATTAAACATTTTAAAATAAATATAAACAGAATTTATATTAAAAAAAATATTTTTTGCGAGATAGCGTGAATTTTTACACTGCACCTTCTTCCTTAATTTTTTTAAAATTATGAGTTAACATAAATACGTTTTCCCATGCCTTTCACATAAACTGAGCAATAAGAAATATTGCTCTGTTATTCTACCGACGTAGACCTGGGGTTATGAGCATTAACGTCTACGTTAACGCAATGAAGTGTTGCTAGAGGACTTTTTCGAAAATCAAATGCTAAAAAATATCCGATTTTTCCCTACACGTTAAACAAAAATTTTCCCCTACAATAATCTTTAAGCATTATTGCCATTAAAATAAAAGAAAAACATTAGTTTTAATCCAAATTTTCAATATTTTTAATCAGGCTTTTAAGTTCATCAAATTTAATTTTCATTAAATTATTTTTATGAAGAAAGGAATTTAACTACATGAAAATTAATAAAAAATTAATTAATTTAAGAAAGGAATTTTACAACATGAAAATTAATAAAAAATTAATTAATTTAATTGATTTTCATGTTGTAAAATTCCTTTCTTCAAAAAAATAATTTAATGAAAATTAAACTTGATGAACTTAAGCCTGATTAAAAATATTGAAAATTTGGATTAAAACCCATAAAAAGTTCAACAAAATTGCCACAATACTAATTATTGAAAAACATTAGTAATAAAAAATAAATTTTGTTCAAATGTGTATATTTAAAAAAAAATAAGTACAAAACTTAAAAAATATTACATATGGGCATTTCCACAGAATAGTCTATTTTTTGTCACGTTACGACACCAATAATTTTTAATTGTTTCTCAAAGAATAATGAAAATATTATTTAAATTGAGTGAAGAAGAGGAACAATTTGAACAACATGGTTCTTAAATACAAGACAGTAATTACAAAAAATTTTTCGAAGTGCACCATATTTGGGACCCATGGGCAATTTTTTACTTTCCAAAAAAATTATGCTATAAAAGGCAGATACATATAAGAGTTCTTTGCGCCGCATCTTATCTGGATATCTACATTTCGTCTTAAGGGTTTTTTTTAGAGGGGTTGAAGGTACCAACACAACATTTTTTCATGACATAGTATTTATTACAAAAGTGCCTAATTTTATATCAATACCAACATTTAAAAAAATTGGCAGAAATACTCTATTCCTGAAAGAAGTTTCCATGGACAATTTTCATACTTTTCATTAGGCTTGGTCCTCATGGTAATAATATTATCTCCAAAATTGCGAGCTGTACTTTGCGCAGAAGGTTTACTTGGACAGCCCGCCTGCCAGTCGGACGGAAGAAAGTTATTAGATCGATTTAGAATATGATCGATACACTTAAAGATGGGTCTGATACGAAATTTTTTTATGTGTTACACACATCACAGTTTGCGAAATTTGACAGTTACCGGTAAGCTAAAACTCGTTTGAAATGATTTATGAATGATACTAAATACCGTAAAGGTTCGCGTTTTTACCCATTCGCCTTTACCTTTTAATGGCTTTTTATAATCTACTTTTTATGAACCATATTTTTATTAGGTATGAACTACATTTTTTCACTTCACTTTTTCACCTTTCCACTATTGTGGTGTGGGTATAAAAATCAATGTTACTAAACTAACACTTTTGTTTTTCACTGTAGAACAATTTATCTCTTTTTTTTTTGTCGATTAAGCTTTTTTAATTTGAATTCTTCTGGCAAGCCTCTTTAAAACACACATGCCAACAATAATAAAAAGCATGCAGCGCAAAAGCATAACCACTGCAAAAGTTCTGCCTGAAGCAGAGTTAATAAAATATGAAAACAAACTTGCATTCTTCTTACAAATGATAAACTAAATAGTAATACACACCTACTTACCTTTTCAATAAGTATTTTCTTCTTCTCCTGCTTTGAATATGATCACATGATAACAATTACAGTATAAGAATAAGAATAAGCAACATTTGCAAGGCGAATTCACATTATAGTAAATTCGCCTTGCACATATGTAAGTATGTATGTATGTATATACGTAGTACATATCTTTTTCTTTTAAGCCAACGGCAATTTTTTGCATACAGAAACAAAACGGGAGCTAAAAACATTTGTTAAACCGATACAATTTTGATGTCAACGACCGACTTTTAACAAATCTATTATACAAATTTTAATTTCATAGTTTAAAGTGGTTTTTTTAATAAAATGTTCTATCTTTAAATCAATTTTTTTTTAATGACTGCCGCTTTGTTTTGCAAACTGACGTGCAAAAATTTTATAAGATGTCGAAAACAAGCAGCAGTGTTAGGAAAGCGAAGAAAGACTTGTTGAAAAAATAGACATTTAATAGAAGAAAAAAAACACCTTAAATAAAGTTCACGTTTTTGCAAACATATCTTTTAATAACAATTTCTACCTTTTTTAAACTTTTTTTATTGAATTTTCTTTACAAAAAACTTTACTTTTAAAAAAGTATTCACTCGCGTTCGTCTTTCCATACACATCCGTTTAGTGCGATTGCAAATAGAAAACTGAAAAATTAGTTCTCTCTATAACAAAAGCGGAAGGAAGCTTAAAGGGAATCGAAAAATATTTCTTGGCAGCCT
This sequence comes from Pollenia labialis, assembly GCA_949318255.1. Classification (NCBI taxonomy): domain Eukaryota; kingdom Metazoa; phylum Arthropoda; class Insecta; order Diptera; family Polleniidae; genus Pollenia; species Pollenia labialis. The sequence goes on from OX439140.1 coordinate 118,653,510, forward strand.
TAAGATAGGCTTTAGAAATTTTATTAAGTTAAAAACAAATAGTAAATATTAAAGGAAATAATATGAATTTGGCTCTTGAACATCGTTGCCACTTCTAAAAATTTGTAACAATTGTGCAAAAAAACAGGAACCAAATTCACAAAAAAATGTATGCAATAAAAATATTGGTGGCTATTCTGAAATACGCGTCGAAGAAGTGAACATTTACATGAAAACAAAAACAAATTATGTCATACAAAATTTACAGTTTTTAAAAGAGAAAGAAACGCGTTATAAAACTCGCGTTAATTTTAATTTTTGTTTTCATGTAAATGTTCACTTCTTTGACGCGTATTTCAGAATAACCAACATTATTTCTTTTGTATTTCAGTTACAAAAACCCCTCTTAATGGTTTTGGACGAAATTTGGTAGACGTATAAGATACACATGTGTCAGATACTAATATAGAATATAGGGTACTTTTAAAAAGGTAAAAAAGGAGAAACCATTGGTACTTTTTTCTTTAATTTTTGTTTTATTATTTTGTAAATGTTATTATGCCCCTGTTCACATTGTGTGATTTTTGTCGCTAATATTTTGTTGGCCTTTTTTAACGTTGTATTAAAGGTAACATGGACAATTTTTATTGCAGCAATTTTTCATGTTCAGCTACGTGCAAGCTATTTGGAAACTAAAAAGTACGGCATGTGAGAAGTTAATATCCTCAATTCCTAGTTAATGTAAAGAAATAATTGACGGCAAGTTTTCCGGTAAAGAATATTAAAAAACATATTAAATTAAACAAAATGTATGAAACAAAACTTAATTTTGTATATGCACGCCTCATTTTAAGCTTTTGCGGGAAATAAATTCAGGATTGTTGTATTTTGCAAGGAAACTTATATATGCATTTTAATGCACATATCGCCGGCTTGATATTCAAATCTGCTAACTTACTTTGAGCACATTTTACAGGAGAGAGAAAAGACTTTTTGCAGCTCAACACAGAAAAGTTTTAAAAATTTGTTCTATTTTAATTTCACTCGAATGTTTGTGCTTTGTTGCGATACAGACGCGTATTCTTAACCCCGCATTAAAATTTTAATTATTAATAACATTTTAATATAACAATTTAGCGAATGGACGCATTTTTTTAAATAAATTTTTAAAATAAAAGTGAACTATTATCAAAAACGAAAAATTTAATAAACAAAATTAAAAAAAATATATATGTATAAATGTATGTATACATATACTGAACAAAAACATTTAGTTTAAAATTCTTATTTTTGGTGGAATACAATAAATAATAAAAATAAAAAAGCACAGCAAAACGGTGAAAAAACAAAAACAACTTTTTGCATGAGCAGTCACAATGTAACAACAATAAAACTAGATGAAAGAAATGCATACGTAACAGTTAATGCTAAAGAGTGCAATCCTGAAACAAATAAAACAAAACAAAACAATATTAACTACCTAACGGCTAAACCAATTGTTCGTACACGTTCCCTTTCGCCCTCTGTTTTTACAAAGACGGTTGATGCTGAGACATTAAAAAATATTAATCTCTCGCTAGTGCCTGCAAGTGTTGCCGCTTCGGCAAAAAAAATTTTAGTAACAAATGTTACCATGAATTCAAACACAGAAGCAATGGAAAAATCACAAGTAAAAAGTTTTCAAAAGCCTCAAGTACAAGTTGGTATGGACAGGTACATTACAGTGCTTAAACGGGGTCGCAGCCCTACCTCTGCAGCAGTTGCTTCGGCCTCAAAAGTACCATCTTTTGATAAGATAAATTCTCAAAACCGTTTTGCAATTCTGGAGGATGAATCCTCTGAAGCACCAAATGTCATAAGATCGTCCAAGCCTCCCCCTATATATCTTAGGGAGCAAAACTCAAACGAGCTAATAAAGAGTTTAGTTTCGTTAATTGGTGAAAATTCGTTTTACGTAGCGGCAATCAAACGTGGTAGTATAAACGAGACAAAAATTCAAGTAAATCATGAGAATGACTTTCGCAAAATTACTAACCAATTTGAGACATTAAAAAAAAGTTTTTATACATACCAACTGAAGAGCAGCAAAGGTCTTCAAGTAGTGATTAAGGGAATTGACTCATATGTGGACCCTGAAGAAATAAAAACATTCCTTGAAGAGAAAGGCTTCAAAATAAAACATGTTGTAAATATCAAAAATAGGGAAAAAAATCCACAACCACTATTTCGAGTTGAGTTAGAGCCCGGCGATGTTAAGCTAAAAAAAAACGAAACTCATCCTATATACAGTTTGAGATATATCCTGTACAGGAAAATAACGATAGAGGAGCCGCACAAAAGAAATGGACCCGTTCAGTGTTTAAACTGCCAAGAATTTGGTCATACTAAGGCATACTGCTACTTACCCCCTGTTTGCGTAGTATGTGGTGAATTACATGGTACAGTTCTGTGCGATAAGTCTAAAACCGACCCCAACGTAAAGAAATGCAGCAACTGTGGCGGTAATCACACTGCCAATTATAGAGGATGCCCTGTATACACTATCGTCAAGCAGTCGTCTGGACCGAAACCTAATCCCCCTCAAACGCAGGTAACAAATCAAGTAAACACTAATGACACTCAGGCTCCGAAGAAACTCCTAATTTAAGTCGTCTAGAAAAAACCATGGAAACATTAGTGCAAACAGTAAATAATTTTACTAACACAATGGGTAATATGATGCAGGAAATTCTCAGAATGCAATCGATGTTATTGCAAGCTGTACTCAACAAGCCATGAACTGTTTAAAAATTTGTTTTTGGAACGCAAACGGCATCCGCCAACATAAAAATGAATTAGAATATTTTCTTAAAAGTAAACAAATTGATGTCATGATGGTTTCTGAAACTCATTTGACCTCAAGAAATAGTTTTAAAATTAATGGTTATATACTGTATGATACAAAGGACCCTCGAGATAGAGCTTGTGGAGGTTCTGCCATTTTGATAAAAACTCGAGTCAAACACTACTTAATGTGTGATCATCGTGAGGACTATCTGCAAGCAACAAACGTTTGTGTTGAAGAGCTAAATCGAAACATAGTAATTTCATCTTTATACTCTCCACCTAGATTTTCAATATCAGAAAGCCAATATTGTGAATATTATAAATCACTAGGACCCTGTTTTCTGGCCGCTGGTGATTATAATGCTAAACATACCTTCTGGGGGTCACGACTTATAACACCAAAGGGTCGTGTTTTGTTTAATGCAATCTCTAAAATGGATTTAAATGTGGTCGCGAGCGGACAACCAACATATTGGCCTACTGATCAGCAAAAAATTCCAGATGTTATAGATTTTGGCGTGATTAAAAACATCCCCACAGAAACTATTCATGTTGAAGCTTCCTTAGAATTATCCTCCGACCACACTCCTACAGTTATTACTATAATGAACCCCAATAGAATTGTATCTCCGACTGGTTATTTTGCGACGTCAGCCACACAAATTAATTGGTTAAAATTTAAAAAATATCTCAGTACCCATTGCACGGAAAATATTCCGCTTAGAACACCGGAGAATGTAGATCGCTCTATTGTGAATTTTGACAGTTATCTGAAACTAGCTGTTCAACATTCTAGTACTGCCCCCAAAAAAACAAAAAATATTAAAATATATTCCACAGATGTCGAGCGGCTCTTGACTGAAAAAAGGAGAGTTCGAAGAGAGTGGCAACTTTACAGATCACCGCAACTTAAGAATTTATTAAAAGAGTGCACAAAAAGGCTTAGAAACTTACTGCAGACCCAGAAAACGGCTTCTCTAGAAAAATATCTTAAGGAACTTGATGCAACTCCACAATCTGACTACTCATTATGGCGTGCAGCTAGAAATCTAAAAAGGCCAGTTATATCAAAGCCACCATTAAGAAACTTGAATGGTAGTTGGGCAAGAAACGATATTGAAAAAGGAAATCTGTTTGTGAGTCACTTGAAAAACGTATTTACACCAAATTTATCTAACGATATTGCGGCCGAGTTACCACCTATTGCTGCCAGAGCATCTATTCCCATAAGATTTGAAATAAGAGAAATCGAAAAGGCTATTTGTGACTTAAACACTAAGAAGGCACCTGGTATTGATAAGATCAGTAATAAAATGCTTTTAGAGCTACCTCGCATAGCAAAGAAAATTATACTTTTTATTTTTAATGCTATTTTACGGCTTGAATACTACCCGCAAGAATGGAAGGTTTCCTTAGTTACCATGATACCAAAGCCAGGGAAAGATCATACAAAAGTTGAGTCATATAGGCCTATTAGCTTATTATCAAATATGTCAAAGCTGTTTGAGAAATTATTAGTTTCAAAATTAACACCAATTTTAAATGACAATAGATGTATTCCAAACCATCAGTTTGGATTTAGAAGAAAACACAGCACAATTGAACAAACTCATCGAATAGTAAATGTTATAAGAAAAGCATTTGAAGAAAAAAAATATTGCTCAGCACTCTTCATCGATGTTTCGCAAGCTTTTGATAAAGTCTGGCATGAAGGCTTACTACATAAATTGAAGCAAAATTTACCAGCAAACACTCACAAACTGTTAGAAAGCTACTTAGTCGGCCGTCAATTTATTATTAAAGAAGGAGATTTCTTAAGTTCACCTCAGCCAATTGGCGCTGGAGTTCCACAAGGCAGCATCCTTGGCCCTCTTTTATATTTAATTTATACTTCGGACATGCCAACAAACAACTACACACAAACTTCAACATTTGCAGACGATACAGCTTTTCTAAGCGTACACGAAAACAGTTATGAAGCATCTCGTTATTTACAGGATCATATATTTCAACTAGAAATATGGCTAAGACAATGGAGGATAATGGTAAATGAGCAAAAATGCGTACATATAACATTCACCTTGCGCCGGGAATCTTGCCCCCCTATTACAATCAATAATCAAATAATTCCTCAACATTCGCATGTAAAATATCTCGGTTTACATCTGGATAGGCGATTAACGTGGAAATGCCATATAGAGGCAAAATTAACTCAAATGAAACTAAAAGCCATTCAAATTCATTGGCTTATTGGAAGAAATTCTGTCCTTAGTCTCGATTGCAAGCTTCTACTTTATAACTCTATCTTAAAGCCTATCTGGTGCTACGGTATTCAACTATGGGGCACCGCCTCGGCCTCTAATATCGAAAAAATTCAAAGGCGTCAAAATAAACTTCTTCGAATAATCACAGCAGCTCCCTGGTACGTTAAAAACTCAAACATTCATAAGGATCTCAATGTGCCATTAGTAAAAACTATGATTACAAAATATGCAGTAAAATATTTAAAAAGGCTTGAACAACACCCAAATCCACTAGCTCGAAATATTTTAAATCATGGCGGCCACACTCGATTAAGAAGAAGAGACACTGCAGCACTTACCCAACTGGAAGAGCGATAAGCACCTATATATGTGAACAGAACCCGTGAAGAAGAAAAAATTTTTGTCTGGCACTGGCAGGACATAAATAAAGAATTAGGATAAGATTTGATTAATTATTGTTAGTTCATATTTAATATATGAAGATTCAATAAATAAACAATGAAAAGAAAAAAAAAAACTCGAATGCGATATTTAAAGCATGACTTATAATTTTTTGATATTTTTACATCAAAAATATCTTTTAAAATTAAACTTCTCAGGCTGAGTTGGGATTTATCAAACCTTTGTTATTTAAAACAACGTATAAAGCCTATAGTACACGGAATGTAAAAAGCCACATACGCATGCGGTTCTGACGTAATTTTGACGTCACTACAAAGCCACAATAGCAAGTTCGTGTTGTGCGATCACGACAAAATTACGTCAGAACCGCATGCGTATGTGGCTTTTTACATTCCGTGTACTATAGGCTTAACAAGTTAATTGCTGTAGAAAGCAACAGAAAATTTACAAAATAATTATGACTTTTTTTGCTTTCAATGTAATTCCTTGGCGTTGCGTTGCGTTTTACATAATTAGGGCCTTAAACAATCAATGTCTTATTGAAAATTTACAAGATATGAAATATTGCAACTATAAGAGATACATATATGTATATATATACATAAGAACATATTTATTTCGTATAAAATCAGATAACATAAGTCCTCCAATTTATAATTTTTAAGTAATCTTTTGTGAATAAAATTCCTACTAATAAATCTATTTCCAAACGGGTTTTCTATGAAAGGTTGATATATTTCGTTAATGAGTTTAAAAAGTGGAATTAGTAAAAAGACAAGTGATAGTGTAAAAAAAGTTTTCACCAAGCTAAAAAATCTATATACCGAATTTTTTGAAAGAATGAAAAATTCTAATCTATATATAAATCGGCTAAGGCAAAACAGTTAAGAACACTTTTCTCCTCTGTTTGTGCCCAGCGACTTGAATAAAAAATACACCATTTGAAAGTTATTTACTGCCAGAAGTACACAATAGATATTTTTTTAAAATCTGTTCAATATTTTCAGAGTAATAAGCGTTCAAATTTGATTCTAACACATATGCAAAACACATAAATAAAAATTTTGTGTTTTCCTATTATCAAATAATAATAAAAAATAGGGTGGTCGATTATTCGACATTTGCAAGAAACCGGTGTTCGAATATTTCGACTTTATTTGGTACAGGCAAACCAATTACGAACGATAACTTTCTTAGTTTGTCAACTACCGACGTGGAACATAAAATATGAACAGAAGGTTGGACCGTCGCCAAATCGATCCAATAAGACGGAAAAAATTAATGCTCGAAACAAGATAACTATATATACTCAAATATACAATATTTTCTTCTTATTAAAAAAAATGTATGGCCAAATTTCGACCATTAGAAAATGACTTGTATATATAATAAGGACAAGTTCCAGTTAGCCTTCAAATGTAACAATACTGTCAATAAATTATTCAGCAAAACAAAACCCAAATTGAAAATAGAGGAATAACCAAACGTAATATACAAAATCAATTGTAAAGGTGACAATACCAACATATGTCAGGAGACATACGTAGGCACAACTATGACGAATTTGAAAACCAGACTTTCATCACATAAGTCGGATATAAAAGCAACTGATAAACCACTGTAGCAAAAAACAGCACTCGCGGTCCGCTGTGTAATGACTTGACATACACCAAATTTCGATGGTGCTTAAATATAAGTAGAGGAGAACAATTATGCTAGGAGATTTATGTTGGAGATGCTACACATACTTGACTTAGACACAAATGAGAGATTAAACTACAAACTAGATACAAACACACGATACACAAAAACAGAATTAGACCAAAATAAAATATAAAAACATTAGTTGACAAAATCTTACAGCTAAAGAAAGTGATTTTTGTTTTCGTTTATTTATTTAAAAAAATCTTAAATGTTATTATATTTTTTGTGTTTGAAATTTTTTGTGTAATTTTTATAATAATTTGTGCAATATATTTTTGTATTTTTTATATAGAACCCCTGAAGATGGTCAACAAAGTTGACCGCAATGTTGGGAAATAAAATAAAAATTTTAAAACAAAATATGTTTATATTTTTTATTTAAAAATTTGCTTAACTCTTGACCTAATGCCGAACAAAATTATCAAACAAAATCTGCAATTTTAAAACAAAAATCTTTAAATCTGCATTTCAATAATTTTGGGGATAAATTCTGCAAAATGCATATAAATCTGCGCTTCTGGCATCGCTGGTGTCACAGGTGATTGTGATGATTACACTTATAAAGGAACGATATCTTAAAGCATACTTTATGGATGTAAAAAGGTATTCCCACCTCAACGATGAAAATAAAATCTTTGTTTTTTATATTATGTATGTTCGAAACCTTGTTGCTTTTTTTGTATAAAAAAAGTTTAAAGTTTTTATTATACACACCTTAAATTTTTAGTTTCCTTTACGCTATCGGTCTAAGCGGATGCAAGTATGTATCTGGCTAAAAAAATTGACGCGAGTGAAAATTCATACCAAAGTAAATTAAGTTAAGAAAATTAGTGAAAAAGTAAAATATAAAGTGTAATAATTGCAAACATTGTCAGGTTGCGATCAAAAAGAGGGCTCAATAGATTTTTTTTAAGAACCTTTCCTTTTTATTTTGTCTGCAAATGAGCAACTTGTGTTGTAAATTACGACTTAAATACAACAATAAAATTTTGGTGTAGAGAAAATCCCTATTTTTGACTCAATGGACTTTTTTACACAAACAAATTTGCCTGTTTTTGTTGTACATACATACATATTGTTGTACAACATCTCCTAGTGCTGCCACCTTCTAGAAATTTTACCATGCCTTAAGTCAGGCCAAAACAATGTGCAACAGGTGATTGTGATTACACTTATAAACGATATCTTACAGCATACTTTATGGATGTAAAAAAGGTATTTCCACCTCAATGAGGAAAATAAAATCTTTGTTGTTTTATTATATTCAAAACCGTGTTGAATTTTTTAGACAGTCGAAAATAATTTATAAAAAAGTTTAAAGTTTTTATTATACACACCTTAAATTTTTAGTTTCCTTTACGCTATCGGTCTAAGCGGATGCAAGTATCTGGCATAAAAAATTAACGCGAGTGAAAATTCATACCAAAGTAAATTAAGTTAAGAAAATTAGTGAAAAAGTAAAATATAAAGTGTAATAATTGCAAACATTGTCTGGTTGCGATCAAAAAGAGGGCTCAATAGATTTTTTTTAAGAACCTTTCCTTTTTATTTTGTCTGCAAATGAGCAACTTGTGTTGTAAATTGCGACTTAAATACAACAATAAAATTTTGGTGTAGAGAAAATCCCTATTTTTGACTCAATGGACTTTTTTACACAAACAAATTTGCCAGTTTTTGTTGTACATACATACATATTGTTGTACAACATCTCCTAGTGCTGCCACATTCTAGAAATTTTACCAAGCCTTAAGTCAGGCCAAAACAATGTGCAACAGGTGATTGTGATTACACTTATAAACGATATCTTAAAGCATACTTTATGGATGTAAAAAAGGTATTCCCACCTCAATGAGGAAAATAAAATCTTTTTTGTTTTATTATATTCAAAACCGTGTTGCCTTTTTTAGACAGTCGAAAATAATTTATAAAAAAGTTTAAAGTTTTTATTATACACACCTTAAATTTTTAGTTTCCTTTACGCTATCGGTCTAAGCGGATGCAAGTATCTGGCTAAAAAAATTAACGCGAGTGAAAATTCATACCAAAGTAAATTAAGTTAAAAAAATTAGTAAACAAGTAAAATATTAAGTGTAGTAATTGCAAACATTGTTAGGATGCGATCAAAAAGTGGTCTGCGAATAAATGATTTTCAACATGGTTTTGTTGTGGTTCACATTGTTTTTATAAAAAAAAGTTCTCAAATTAAAGGGCGAAACATTAAAGAGAGTAGGTAAGTGTAAAGTTTTCGTATGTTTAAAAAAGTACATTATGATTTGTTTGCATTCTGTTTAATTCTCTGCTGTAAGCAGAGCTGCAGCAGAATTTGTGTTTTACACAGCAATTGCGACGTCATTGTTTAAAGTACTTTTCAAGCGTCAGTATATGTATGCATTTTTTAAGGGTCTGTTAAGTGTTTTTGGTTTCTTGTTTACATGATCATTTCTTTTCGGATTTATTAAGTATTTATTGCATTGAAATGAGCATAACTTAAATAAAATATGTACATATTGTATTATAAAAGAGCTTTTTAAATACAACATCAACACAAAGAGCAACTTGTGTTGTAAATTACAACTTTAATTAAACAATAATATTTTGGTGTAGCGAAAATCCCTTTTTTTGCCCCAATGGACTTTTCACACAAACAAATTATTGTTTTTGTTGTACAATAACTTGTAGAGCTGCCACCTTCTAGTCAGGCCAAAACAATGTGTAACAGGTGATTGTGATTACATTTATAAAGTAACGATATTTTATAGCATACTTTTAGGATGTAAGAAAGATATTCCCACCTCTATGTGGAAAATAAAATCTTAGTTGTTTTTTTTATACAAAAACCTGTGCCTATTTTATGACAGTTAAAAATTATTTATAAAAATGTAAAAGTTTGAACTTTTTATTATACACACAATCTTAAATTTTAAGTTTCCGTTTAGCTATCGGTCTAAGCGGATGCAAGTTTCTGGCTGAAAAAATTAACGCTAGTGGAAAATTCATACCAAAGTACATAATTTAAATTAAAAAAAAATTTGTGAAAGAGTTAAATATTAAGGCCCTAATTTTGTAAGACACAACGCACGCCAAAGTATTATATTGAAAGCAAAAACAAATTCATAATTATTTTGTAATTTTGTTGTTGCTTTGTACAGAAATTTATTTACCGCTTTAAAATTTTCAACGCCACAAGCAATTAGGCGTATGAAATCTTAAAAACCAATGTGAATTTCTGTTAGAGGCAACAACAAAATTACAAAATATTTATAAATTTGTTTTTGCTTTCAATGTAATTCTTTGTCGTTGCGTTGTGTTTTACAAAATTAGGACCTTAGTGTCTATCAGGTTGCGATCAAGAAGTGGGCTTTTAAAAATTTTGTCGATTATTTCTTAAGAAACCTTTCGTTTTTATTTTATATGCAAATATGCACTTATGTAGATGATTCTCAACATGGCGTTGTTGTGGTTTTTTTAAAGCAATTTGGTTTTATTAAACGTTCACGTTGTTTTCATGAAAAAGTTTTCAATTTTAAGGGCGAAACACTATCAACAGTAGATAAGTGTAAAGTTTTAGTATGTTTAAAAAGAGTACATTATGATTTATTCTCTGCTATAGGCCGAGATGCTGCAGAATTTGTGTGTTAGTTTTTTTTAGTATAACGTGATTATAAAGCAGCCATCGGCAACCTATACTATTACATTTTGCGATTATATGCGTTGTATGAATTTTACGTATGTTGTTGGTAATGTTGTTAAATTCTCTGCAATATGTGTGCACATGTACGTAATAAAAGAGCATACAAGAGAATAAAAGAGAAAACGCGGCGCCCTGATTTTGCCGATGGCTGTTATAAAGCGTCAGTATGTGTGTATGAATTTTAAAAGTCGTTTTATGGAGAGGGAATTGTTTAGTATTTATTGCATTGTTTTGATTAGTCTCTCTGCAAGCAGAGTTAATGCAGTGGGTTTTCCTGATTTAATGACGTTTGCGCTCAGTTTGTTAACTAGTGTTAAAATCATTATACTTAACGATATGTAAACCTTAATGAATCTTTAATTTTTGAATGAAAATATGTACTTTTAAATTCATAAATTAAATTTATAAAAATGTTTAACCCATTTTTCCCGAATAAGTTTGTTGACAAAAATTGTCATGCCCATACAATTTATATGCATCATCCCTAAATAACGTGGCGTTAACGCCTTGCAATTGGAAAATCTGATTTTGCCTGCGCGTTTCAAAGTGAAGTTGAAAAAATGGCAATATTTTTTTGGCCAGTCTATTGGTTTTATCTTAACTTTTTTATTTCTTTTTTTGTTTAGGTATAGCAAATCAGCGTTAAAGCTAAGCGGAAGAAAAACTTTTGCTCTTGTTTAGGTTTGACTGTCAATAAAAACTTAACATTAACAAAAACTAAATTGTTCCAATATTGAAACACCGGAAAAATGCAAAATTTAGTTTTGTTCTTTTACACAACTTTACTAAACTTTTTATACCCTCCACCCCCCACTAGTGGTGAATGATGGTTTGCTGTAATTTGTCATTCCTTGCAAAACTTTACATGTCCGTATGTCTGTCTGTCCATCTGTTGAAAACACGCTCTTTCGAAAAACTCAAAAGACATGAACAAACTTGGTGTTCATTGAAGATTGAAAAGATCTTCCATTCTCGTCCATTATAATTAACAGGTACACTACTAAATGTATTTTACATTTTTATAATATTCCGATGACTGAATTTGAAATTATCAATCAAGCTCGCACCTGTTATGCCGCTACTGAACCTTTTAAATTTGTATATTACCATTATTATTATATTAATATCATAGGCACCGCAACCTAAAGGTATTTAAAAGGCTAACTTACCCCAATGTTAATAGAAAATTCGTTTTGTAAACCTTTTGTGAACCTTTTCTAAACCTTAAATATTTTTTATGAATTAGGCTTTGAATGCATAATTGCATATCCGAAGAAAGTAAAATAGTTTTTATTGATGATCTAAATTTGTGTGCAAATAACAAGCAAGTTTTCAAGCTACAAAGACCAATTTTGCAAGTTTCCAGAAATGAGAAAAGTTAATTACATTTGAAATGCTTGTCCAGTTTCAATAGAGAACAATAAATTAAAAACAGTGCAATTTAAGGTTTTTTATACTTTAAAATAATTCAACCAGAATAAATTTCTGAAATAAAGTACTGATTTGTATAAAACGGAACGGAAGGTCACCGTATATTTGTTCATACCGTGGTATAAGATTTGGCATAGCCGAATATAGCGTTCTTAGTTGTTTATTTTTAAAGCTTCAGCGAGTTCATTTTGCAAATGACCTTGCGCTGAGAAATGTTTCATATAACATTTTTTGAATTTTAAAAAAATGTTTGAAAATATTTTTCCAGTGAGGTGAAGTATTTTAGAAAATAGACCACTTAATAATTTTATGTTTTGGTTATCTCATAAACTTAACGAAACTTGTTTGTACAAATATATTTCTTCACTTTTTATTATATTTATGGTGTTTTCCTTTCTACAAAAAAATGTGACATTTTATTAAAAAAAATTAAATTTTGTGTTCGTTTCTTAAAGTGTTTTGATCTCTAAAAGGGTATCATGTTTTATCTTAAAAATTCACCCCCCTCACAAATGGCATAAGGCATATATAAAAAGAGAGTGTTGATAGTAGGGATATAACAATACGCCTATTTGCCGATACGATCAGGGTTGTCAGATAGATTTTGACCTTTTTCGCCAAATTCAAAGTCAAAAATCACCAAAATCGCCAAAGCCTTAATTTGAAGTTTTTGACAATAAAATACATATTTTTTAAATTATTTAAAATAATTTTTTAAGGCCTATAAAAAATAAATTTCTTCCGATTGCTAAAATATGCCAAAAATTCAAGTTAAGTCGCCATGATATATATTTTGTTCGATTTTTATTTAGCAACAAAAATGGTACACTGTTTACTATAAAAGTTTACAGAAGTCTACTTTTCCCAGCGGGAAAATGAGGAATTGATTACATAAATAACTAAAAAAATAATGTATTATTTCCGAAAGATTAATAAGTCGAAAAAGTGATTTTATTGACACAAAAATTATGCATTGATTACCACGTATATTCCCACATTTGTAGAACAAGGAATGAATTGTTTCTGTTCGTAACAATTATTTGTATTTTTTAGAATTTTACTTTTTTGTCTTTGCTTTTGAATACATTGTGAGGGTATTACGATTCAAGAAGTTCTAATTGCATTCTACTTCGAATGCGAGTTTTAGTGGAGTTCTTTGTTTCAACATAGGCATTACTTGTTGTAATTACCAGCATATAAACAAAAGCCAAAGCAAGTTCCTTAAAATAAAACATACCTGACGTATCCTTGTAGCTTTAGAATTTTGACCTAAACTGATTTAAATTAAATGGAATATCATCATTAAAAACTCTTTCCAATTAGCAAACTGTAATTTTTTCCATTGTGTTTAATAAACATCCAAAGGTAAGTAAGGATTCATACAAATCTTTAAAATATCTTTAACAACAACGAATTTTATATGTGATAACAAATTGCCACATTTTATAATGGAAAAATGTTCATAAACTTCAAATATATTCATGTTTCAAGGAATTTTATCTATTGATTCTTTCAAGAGCATTTTTAAATATGAAAAACAATTTTCTCGGAGATTTTCATTATCTTCATCAGCCATTTCAGCATAATTAAGTTTAAAATTCTGACCATACATATGAATGCCTCACATTTAATTCATAAAAATAATAGTAGGTATTGAATTCAACAAATTTTAAAATAAATTCATGGCTCATCAGAAATAGCCAACAAAATCGCCAAAAAATCGCCATGTCGCCAATTGCAAATTAGGTCGCCAAACAAGTTTGAAAATCGCCATGTTTGGCGAGAAATCGCCACATCTGACATCCCTGGATACGATACCCATACTCAAAATAAAAAATTGCCGATATCGATACTGATACTCATATTGAATTTGAGTTCAACTTAAAATTAACAAAACTCCACAAAAGTTTTTTTTTATTATACAAAATAACAGTGAAGGAGATTATTAGTATAAAAAACTTAATGAGATTTAAGGCGAATTTCACCAAGTCTAAAATTAACAACAAATAAATTATTAATATTTAAAATTAACAGCAATAAGAGTTTTGTTTACAAAACAAAGTTTTCTCAACTTTTGCGGGAATAAAAAATTTCGCAAGTCCGTTTAAACCTTTCAGATGCGACAGAACTAATTTGAAAACTTTCTTCTCGTTAGGTTTTGGGTTCAAATATTAGAAGATCTCAGGTATTTTTCGACTTATTTTTTAGCAGAATCAAAAAGAGGATGGAAATTATAATTATCCTCCTCCTTTTTACAAACGCTCCCAAAGCCAGTTATTTTTAAAATTGTTAAAACTTGTACACAGAAAAAATTGTCTCTAATCACCAAATTCATAGAATTGTTGATTGATTACCAAAATGATTATATAGATTACTAAATATATAAATGATATTTTTAATTATAATTAAAAAAATGATCAAAAAACTTTGCTGTTTCAAACAATGTGTTAATTGATTTAATTAAATGTAGCTCATGTTTTGAAAATTCCCAACGAAAATTCTACAAGTTTTAATTATTTTATTTTAAACGAATCAATTAAGATTTTTTGTTAATTAATAAATATTTTAATTAAATATTCATTTCAAAACAACTAAAATGTTATATTAACCAAAATTTTATCTTTAATCTTCTTTCAACAAAAAAAGTAATTGATTCAATTATCACCTTAATTAAATTGAAATACTTTTTAAGCAATTTTTTAATTGATAAAAATATACCGATAATTTTTCTGTGTACCACCTTTGCGGTGACCGTGTTTTCAACACTTTCGAAATGCAGACACATTTTTAGTAGCTCAGTAAGACGTTCGCTATTGCATGCATAAAACGCAATTACAAACAGTGAAATATCATAAGTTTGTGTATGTAACAAAAAACGAAAAGAACGACTAAGCAAGTACCTGTTACTTGACAAAACTGGTCACAACTGTGATTTGTGATTTTTCAGTAACAGAGATTAAATCACAGGAACAGGAAGATTGCTCATCTTTAATCCAAACCATGTGAAGTTTAAGAAAAAAATTTTAAATTATTTTCGAAGTATCATTTTTTTTTGGCTGAACAGGCAATTGGAAACGTGCAGTTTTTATTTTAATTACCAAACTTATCATTTAAAAATCGACGAAGTGAGTGTCATTTGAAAAACAATAGAGTAATCCAGGCTTAACTTAACTCTCAACCTGATGTTATTAGCTGTAATATGTCGAACTAATATTGTATGCTGCAAAGTCGTTTTTAATTATGTGGCCACCACTGTAGATATCTAGATAATATTCGGCACAAAGAACTTTTATATGAATCTAAGCCCCGGTATATAATTTTGTTTTAGCGGATTCATGTTTGCCCCTTGGGTCACAAATTGGGCACACTACCAAAAATTTGTATCTTAACGCTGTGGTGTAGGGCATCATATGGTCGGGCTTGGCCAGCTTTACTTTTCATATTTAAAATGCTAATTAAGTGTTATTCTATAACTAAAAATCGTTTTTTTGTTTGCTGTGTATTGAAACATTTTTCCATAAATAATCTTTGGCATATTGAGTGATTTTGCTTGTAGTATTTATCAAAAATAAACGGGTTTTCATTATTAAATGTATTATTTAAAATTCCCCCTCTAAAAAAAACCAAGCGATTTTGAATGATTTCGAATAAAAAGTATGCGTGTGTGTGTGTATGTTTCTTGTACTGAACAGTTATTTTGATTATTTTATAGTTGAATGCATTTCAATCCATACAATTGATGTTTCCTGATGAATTCGCTTTTCTCGTTGGTTTTGTTTTATGTGTATTTTTTCCCTTTTCCAATCCCCCCTTTTTTTTTTGTTATTATTGTGGTATTAAAGCCTGCAACAATTGTGTGGCTAAAATTGCTAATGATAAAATGGAACATATTACAACGGCTTGCTACGGCTACTGTGTAAAATATTCATATATAAGTGCAATGATATTCCCTTTTGAACATTCCCAACTAGCATTTGAAAGCTTTTTTCTTATGCATTACTTCAATGAGTCTTATTTAAGTACCTTTGATGTATAAGTTTGCGCGCTGAAAAAATGTCTCGCAAATAGGACATTCTGTTTTAGCGCTAAGTTGAACGACAAAAACAAATGATTATAATGGTGTTTTAGTTTCTAATCAGTGTTCGAAAATAAACAGACCATTATTTAGCGTTCGGCTCATATGTACAGCCAGGAACGATATCTATTTTTTTAGTGTTTGTGTATACGAACACAACCCTTAATACCCTTTAGCAACGACCGCGGAACGCACAGCTTTTCTGTGTATTGTGTGTATGTTATATTTGTGTAAAATTATTATGCTGGCTTTTTGTTTTTTTTCGTATGTGTATTTTGTTGTTGTAAAAAATGTTTTCTACCAGGCAAAAAGGCGCTACGCACAACAAAAACGAACGAACATTAATGAACTGAACCGAACACAACGAAGTTTGTGTTTTTTTTTTAAACCGAATGGTATTAAATGTTCTCATCTTTTTGTTGAATTGGATAAGAACAGTAATATTAAAAAAAGGAGCGATATTTAGTGCAAATTTTCGAACACTGTTTCTAATATTTTTTTTAGTGTTTGTTCTTCAGTTCACTTCTCTTCATACTTTAAATAATTATTTTTAAAAATGTCACAAACATAATGAGTGTGCTGTTTTTCGTTATAAAACAGTACAATTATATTGATTCTGTAGACATACATTATAAGTGAATGTTCTGTAGGGTTTTTAGCAATACTTCCCACTAGTACTGTTAATGTTGCTTGTCAATTTACACGACCATAACACAAACAGCTCGTGTGTGTGCATTGTGTTCTTGTTTTATTTTATTTATTAAATTTTAGAAACGTAGTCTATGGGCCATTATCGGCTTACAAATTTCTACTTAATGTTTTTGTAAAACAAATTTAGTTTTCTTTACCAGCCAAAATCGGTGCTGAGCACAACTGAAAACCACGACAAGTAATGTGGTGAACCAAACACAACGAAGTTTGTGTTTTTTTTAATGAAAACAGAACGCAATAACATGTTCCCATCTTTATGTTGAGTTGGATAAGTACAGTATTTTCTTTTTGTGTACGAAGAACATAAACATATAAAGGTTTTTCTACACAAACACTATTAGCGTTTGTGTTTTCCCTATTTCTACCTTAACCTTTATATAATCGGGATTGTAAACAAGCGTTTTCGGTCGGAAGTCAACATTTGTAGCAAATATGTATTTGTATGGAAAACTTTGTCGACATATCAAACAAACATTAGCAGGAGAGTGTTATACTTCAATGCATATGTATTTGTAAAATATAATAACGTCAAATACGCAAGCACACTAGGCTTGCCAGATCGAAATCGGCAAAAAGCTTGGCATTGAAAGCTTGATTTTTCTTTACAATTTATATTTCGCTTAAATTGACAAAAAAAGTTTATATTATTTATACCCTCCAACACAGGCGGACATGCATACATACGTAAGTTCGATTTTTATGCAAGTTTATACTTTTTACAATATTGATCTAAAAAAAGCGGAGTTGGTTTAACGATCCGGATATATTTGTTGAAATGGGTTTTCTGAAGAAAATATGTATTTACAAAGTCCGGAACAGCTTGCAATTGAAATTCTGCCAGATCGGTCCACAAATGTCTGAGATATCCGCAACAAATTACGACTGCCTCTAATTTTTTCCCATAAAACTTAACTTTTTAAAGTCTTGCTATACATTATGCACTTAAACTTAAAAAAACGGTCTATAAAAGATCTAGTTATACACAAATAACTTACTCTTTCTTCTAGAAATCACGGTTTTGGTAAAGGAACGCCCACACAATATGAGATAGAAGGTCTTACTTTTACTCCGATTCTTCGTATAATATCTGTAAATCCAAAATTTCTTTCTAAAGGCAATATTGATGCTTCACATGAATGGAATATGGTATACATGAAAAACAAAACAGAGTCTGATAGGCATGCTATACATTCTTCTGCTAACAATTCAAAATTCCTAGGGATACAAATTCCCACAGCTCTTTCCGACAAAGTACATTATTATACCAATAGGTCAATAATTGTTATTGTTTCTTGATTTTCTTAAAAATTTAATGTAGCAATTTTTAAAATTCCGGTTAAGCCTGGCAAATGATATTTTTTGATTATTGACACTCATTGAAAAAGCTTAACAATCAAGACAAGTCAAGCCCGTCTGGCAATCCTAAAGCACACGCATGCATACACAAACGTGCACAAGTACATTTTCGACATGCCCCATTCAAACAATTCGGGTTGAGTAAAATAACGATGTAAATTTCCATAAATTTTATATGATGTCTACGTTTGTAGACTACAGGCCAGGTGATGGTCATTTTGAAAAGTAGGGTCTGCGGGGTGCTGTAAATTGTTTTTTTTAACGTGTCGGTAGCCAAAACTGCTTAAGCTAAGATCCCACTATCGGCGCAATTTACCAATTTTTGTCGTATTTCATGTGCCGATAGTGTGAACGTTCAAAATTTTGTAATATGCGACAATCTGTGCCGAAATTGTGCTGACATTGCACAATCAAAATAAACCTTGATGCGCCGATAATGTGAACACTCTTTTGCACAATGTGGACCAATGATATTGTTTAATATGTACCGATTTGTATCGGCCACTTGTGCGCCGATCACAGTCGCCAATCAGCGCCGATACAAGGGATGGCGAAACGAAATTTTTAAATTGCACCAACTGGCTACTAAAATTTTACTTTTTGAGCTTTATTGCACCAAAATTACATTTGTTTTATTTATTATTTATGTATTAAAACGTTAAATAGTACATTTGTACTGTTAAATGAAAGAAAACAATTCGCTTTATTTAAAACATTGCAGTTGTATCGATGTTGACATCCCTGGTTTGTAAACATCTTTTTACAAAACAACAATTAAAAAAAAGAACAAGTGCAGTAAGTTTGAATAAAATTGAATACATTTTTTATTATATTTTAATATATTACTTAAAATTGTTAGGAAACATAATGGAACATTCAGACACATAATTTTGCGAATTTCCAAAGTTAAATTTTGTCTGCCAACAAGCAAATAAACAAAAACATATGATTTAATTTGCCCAAAAAGAACGATAGTGTGACCGCATTGTACCGATTATTGTCGCAATTGAGTTCTGGCCGATATGAACCGAAAAAAATTGTCACAATGTGCGACGATAATGGGACCACCTAAGAATAAATTGTGCAATGTTTTTAAATGTGCGCCGATATAGCACGATAAAAATCGTCACAGATTGTGCTATTTGAGCCGATAGTGGGATCTTAGCTTTAGAATTGATTTTTAGGAAGCTACTGAAATTTTCAGACCCTGTTGTTGTGGAAATTTTTTTTATTCAACTTTTTCTGCTAAAATGCTACAAATGTAGACTACAGAGCACATGAAAGATAATGAACACTTATGAACAGTATATTAGGTTTATTTTCGAACACTGGTTTTAAATAAGATTGTTTTTAAAGCTTTTTTTGGAGAGCTATTTCGCGCAACTAGACGATCTTAAACTGCTTTTATTTTTGTTTATAAGTGGACCAATTTGGCTTAGTTTTAAAGTAATAAAATATTTCTCTAAACCTTAGGTGTATGTCCTGCTAATGCCGAACAAATATTCCCCTAATCACTTTTCCCGTTCACATAGGTAATTAATGCTGTTGTTATCGGATAAGGCCCGCAGTATCTTTTCTCCTAAAGCGGGTGTCGCCGCCATTATTTAAAATATTTCGAGATAAAAAAGAGAAACTTCGGAAATCATAGATTTTTACTAACACCAACATTTAGATTATTATGAATATAATGAGTATTTTTTCAAGGCAAATAACTTTTATTTTTAAACAAAACATAACAAATTCAATGGAATATCCAAAATGTTGGCTTTGGTGGGTCACACATTTCATTGCATTTAATGTTTACAAATATTTTTTGGCATATGGCATCCGCGACTGCACATTATAAACGCCATCCTGTCGGTCCAATTTAACACCACTTTTTCGAACATACCCGATCTTATTTTATCAATAATGCGTCGAATGTTGGCTTCTTAATAATCAATCACTGCTGGCTTATTAGCATAGACCAGAGATTTGACGTACGCTCACAATAAGTAGTCTAAAGGAGCCAAATCACGCGAACGAGGTAGCCAAAGGTCCATTTCTTAAGGTAATTCGGTCATCAAATGTTTGCCTCATCATATTGATGATTTCACGAGTTCTATGGCATGGAGATGATGTGCTCTCCAAAAACAATAATGCTGCTTGTTTAGATATCCTTTAAGCCTAATATGAGCTTTATCGTTAAAGGTAATTTTAGTATAAAAATCTGGTCCAACTTTCAACTTCGATTCTCAGAAAATTCACTGAAAACAAGACGCAATTGATGGTCCACTAGCTTAAATTTTTGTACAGGTTTGATCTCATATGGATGTAGGCCAATATATTTCCTCGACATTTTCTAAGTAGTGGATGGGCAGAGACTGGATAGCTAAGAACGGTATAGGATCGATAAATTTGAGTCCTCTCTCACACTCACGTATGCAGCGACGATAGATTCTTCTGCACAGGCTCGATTTAGATAAATAAAATCTAAGAAAGTAAATGTGGTCATGAATCGGTCCATAGTGTTACGTATTTACTGCTTAGATGGACGATTATGCGCACCGTAAACTAGACGAAGTGCTCTTTTAAGCTGAAGGTCCAAACCAAGCGTTTAATGCATTGATGCAGTTGTGCAGTTGTCAAAATGGTAGAATAAGTAAACAATTGCATTAACAAGTTACACAGCAGATGTGTAGAATACATAAACGTATAGAAGAGCGCATGAATTAGGAATACCTTCTACTTCTGTATGCTTCGCAATGTCAAAACAAGGTTATTAAAGGCAATAACGCCGCTTAAGTTTGGCGAAAAGAGAAGGAGTTTTGTAAATAAATTTTAACGATTCTATACGTCTAAAAAAACCCTTTATGAAAAAATCTAAAGAAGGTCTGCCAAACAATTTAAAAGTAAAAAAGCTGCAAATATTATTGGCCAAAACTTTTGCTTTTACTTCTGATTCATTAAATGCAAACAGTCGCTGTCAAACCAACTCACAAAGCGAAAAGTTGTACACACATTTTCGTTTTTTGTTCGATAGTTTTTGATTTCGAATGTAGTTTTTTAAAGCCCCGGACAAAAGTCTTTTTTATGGTAACAAAATTAGATTATTTCTGACTTCTTTCCTTGTTTCATATTATCATGCGGAGGAGTCAAAAACACGACTCATTTATAATCACTAATTTCTTAAAATGCTTACTGGGTACACTTACATACTCTAAATGCATACAACGAATGAAAATACAAATAAATATTGTATATAGACATCGGGCTAAATAGTATATAGTGGTCGAAAAACTGATGATGCTGATGATACCAATGACCGCAACATCATTATTCACTTAACGCCAAAAATACAAAATGTATACACATACTTACACATACATACACTCTTTTACAAACTTGTAC
Organism: Pollenia labialis; assembly: GCA_949318255.1. Classification (NCBI taxonomy): domain Eukaryota; kingdom Metazoa; phylum Arthropoda; class Insecta; order Diptera; family Polleniidae; genus Pollenia; species Pollenia labialis. The sequence continues at coordinate 118,675,339 of OX439140.1, forward strand.
TATGTGTATGTTTGTCCGAAAAAAAATCATTATCCTACCAATACTTACATTTACTTACAGTCATTTGCTTACACACACACACACACACACCCACATAATCCTACAAAAAGCTAAAAATGGCTACAATGAATAGTGAGTGAATAAATGAGTTGAAAATTAAAAAAAATTTGCTGAAAGTATAAAAATATGGTTAAAAATCCAAAGAGTTTACGAGTCATATTGCATTGGCAAAGTCTTTGGTTTTTGCTGCTTTTGTTGATAATGAAGATTATGATGATGATGATGATGTCGACGACGATGGACGATGCTAATGACAGACTAAACCTATAATGGATTTGAAAATATATGCGAAATAGTTATGAATAAAATCCTTTTAGTCTTCTAGGATTTATGTACCCTACCCTACCTATTCGCAGAAAGAGGAAGCAAACGTATTGGAAATCAAAGATTTTTTACATCGAAATGCGAAATAAAATTTTATGAGTAATTTCGAGCCCTTACCGCAAAAACAGCTTAAGTGACATTATAATCAATGTTCGTTTTTTTGTTAAGTGACAGCACTTGCTTCTTCTCCTGTCATGGGCACATAAGGTACCGTTACGATTTTATAGCAAAAAAAATGTTAGCTTAAGCGACAACCTTCATACAAAATGTTTGTGTAATAAATTAAAAAAAACTTATTCTGTGAAATTATGTTTTTGTAGCTTAAGCTATTTTTTTTTAATTACCTATAAATAGCAAATTTTCTTTCCTGATTTTGCAATTTAATTAATTCATGTTTTTATCTTATTAATAATTCTTGTCTAAGCCATTTAAGTAGGGTCACCAATTTATCAACTCTGACCCAATACTTAAAGTTTATTTTCTTTTTCCTTTACAATGCACTGTGGTGGTGAAAACATGAATTGCGGCTGTATTTTAATGATTAAAAGAACCGACTCAACACTGAGACAACACAATAAAAAAAAAAATTGAAGATCCTTAACGAAAAGGCTGTTTTTGTATGATGTGGCACGCTTCGTTACGCTAATACATTCTATTGGCTGTGTTTGCAGTGACTGACTAAATGAATCATGAATTTTCATAAACACTCGGTCAGGGTGGTAGATGGTGACCAAATATTTTGTGGAACACTTTGAAATGTTAGCTTAACTTGGAAAATATGTATATTTGTTTGTAGCCTTAACACAAAATATTTACACTGCTTTGATTGTGATTGTCCAAAATAATAAGAATTATACTAACAACAAAAATGTTAATGTTGAGGCATTGTTGATGACACAGTTGATGTTGTCTTTTGATTGTAACCGCTTCGACGCGTTATTGTTCATTTTGTTACATTGTATGTATCCGCATGTTTCATTGGCCTACAAACATCAGAACCTTAATTATTATTTAAAGGCACCGGAAAGTAACGAACTGTTGTGGTGTTTATTCAACTCTTTTTCCATTTAGTTAAAATGTTAAAAAGAAAAAACTGAATATTTTTCAGGCATTTTTATAGAAACTTTTTTGTGTGTCATTCTTCCTTGGGTTATTTACTGGGTAAACTGTTTTAAATGCAAATAAATTAATAAAAATATTTTGCGTAGGGTTTAGTGGTAATGGAAAAATATGAGCAAATATTTTTCTTTACAAGGTTCGCTTCGCAAAGAGAAAGCATTGAATGTAAAAAAATAAGATGGCTGTTCTGCATAAAAAGAGCAATTTTATTCAAAACTTTCTTTAGGTAGCAATTTAGAGCAAAAATTTTATATAAATTGTAACTTTTCGCAACGCTTTTTAAAAAAATTAACCTTGCAAAATTTTCCTACCGAAAGAATTTTTTTCAGGCATTTTTCATAAAAAGAAAGTTTATCCCAAGTATTCTATAAAGTGAAAATTTGTCCAAAACTTCAAATAAAGAGAACCTTTGCGCAAAACTTTAAAAAATTTTGGTAATAGGAGTTTTTTTAAAAACCAAATTTATATAAATTTTCTATAAATAGCAAATTTTGAGGCAATTTTCTATTAAAAGTTAGTTATATTGAAATTTATTAAAAATTTCCCTTAAAAAACATTTCGAAAAATTTCTTCTAAAAGTAAATTTTTAGAGAATTTGTTATAAGTAGCAAGTTATTTGAAAATTTTATATAAATAGCAAATTTTTGGAAAATATCCTATAAACAACAAAATTTTATTAATTTTCTATAAACAGCAAATTATTAGAAAATTTTCTATAAAAAGTTAGTTTTAACAAAATTCCTATAATAAGTAAATTTTTGACGATTTAATATAAAAAGCCAATTTTAAGAAAATTTTTGGGAAATTACATATTAATAGCATATTTTTAAATATGTATATCATTTAAAAGCCAATATCTTGAAAATTTTCTATAAAGAGCAAATTTTTAGAAAATATTCAATTATAGCAACTTTTAAGTAAATTCTTTATAAATGGTAAGTTTTTAGAAAATTTCCTATTAATAGCAAAAATGAGAAAATTTTCTATAAATAGCATATTGTTAGAAAATTTTCTTTAAAAGTAAATTTGTAGAAAATTTTCTATAAAAAGTAAATTTTGTTGACAATTTCCTATTAAAAGTGAATTTTATGAAAATATCCTATAGTAAGTTAATTTTTGGTAAATTTCATATACATAAATAGTAAATTTTTAAGTATTTCATTTTAAGCAAATTTCCCAAAAATTTCCTATAAACAGCAAATTTTTAGAAAATATGCATTCAGTTAACGCATTTTTTTTAGTAAATAGTTTATATTTATATAATAAATATCCAATAAATAGCAAAATATTAGGGAATTTTTAGAAAATTTCCCATAAAAGTTATTTTGACGAAATTTTCCTTCAAAAAAAGTAAATTTGTAGATAATTTCTTATAAATAGTGAAATTAATGAAAATTTTCTATTAACAGTGAATATATCATTTAAAACCCAATTTATCGAGAATTTGTATAAAACATCCAATTATAACAAATTTTTAGTAAATACTAGCAGACCCGGCAAACGTTGTTTTGCCATATTACTTATTTCTTTCAGATGCTACCGTGTCTGTAAATTTTCAGAAAATAATAAAGATGATAGGCTATAGTTCGTTCCAGACGTTGCACTACTTGCCTGCCAAATTTCAAGAAAATAAGTTGATTAGTTAAGAAAATATAGGGAAGGGGAGCTTTTACCCCTCTTGCTTTATTTCACGCCCTAAATTATGATTAACCCTCTGAGACAAATTTGTAGCTCTTGCTATAAAGTACCAAAATTGTGAACATATAAAATCAAAAAAACTTCATCTTCAAGATCAAAATCACAAAAAACTTTAAAAAATTCGTTTCCGCAGTTAGTGGTGACATCAAAGTGTACACTTCTTTTTATATATATTTTTAGTAAATATTTAATAAATGGTACATTTTTAGAAAATTTCCTATAAATAGCAAAATATTTGAAAATTATTAGAAAATTTCCTGTAAAAAGTGAATTTTAAGATACTTTCCTATAATAAGTTAATTTTAAAAATTTCATAAAAAAAGTAAAATTGTAGACAATTTCCTGTTAATTGTGAATTTTATGAAAATTTCTTATAAATAGAGGATTCTTGAAAATAATAGCAAATTAATTAATAATTTAACAGCCAATTTCTCAAAAATTTCCCAGAAATGGAAATTTTTCATAATACATCCAATTATAGCAAATTTTTAGTAAATATATTATGAATGCTAAGTTTTAAAAATTTTCCAATACAATTTCCTATTGTTGGGGAATTCTATGAAAATTTCCTATAAAAAGTGAATTTTAAGAATATTTCCTATACAAATTAATTTGTAGAAAACTTCCTATAAAAATTATTTTCTAGAAAATTTCCTATAAATAGCAAATTTCTGAAATATTTCCTTTGAAATAAAATTTTTAAAAAACTTTCTATTAAAAGAAATAATATCTAAAAAACGAAACATTTTGAAAAACTTTCCTATAAAATAGAAATTTTTATTAAAAATAAAAAAAGAAAATTATTGAAAACTTCTAGGTAAATTTTGTATAGAAGGTTTACATTTTTTTTTATAAAATATCAAATTATTAAATCCTTTCAAATGTAGTGGCTAATTCACGAAAAATTTCCTATAAAAAATAAAAAAAAAGAAATACACAACTGTTGCTTTTTGCTCTACATCAGCGTACTGTTTCTTAGTATGAATTCGTTAATGTGTGTGTCCTGCCGTATCTATTTGTATGCGTGAATGGAGAAAGAGAGAGAATATTTGTTTGCTAGCATTCTGGAAAATAATGTTTTAAAAATTGAAAAACCAGCCAAGAAATTATAGTAATAAAAAATAATAAAAACAAAAACGACAACAAAAAAAGCGAAACTAAAAAATATGCAATTAGTTAAGTTCCATTAAATACGTGCGGGATTTTAAAACACTTTACTGGTATTTGTGGCAAATGCTACTACTGTTGCTACCGCCACCAGTGCCAGCGCTAAGTTTTGTGCAACAATACTGGCGCATATTAAATACAAGACTATGCGAAAATATGCGACTGCTAATGCCTTTTGTGGTCAAATAAATTTTGAAAAATAGCAGAAAAAGAAGTCTTTAGTATAAACGACGTTCTTAATATTAAAATGAATTTTATCAGCATGAAGTTTATAAATGAATACATTTGTGCATACAAGTGTACGCCACGGTTATTTTTATTAAATATTTACGGGATTTTTAGTATTCATGTTTTTTAATTAAACTTGTTAAGCAAATGGCATCTGCAAAAATTTTAATGAGGAAAGTGCACATGATTGATAGGTGAACCAGATATTATGTTTACGTGAAACACAAGAAGCAAACATAAAATATTTTACAAAATATTACCATTTAAAAAGATTTTCCTAGTCGTGCAAATTAATCCCAATTTTTATTCTTGGTAAAAACACTGAAATTTATTGTTGAATGTAGTGGAGAATGTAAGAAGAGATAAATTCACCGTTTATTGTTGATGTTTATCTTTTAACTTTGACATTGATACAAGTAAACTGTTGCTTATGATTCTTATTCGCTTAACAGTTTTTTTTAAATATCTTTAGTTTTTCTAAAATCTTTGGATGAAGTTTTCTGACGATCGGGCCTAAGCAACCAGTCAAATGCGCATAGGAATAGCTTATCCCTTTAACAATAAATTTCAGTGTTTTTTTTATAAAGAATAATAATTAGGTATTAAGCACGGCTAAAAAATCTATTTAAATTAAAATTTTGTGTTCCCAAAAATTACTTTGATAACAAATAATTATCTTAAATTTTAATTAGACTACTTTTAAGCCAAATTTCCTCAAATAGAAATTTTTTAAGCAAATCTTTATAAAATTAATTATTAATAAATTTCCACAAATAGACATTTTTTGAAGCAATTCTTTAGAAAATTTATGATTAGTAACAAGTTTTCTAAACCTTATGAATATAGATGGGAAAAGCGTAAATACCCGGTAAAATGTGTAAATTGGGTAGATATGAATAAATACCCAGGTTTTACCCAAAATTGAGTATAACCTTCGAAGAAACACCACTGGATTGAGTAAAAAATTCATCTGAAACTGTTGTTATTTAATCTGTATGTATTTTGTCAATTTCCTGTTTGACCAGACTTGGCAGGGCTGCCAGATTTGGGGATTTATTCCTTAAGTTTGGAATTTCATGCGAGCAAAAAGGACAAAGAAAGTCATTAAGGGATTGGGAATTAAAAACAAAATTCGGTGATTTTTTGGGGGGATCTTACACATTTTTAATATATTTATTTATTCAACTGAACGTAATCAAAAAAAACCTTTTTTATTTTTTATTGACGCTAATTTTTCTTTGTTTCGTATATACAATATTAAAAAACAATATAATAAAGTTTGGAAAAAAGAATGCTGGGCTATTGGTAAGTACTCGTGATGTATAGAAGTATTAAATAAATAACGGGTATATGTATTTTTATTGTTAATTTTAAGGATGGCTAAAACCCATTGAACAAGCTCCAAATTCTTATAAATTTGCTCATTGGTCTTCAAAAACAGCATATTGTTCTGCTTGTAATTCCTCACTGGAATCGTAAAAATTGGATTTAAGAAACTTGTCGAAACCAGTCGCTACAAATAAAATAAAATAATTTTTTTTACAAACAATTTTTATTTGGGGATTTTTTTTTATTTTTTTGGGGAAAAAGAAAAAAGTTTCTGGTAGCCCTGACAGCTGGACACCTAGGATGATTTATTAACATTTGCGCACTTAAACCCCGAACCACAATATCCAAAAAGAACTAATTTAGTGTTGCTAGCGCTCGTTCGCTTCTCGATTTATATCGAGCTTTCTTAGAGATCGTACTACGAGTTCAAAATTCATTCAGGGGTGCCGCAACGCTCGCTTCTTTCTCATATTCTATTTCTTACTTTCCAAAATGCATCCTATGTCAAACTTCCAACCCTATTTACTCTGTTGCAGATGACAGAAACCTTTGCCATTTTTACAAGTTCGATTGCAGACCAAGCGTATCCGATGTCGTTGCTTTGAGGCAGAATATGAAAGATACGCTTGGCCGAAACCTTGACATAGTCTCGAAATGGTGTTGTCCAAATTTTAATTTTGCGATTTTAATTTTGATGTCCGATGGACAGGATATATATTCAAGGTGTCGAAACAAGCATTAAAGTGCCTCCGTTTTTTAAGACGGTGTAAGATATACTTCAATAAATCTGGTACCTCCTTAATATTTATACAACCTATATCCGACCGCGCATGGACCGTGGACCGGTGCTTAAAAGTCCGTGAAAACCTGGGTTCGGTTCCCGGCTCAGTTAAGAATAAAATTTTAATTCATTTCATGTTGTAAAATTTCGTTTCTTCATAAAAATAATTTAATTAAAATTAAAAACTGTAGCCTGATTTAAATATTAAAATTTGAATTAAAACCCATGAAACAGTTCAACAAAAGAACGAAAATATTAATTTTTGTTAAAAAATATATTTATATAACAATTTACTTATAGTTTTTTTAAAATGTTCCCATTATAGGTCACAGTTGCTCTTACATGGGACCCATTATTGGCATTACCCCCATTTAGGCTCCAAATAATTATATTAATATTAAAATTGCCTTGCATAATTTATTGGCTGTTGGCCAGGGGCCAGTTTCTTTGAACTACAATTTACAAATCTACAAATAAAATAGATTTGAAAAAATAACAAAAATTGTAAAATTATTATTTACTTCCTGCAGGAGGTGCCCACAATTAGTGATCCGCCCATTTTTTGGCATAAATATTCATATTGATATTTAAGTTACTCGTGCAAAATTTTGTGGCTCTAGCTCAAAGATTTTCTTTACATAGAAGTGCTACGCCCACTGTTGGTAGTTCGTCCAATTTTTGTCCAAAATATTGATATTGATGCTAAAGTTACTGCAACAAAAATTCGTGATTCTAGGGAGTGCCACGCCCACTTTTGTAATCGCACCCATTTCTTTCCTTAATGTTCATATGGATGTCAAAGTTTCCTGTGCAAAATTTGATGACTTTAGCTGTTATAGTTTCGCATATATACGAATTGTAGTATTTAATTTATATGGGAGGTGCCACGCCAACTATTGCTAATACACCTGTTTCTCATTCAAATAATCATAAAGACGTCAATGTTGCTATGGCAAAATTTGGGTATCGTTTTCTAAGTATACAAATTTTAGTATTTTATTCATGTGGGAAATGCTACGCCTACTATTGAAAGAAGGCTCACTTTTTTACCCAAATGTTCGTGTCGATGTCAAAGTTGAACGTACTTAATTTAAAGACTCTAGCTTCATTAGCTTACGCGATAAGCAATTTTAAATATTTATTCTTTGATTGGACGTGACACATATCCTACTTGCAGCTTAAAAACCAAATTTTATTGTTAAGAGGTTAACCACCAGTTGTAGTGGGGAATATAAGAAAATATAAACTCACTGTCTGTTGTTGGTATTTCGTTTAAGCTTTGATATCGTTGCAAATAAGAATTTTTGAGTGTTTGTACTTCTCATTTTCTTTACAGTTTTATTTGCATAATATCTTTTGCTTTTTTAAAGTTTTCCATAACGACAACCATATATTTCGCACAAACGATGCAAAATTGTCAGGTTCTATGCAAGTGCAAGATTATCAGAGTAAAAGCATACAAATGTTGCAAATTTTTATGGCATTGCCAAATTAAAAAAAAAATCACTTATTTAAGAAAATTTTCAACATACACTGTGAAAAATTTTTGAAGTCATCGAGTCCAATCTACTTCTCGTGTGCAATTTCTCGAGTTTTTTTTTGTAAAGATAATCAAATTTTCAGAAATTTTTTTAGTAGACTTTCTATAGTAAGGAAACATTTTACGAAAATTTTCTTTAAATTGTAAAGCTTTAACAAATTGTACTTCCCTCTAAAACTTCTTTAATTTTTTAAGCAAATTCCCCTTTTTCTATTTAACTTTTCCAAAATCGCCATATTCATTTGTTTTTGGGTTGTGTAAGTTTTGTGTAAGTTGAATAACAAATTTTTAATGGAGATTTCAATGAAGGTTTTTGTGTGAAAAGGATTTATTTTAATCCTTTGCAAAAAATGTTTTCATCTAAATGTGTTGAATGTTTTTGGCGAATGCATAAAAGCTCTAACCGTGAAGTAAAATTATTTATATGAGCAAACTTTTAGTGGAATTCTATTTATATTTATTTATATCTAAAACGTACATTGAACTTTATCAAAATCTATTAAAAAAATAAAAAATAAAAATCACATTTAAACGTATCTACAGATTTATTTAGTAACTATATAAATAAGTGGCAGAGGGCAGTTGCCATTGCAATACAGATTTGCATTCAGTGATAAATGCACACAAATGCACGGGACTTACATCAATGTGAACATGAACATTTTATTTAGATACATACCCAGCGCGAAAATAAGGAGTACGGATGCCTTCTAGAAGGCCTCTTCTCTCATTCTTTTGGATATATTAGGCCAGACATAAAAGCACTAAATACAAAAATTAAGCCATATTCTAGCTTTTTACAATGATATACGATATAATGAGATTGGACTTCAATTGGCGGTTCTATAGATGTGTGTATAAAACAGAAATGTCTGCATTTTAGGGCGTGGTAAAACATTTTGTAAGCTCTTGAAACTTAATAAATAAGACTTGTATTCCATGAAGTTGCTTGTGTATTTTTTTTTGATTTTTGTATTGGGTTCTACCTGGTTCAATGTAATATGTATGTTAAAAAGAAAAAAAGGGGCTCAATGTTGAGGCATGGCATAAAAGTGAGTATAATAAAGCTAGACATACTTAGTTTTACAAGGACTTTCTTGACACGTTTAAAAAAATTTACATTTGGGGGAAGGATCCGAGATGGCACAAGTGCCGCCCAGAGTTTGAAGTTGGATTGAAAAGTCACCAAAGGCAAAAATGAAGCCACTGTCAAGCCATGAACAACGATATGTAATACGATAAGATCGGACTTTAAATGGCAGCGCTACATATAAAAACTAGGTTAGGTTAGGTTAGGTTTGGAAGGGTTATGTGCCCAAGGGCACACTTCCACTCGGAGACCAGTACGGTCCATTGTGAATCCCTTCAACATGAAGAATAGAAAAAGAAGATAGAAAAAGAGAAAGGTTAAGAAAAGAATTATGAGGTAGATAGAGTATAGAATATAGGAAAGTTAGTAGGTGATGTGAAGAACAAAATTCCCTCTCTACTGTCCCCTTAACAGAAACAACCGCACTATTTCCCTGACAAACCCCAGTAGATCAGCTGGACTACATCCAGCGATGCACCCCAGTTCGTCGTGAAACCTATTTCCTAGCCACTTCTGTCTGAGGCCCTGCACCCTGGGACAATGGCAAAGCACATGCTCGATCGTCTCCAGCTCCTCCGAATCCTCGCACAATCTGCAGAAGTCCGGTATGGCATTGTCCCATCTGCCTACAAAAGCCCTGACCGGACAATGACCCGTCAAGAACCCTATAAGCGTTCTAAGACTACTCCTGTCCAATCCCAATAGAACCCTGGTTGCCCCCGCGTCCAATCCGGGCCATAATGCCCTAGACACCCTGCAATCCACTCTGTCCCCCCAGGATCGGTTAACGTCATCACGGAATTTCTCCCGTATCACACCATAGTAGTAACATAGGGGAGGCTTTACCCCCCCGTCCCTTACCACTAAGTCCATACTCGAACCCCCTCTCGCGAGTTCGTCCGCCACCTCATTTCCCTCAACCATGCAGTGTCCAGGTACCCAACACAGCCTCACATTGAATGCCTCCATGAGTCCACCAAGAGCATTCCTACACCGAGCGACCAGGCACGATCGCACCGTATAATTCGTCAATGCCCTAAGCGCCGCCTGACTATCGACGTAAATTGTCACCTCAGATCCACCCACGATGTGTTCCAGTATCACCTCCGTCGCCCTCCAGATCGCTAGGATCTCAGCCTGGAAGACACTGCACTCATCGGGGAGTCTGAATGATCTCTTCACCTCGGTGTCCGCTATATATACACCGGCACCAGTGCCGGTTTCCATCTTGGATCCATCCGTAAATACTGCCCACCCCTCAAACAGTCCATTGGATCCACTCCAAACTTCCCTATCCGGGAACTCTACTGGTGGTGTTGCACCGAAGTCCAGGGTCATAGTCATATGATCCGAAATTCTCCCGAGAGAAATACCCTGATCAAGCAGACCCATCTCGTACAAGATTCTCGTGTGATCATCCCGCCTAGGTCTAACTAACGAAGACTCGTAAAGTCTAATTAAGTTCCTAGCGGCCACACTCCTTACGTACTGTTCAATAGGTGACAGATATAGTAGGATGTCCAGCGCTGCCTGCGGAGTGCTTCTCCTTGCCCCTGTGATGCCAAGAGATGCACTTCTTTGAACCTTGCTGAGCATCTTCCTATAGCTATCCACTCCCAACGCACCCCACCAAACAGTGCATCCATAGGTAAGTATAGGTCTAACAACCGATGTGTAAATCCAGTTTACCATATCCGGCCTTAGACCCCAGTTCTTACCAATGGAGTTCCTGCATGTGTAGTGATGTAATTTGGGGCGTGGCAAAAAAAACGTTTCCTGTTTTAGAAACTTCATTGACATATCTTTCATTCTAGGGGGTGACTGGCACAACTTTTTTTTTTGTGTGGAGGTCGACATGGTATAATACCCATATATTTTTCACACGCGTTGTCATTGTGGCGTAGGCCTTCCCCTCTCACTTCATTAGCAGGTACATAAGAATGGCAACGTGATAAGAAAATAATTATTTTGCTTTTGCTTGTGCAAAAAAAAAACAATACCAGCAATTTTACTCCTTCTCTACTCCCTTCTAATAGAATCGAATGTGGAAAGTGTTTCTTATAGATTATACGAAAGAGCCGAGGCCTTCTATGAGGCAATCTTTGACAATTAGATAAGAATAGTAATTGAATCAAAAAGCTTTTTAAGCAGGCCATTAAAAAGGCCTAAAGTAAGAAGATCTTCTGGGTTTTCCTGCTGGGTGCACACACACACACACATCCACAACTACTACTAATACACCACCTTTTGCTGTTGCATTTGTGGTTCTGTTTTGAATAAATACCTTTATTTTTGGTCAGATTTAATAATATATTTAGGTCAGCGAAACAAAACCAAAATATGTACAATTTTGTTTTTCTATTTTTTCCTTTTAAACAGAGGGACAGAGAAGTTTTAAGTTCTAGAGGTTCCAGGTTTTGTAAAATTGAAAAAAGAATTCGAAATAAAAAAAAAAATATTTTGCTCTTTGATGCTGTTCATAAAAATTTGCTCATATTAATAAGGAATGTTTGAGTTTTTTGCTTGCAAACATATTCAATTAGATGCTGTTAGTGTATTTTTTAAATTTGAATATTTGTGTAGTTTTCTTTCAAAATCAGATTTAAAAAAAAAATTTATAAATTTAAACTACTGTTTTTTTTTTGTTACAAATATGTGTATGTATGTATATACGAAGAACATTAGATACATTCCAATTGTGTGAATGTATATTCGAAAGTGTACATGTGTGCGAATGCCATAAATAGTTTTATCCATATATAGACAGCTAAATGGCATTGGATAGCTTATAAAGGAGTAGAAGTTGATCAGTTGCCAAAATGTTTTTTTACATCTCGAAAAAATTCATTAAAATAAAAATTCGATAAATTGGAATTATCTACCACCTATAAAAATAAATTTTAAGCAAAGTTACAAATCGCATTTCATCAACAAGAGGGTGTTAACTTCGACTTTTCAAAGTTTTTCTTGGGAATCAAAAAATAATTTAACAAGGTTTCGTTTAAATGTGCTAAATTCCCCTTTCATACTATTGAAAAACTTAAATTTACTGTTGATGCGCATTTGACAGGTTGCTTAGGCCAGATCATCAGGAAACTTCATCCAACGATTTTAGAAAAACTAAAGATATTGTTATGTTACTGCCTTATTAATAACGTTTTCGGCTTATTTCCTTTATAACTAATAAACCACTTGTGTTCTTTATTGCATTTTAATAAAATTTAATAAACACATCACTTTAATTTATACAACTAATTTTTTAAGAACTCAGTCACTTTAACAGCCGTAATTTACAGCTTTTATTCACAACTCACTATTATGATCAACACACTTCAATGTTTATAATTTTCTCATCATGATGCGTTATCGACTTGACTAAGTCTGAATTTAGAATAATCTTATGTCCTCTTTTGCGATTCTATTGGGGTATTCACATTTTACAATGGTTTAAAAAAATTGTTTTTGCTTTGTAAACAAAAAGTGTCTTAAATTAATAGAACTTTGCTTGGTATGTTTATTGTGCCGTCGTAATTAATCAGAATGAACGGCTGAGCCGAACCGCATTAGTTTTTGTGGCCGTCGCAGTTGATGGTATAGTTTTTTACGGCTAATATCCGAACTTAACCTGCGGCTAGCAATTTTTGCAACAAAACATTGCGGCGTTAGATTAGATCGGCTTAGGACTCTGATGTTTGGTAAACAAACAAAACAAAATTTATTTATGGTTTGCGTCTAAAAAATGAAAAAAAAAACTAAGGAAAGATCTAATTTAATTTATTAATTCATGAATTAGAATTAAAAAATATTTTTATTTTTGGTAAATATTTATTTTTTATATTTGTTTTAAATCAGCTGATTTAAATTCTAAATTATGAGAGGTTGTTCACAACAGGCGTATGTTTTCATGTTATTATTTTAAGACTTATGACTTTATGACACCTTGTGAATACCCCATATTTATACTGTAGCCCAGACGGGCAAATTACCATAGAACGTTCGAGCTCTAACGTCTAGATGGATCTAGAACGTGCAACCTCTAACGTCTATTTTGTTAATTAAACTTATGCAACTATAGTTATTAACATTGTGCATTAACTATATGGCTAAATTGAGTTATTATGCATCATAAACTAAGGCATACTTAAAGGTGCTACTTTAAGGTAGTAAATAATCTATAACGTAAATTCTAGTGTTTACAGTGGGGTTGAAGTACAATTATGCACACCAATTCTAAAATTACATCTGTACATTGATTTTTACACTAGAAGCTTGCATAGCTAATACAACAACAATTTAAACTAATCAATTAACTAACAAATACTAAATAACTAATCAATACAAGATAACTAATAAAATAATCGAATTCTTAACTTAAGTTATACAAATAAAACTGTAAAGCGAATAAGAATTATAAGAGCAAATTTACTCGATTAATCAAATAAAGGCTTAAAATTTTTCGAATAATTTGAAGAATTCAAAAAATTTTATCCAAGAGAAAAGAAACAAACATCTCTATTTGAACTTATTTATACTTTTATTTTATTAATAAACAGAAAAAGAAAGTGAGAGTTGCCAGCCAGTTAAGAAAAACTGTTTTTTTGCAACTAGCACAGTGTACTTATTGCTCAAAATTATAAAATTAAAATTCATTTTTTTTTGTTCATATATATTCCTAATAGGATAAAAGGAACCTTCTCACCAAATTTCATTAAAATCGAAGGGGGTCGTTTCCCACTCTTGGTCGATTTGACATGGAATTACTCAAATAGTTTAAGTAACATTTCCCAGCAAGCATTTTCTATTATAATCGAATCTTTAAGGAACCAGCTTAACGGGCAAACTAACCGCATATGAGCTCATTTTTTGATCATAAATTATACTCTCGTTGTAAAAAAATGGTACCCTAACAATTAATCACATCAAAAAAATCATTTGTAATACAATTTGCTGATTCCTTTTTGAGCATATGAAAAAATCATTTGTGAATCCTTTTTTAATCGCTCTAGTGATATATCATATATATATATATGTGTTCCTCTAACTCCAATTGGAGCATAGGGCGCCAAAAAAAAGTGATATATCAGTTTTAGTGTTTTCAATTTCGGTTAACCGATTAACCGAAAAACCGGGTTTTGGTCATATTTCCGGTTTTTAAGAAACCGGTTTTTATCCCCCGGTTAACCGTTTTTTTATATCTGTAAAAATCGTCAAATTTCTATATTTTATTGTTGTGTGTAGTCAAGATAAACTTAAAAAGTATATAATAGTACATGAAGGACACCAAATTCTCTTAAAATTGGACGTCAAACATCGCTGGAATTTAAAATTCTGGATAATGTATTGAACGTATTACAACCGCTCAATATTGCAGTTAATAAGTTTTCAAGTGATACTGTAACATCATTGGAATCTGAAGTAATTTTAAAATTTGTGTTCAACAAAATTGGAAAATCAAATAGCAGTTTCGCACAAACTCTACTACTTTGTCTACGTAAGAGGATTTCCCAAAGAAGAAATATGACCCTAAATACCCTATTTTTATATTTAAATAGTGGTTATTTTCCGAAAACCAACCAAAGACTTTGCTATGCATCTCTACAAGAGACTTTTTTTTATTGTAGAAAATGAAACAATTGAAAGTGAATCAGACTCTGAAGATTTTGAAATTTTATCACATTCCGAAAGTTTAGAGGAAAAACTAAACTTGACGTTAAAATCTTTTCAAGACTTAAGCAATAAATGCAAACGTGTCAATCTCAATAATCATAAAGATGACTTCGAATATTTGGAAAAATTTAACAAGAGAACAGAAAAATTAAATATGCTATAAATGCTCTTCTTACTATTAATCCGACATCAACTGTTAGTGAAAAAGTTTTCTCGGTATTATCTTTAATAAAAACTAAATTAAAAAACAGAATGTCTCCTAAACATTTGGATTTTGTTTTGTTTTTAAAATATTACTTTAAAATAAACTTCATAAAATTCAGATTTGGTCTTTATAAATGTCTTTTAGTCACTATTTTTGTTTTTGTTACCACAAAGTACAAATTTTATGCAACAAATGTTATTTTTTAAGTTATTTTTTAAATTAATATGAATTTTTTTTTACGTTTAATTTATTTTGTTATTTAATGGAGGGTTAACCGATTAACCGGGTTTTTTCAGTTCGGTTAACCGAAAAATCGGGTTTCAAAAAAGTCGGTTTTTTGAAAACACTAATCAGTTTTGATCATCAAAAATTATCTCAGAAGACTTATTTAGGTGATTTTTACAACAAATTGTCACTTAAATGCGATCTGGGTTAAAACATGTAGAGAATTAGATAAAATGTGATGTTTTCTCTAAATATTTCAGGAACGTTCTTATGAATTTAAAATTCAAAGACTTATTAATGGTCGATTTCACCAATTTATTTAAATATCAATTTTTATTTAAGTTTCGTTTTTTATGTCAAATAAAAATGAAATTATATGAAATTCTATATTTTAATATGAATTGATTAGTGAAATTGGCCATAAGTATATGTATATATATAGTTTGATGAAGTGCTTAGTTTGGGCAAACATTGGAAAATGGGTAAAAATTGTAGTTTTTAAAGTTTGAGGGACTAACCTAACAAAAACATAATTTGGAACCTCCTTGCAAAACTAGTTAGATATCCTGATACATGCAAATAAAAAACAGGGTTGTGTTAAACATATTCTAAGAGCAACATATTATGACAAGATTTATGATTTACGATTATTATTGAATCATACTATGAACAAATATATATTTTTCCCTAAATCATAATATTATCATGTTAACCATAATAAGTTAAGAAGTAATCATATTATGATACATCACCACTTTCACAACAATATAAAAAAATAAAATTACTTGCATCGATTTTTTATTTTGTGTGCCACAAAATTTACAATTTACAATTTTTTTAATGTATTCATAAACATTTTTTAAATTTAATAAAGTTTTAGAAAACAAACTTCTATGAAAATTTTCCTTAATAAACGTTTGTTAAATTTAATAATCGTTTATGAATACGGGATAATTTCTTTATTATTTTTTACACAGAAAGAAAAACACTCGGGATAAATCAAGTTTTTTGGGATTACTTTAAGTACGAGTCGTACTCAAAAATTCAAGTACGAATAACACTTAAACGTACTCAAAACAATCCTAAATGGGATTACTTTCGAAAACACAAGTTTGGAAAAACCGGTTTGCTTATTGTGTGTAGAAAAAACAAATCAAGAAAAACACATACATATACATATTATTTTCGTGTTTAACTCTCCGGCTTGCGCATGTTTTGATTTTCTTTACACATGGTAAAAGGTCTGGCCAGACTCATGTGTACAACGAAGGGTTAAAAAGTAAATTTGAACTCATGCTACTCATTTAGTTTATATTTTTGGTTAAATATGTACATAAGATTTCTAAAATAAAAACCATATCGGGCATGATGTTGGTGTTTTATTATTCTTTAATGTGTAATACGGGTAAGTAAATCAATCATAATCATTTTATCTATGTATTTTCTTTGTTTTCGTTTTTTCAATCATGAATTCGGGATAAAATCAACTTTATATTACTTGAGTCAAGCTCATTTTGAGATTGATTCAATCTTAGTTTTACTTAAATCAATCTCATTTTCGGATAATTTCAAGTACGAAAACCGGATTGAATATGGATATTTTAAGTATTTTAGGATAAAAAATCCGTACTTGAATCAATCTTTCTGTACTTGATTCAAGAAAATCCGTACTCACTGTACTATTTATACCGCTCCGGATTGATTTGAGTACGAATGGATTGATTTTTCTTTTGAGTGTATAACTTACAACTTGTTTTTTTTAATTGTTTAACGACTAACTAACAAATAATTCGATAGGCATATTTAAAACAAATGAGACAACTGATACAAAATTATTTTACAAATGGCGATAACAAAATATTATTAGAGTGAAGATATTTTGTTTGCATCTTAAACATATTATGACTACACGTATTGAAAGTTATCATGTTATGACTATTAAACATCATGAAATAGTTGTGAGTAATATAACATGTTTTCAAAGTCATCATAATTTAGTTGTTGCAAAAACGTTTATTTTTTAGTCAACAATACTCAAATTTATAATTGCGATAAACTTTTAAATGTTTACAGTAACTATAATACTGCTGATATTAAATAAAAATAACAATTTTTTGTGTACGACAACAATATATTGTAGTGTAGTTGCCGTTACTATGCCCAACCAAATTTTTTCTCTGCGTGTATACTAACCAATGTGACGCTACTCAAATGAAAAATATTTTTGTGTAGATTAAAACTCCAAGCATAAATGGTGCGCATTATGCAAATATTAAATGCCACACCATCTTTGAAATACCTCAACTATATTACAGAGTTATTGAAAATATGGACCATCGGATAGAAAAATGCCACCGAAGTTGTAGCGAGCATTTGGCCGATATTTTGTTTCACACATGATTGTCATAGATCCTTCTATTATAATTAAAAATATTTATATAATTCTCTGCAAACATTTTGTTTTATTTAGAAAGTTTTTGGAACATTTGCTATCAAAAGAAAGTGTTCGAAAAACGGCCTATAACAGCGAATTTCTAAAAAAAAATTAAAAATAGTAAATTTCTTAAAATCGGTAATTTTTCAGAAAATTTTAAGCCAAAATTTCTGTTAATGTTTCCTTAAAATAACAAATTTTTGCAAAAACATCCTAAAATAACATACCAAATTTTTAGAAATATTTCAACAAATAACAAATTTTTAACATATTTTATTTCGGGTCTTGGGACAAAATATTGTAATTTCTTAACAATTAGGCCACTTTAACTAAACCAAACCAAACTAAATTCAACACCAAAACTATGACTGCAAGTACAAGTAATAACAATAATAAATACAAAACAGTCGAATCACGATTATGGTATAATTTAAGTCTAAATTTGAAAATGTTATAAAAACAGCTGGAAGGAGGCGCCCAGAACTGTTCGTTGGAAATAATTAAGGGAAATCGTTTGCTCCCTAGATGGAGTTTAGCGGAACATCATAGAAATAACAAATTAAAATTAAAAACTTCTATTTTGTAACAAAATAAAATAATTTAATGTTTTCACAAACAGAATCTGGGAATTTATTTCTAATGTTGGGTAACATTTATTATACAAATTTTCATATTATTCGAATGTGTATTCTAAGTCAAATTACAATCCTCAAAAGCCAACAGCTTTTATACTTTAATAGTTCAGGAATATTTTGTAGAGCATAAAAAATATTCTTGGAAAATATTGAAGGACTAAGGCTATTAAAGTATAAAAGCTTTTAAAGATTGTAATTTGACTTAGAATACACATTCGAATAATATAAAAATTTGTATAATAAATTAATATTATCAAATTTAACTTTCATTAAATTATTTTTATGAAGAAAACAATTTTACAACATGAAAATTAATTAAATTTGTTATTGATAATCATTCATTTTTGATTAAAAATATTGAAAAAATTTGGATTAAAAACTATAAATAGTTCAAAAAAATTACCACAATACAAATTATAAATTAAAATCTTTAGAAAATCTGAAAATAGCCCCAACATATCAACATGTTGCTATTGGACTGTAGTTGGGGTATAAGCAATAGTAGTCCTGCCACACAAACACACACAAATTCCATAGTTTTGCCATAGTCGTTAATTTCCATGAATATGGGTGTTTGTCCTCTCTAATAGTTGGAGTTTGGATCATAACTAAAGGCGTTGACAATATTTCGCTATGGCATGTTTTATTTAAAAACATTTTTTTAGAGAGTGGCGGCTGTTGCATGTACATATGTACGTACTTACTTGTTATACGTTTGGGTATTTGCTCGGGCCTGTGTGTTTGTGTGTACGTGTATGTGGAGTTATTGCCTTTAGTCTCCATTTATTGTGCCGGTTTTGTTTAGCTTTTACTATATTTTTTTTTTAATCAAAAAGATTCATGGGAAATGATTTTTAGAAAAAATAATGTTTTATTTAAATGTGTAAATGATTGTGTATTATTTTTCACTAGTTCCATATGGTTTTTTTCAATAGTAAAGGGTCAGTGTGCTTTTTTTTGTTTTTAATTTATTAAATTCTTTGATTAAAGAATTACAACTTTGGTTGATGGCCTTTAATAATTTTTATTATAGCGAGAGGAAATTAAAAAAAACAAGTTTTATTTGTTTTAAAATTAGGAAATTGTAAGTAGTAAATTGCTATATTATTAAATTACTATAACATTGGCAGCAGTTTATAAATTGAAGATATAAATGATAGTCCATAGTCTATATTGCCCATAGTCCGTAGTCTTTAATCTATAGTTTACAGGATGGCGTACAAGTAATGTTATGATCAGAGTTAGAGATAACAATTAGGTTCGATAAGTTAGCGTACCGTATTTGGCCACAAACAGTACACGTAAACACTCTGTACAAATAATCAAAATACAAACATCTTTTTTGTGTTTGTGAATTTGTACACAATTAAAATACGGTACAGAGCGAGTGTGAACTGACAAACACAAATAAAAGGACAACATACCAATTATGTTTTAGAGTACGTGTTGTGTTCATTTAGCGAACTTGCTCTGAATTTGAATGCGACAACGAAATGTTTATTAAACATTTACCACGCCTTCACTAAAAATACAGAACGCGAACAATAAATTAAAAAAAATTAGCCTCGCTAATTTGAATTTCGACATGAAGTTCGAAATTTAAGCTATTGTTAATGTGTTTGTGTTAAAAAAAACTAGGCTGTAAAATTTAAATCGTAAATCTTGACGAAGTACAGCCTTCTAGGGTCTTCCTATCTTAGCAAAAATATAACCCATTCGCTTTTCATCACTTCCTTAACTTGTGGATTCAATTACTACCAGTATGGTACGGAAATTCTACAAATTAAATAGGGTTGTGGCGAGCATATTAAAAGCTGTTTACTTAGTTAAAGAACAACTTTCTTTTCACGTGCAAAAAATTAGACATTAGAGGGGAAGGATTCGAGATATCATAAATGCCATTGTTAATGATGTACGATAGGATGAGATTGGATTTTAAGTGGTGATGCTATATATATTAGGGTGGTCGTTAACTGCATGGAGCGTATTTGTTTTAAATTTTTCCATGCTCTAAACCCCCCAATTTGCACCTTAAGAAATCCAACTTTTGATTTTAACGGGCACCCTAATACATATATATACATAAAACAAAAAGCGCTGTATTTTTTATTAAGATCTTGATGGTTTTTTTTTGTATTGGGTTCTACGTGGTATAATGTAATATATGTATATGTGAAAAGGCTACAAAATTGGACATTTAGCATACATGTCGCTCAGAATTTGATATCGGATTTAAAATAAAAAAATTAAGCCACTGTCAAGCCATGGACAGCGATATCATAAGATCGGACATTAAATGGCAGTGCCATATATAAAAAACAAAAAAAAGGCAGTATTTGGGACGAGGGAAAAAGATTTTTTCCATGTTTTAGAAACTTTTTTACCATATCTTTTATTCTAGGCGGTGACTGGTACAACTTTTACTTCAGATCAAAGCAAACACGGGTCACTATTTGAAAACTATCATCTTCAAAAAATATTTCCAAGCTATACAGGCATGTTCTGAAAATCACAAAATATCAAATGACTTGTGATTTTAAAATCACAATTATAATTTAAGGGTGTTTTGAAAACCACAAAAGTTTTAACTTGGTTTAAAATGGTGGAAAAAATAAACATGTACGTTAGGCTAGGTCAAAAAAATATTTTTTCTCTAATCGACTTCTAATAGCGTAAATATGTTGTATTTTTGTCTGAATTAGATCCCTGTAAAATATTATTAATTTATTTTTAGTGTCAAAGCCCGCGCTTTGACCTTCAATTTTGTTAAATCTATATATATAAAAGAAAGTCGTGTTAGTTACACCACTTATAACTCAAGAACGGCAGAACAGATTTGGCTGAAAATTGGTAGGGAGGTAGCTTAGAGCCAGGAGACGGACATAGGATACTTTTGCCCCGCCCACTTTTACGCCCACTTTTTCGATTTACCTAAAATCAGAAAACGGCTTCATCGAGTTGACTAATTTTTCTTTCAAATCTTCGTATTAATCAACTTTAAGTTTTCATCAAAAGAAAGATTTACCACGCCTACTTCTACGCCCACTTTTTCTATTAAGCGCATAACTGGAGAATGACTTGACCGATTTGGACGATTTTTTCTTCAAAATGATCGCCATGGTTTAACTTAGGTTTTTACGGAAAGAAAATTTTGCCCCGCCCGCTTTTTCCGATTTACCTAAAATCAGAAAACGGCTCTTTCACCAAATAAAAAAAAAACAAAAAACATTGTCTATGCGCTGGCCTTAAGATGAAGTAATAAATAAATATAATTTCCAATTTGCCTTTAATACATGCGTTTCTTTTTTGATTGAGCCCATATCTACACCATATGTAAGTTATTTTGTAAAAAAAACTTAATGATAGGTATTCCATGGATTTTTATTTTAAAGGCCGTAAATTTCGTTAAATGTTTAATTTAAATCGTGTGGTAATACAACACTACTGTTTGCTTAGGGTCAGCAACGTGGACCGGGTCAGCTAGTTTTTAATATAGCAACAACAGCATTGTATTGCAGAAAAGCATATTACTGTATTTTTAACTACTTTAAGGTTCGTGAAAACAGTGTCAGAAGCATTCATGACTCTTTGTGCTAAAAATGTCAAGCGATGGTTTAATATAGACGAAACTTGAATCAAGACGAGAGATGCCCTGATTTGTCAGTAAACAAGATTTTGTGACCAAAAAGGATTTTATTGTTTTATGTTGTGTAAGAACCAAATTTTTATTTTTTTAAGTTTATTTCAAAATATTTTTAGTTTTAATTAATAATAATTGATAGAAAATAAAATATTAAAATTTAAAAAATTGACTTTTTTCAAATATTCTTAATTCTTAGGAGCTCATGCGCGGGCTCAAGATGACACTTTTTTGAACTTTTTTTTTTGCAATTTTTATTTGTTTTAACGTAATACAAAAAAATATTTCTATTAGAATATGATTCGAGAACTTTTATTTTTTCTCATACATCAGTGACCCACCCTAATGTACATAATTTAAAATCGGCGGCCACTTAGCTGAACGGTTTAAAATCACAATTATGGAAAAAGTTTTTTTTATTCAGAACACCATTCTTGTGATTTTTTTCTTGTGTGAAAGAAACGAATTTTCTATGAAAATTTGTTTAATAAACATTGTATAAGCCAGAAATGTTTTTTTATTCATATGGGGGCTAGTCTATAGTTTAACAATTGTGGTTAATAGTCAATAGTCTAAAATATTTAGTCTATACAACACTATTGTCATTGAGGAAGTGGCAAAAAAGATACTTAAGAAATTTTTATAAAGATCAATCAAATTGGCTCTAAAGGCTAAACTGCAGGAGCTTACAGATGCGTTAAATGTGTATCTTCAGGGAATTTTGAGCTTCATGGAAAAAGCAAAAGTACGTTTTAAGCCCAAGCCTTAATAAAAGATCGGGAGTCTGCTGGATACGTTAAGAATAGTTCTGTAAAGAGATGGAGGTATCTCAGAAAGAGAGTGCGGCTTTCGGAAAGCAAGTTCAATATTGCATGCTATTAATAGTGTAAGAAAATATAGCGGAATCCATATAATAAAATACGCCCTGTGTTGTTATGCTTATAGGCAAGTCCGTCAGAAGGGTAGTTGATGATCGAAAGGCGGTTTAATGGGTATGTGACCCACGACATCCAGTCAAACCTCACACCATATCTTTTGAAGATTCTGCACCACATATGGAAAATTATGTGGTCTATAGTCTAAATTTTAGTTTTGTTTTTGGAAATTAATTAGAATTATGTCAGCAACTCAGCATGAGATAATTTCTTCCCATTTGGTAATTAAATCATTTACGTAATAAGTACCTCAAGCTAAAAAACCATTAAACAAAATTGAATCCGGAAATGAACAGTAATTTGAAACATTAAAAAGCACACATATTTTCAAAAATATAAAAAAAAAAGGAAAGAGTTAGTCGTCGAGTTATTGACTTAAGCTCATGATGAATGCACATAAAAGCAAAACGTTTGTGTGTATGTACAATGTACATACATACGTATATAGAGAAACTTATACGTAAATAAAAGCAGAGAAAAAGTGTTTGATTTATTTTAAATTATTGCTTTAACTATTGAGCTTAATAAACAGCAATTTTGCATGCAATTACTGATGCATTTTCAATGTTAAATGAGTAATGAGGGAATATCAAATAATTAGGGGCGATGCTTAAAATTGTGCTAAATACCGATAATGGTAGAATTGCTTAAAAAAAACACACATGTATCATTGTAGGTGAACGAGAAGGGGTTTAGTGGGCGAACGATGGGTATTTTAAGAAGTATTAGGAATTCATAAAACAAATATACAAATGCTCGTTCATACATAACAACTAGGGTTAACGGTAGAAAACATTTTCAGTTTTACTTAGTTTTCATGTATTTACATGATTTTAAGAAATTCTAAAAGTTTATGTTTATTAATAGTTACAAGTCCCAAAACCTGTGTCCCGCTCAATATGTAATTTCATCTTTAATTGATTAATTATTTTCGGAAAACTCTTATTAAACAGAGTTAAATAAATATTTCCTAGAATATTGTGAAGCAATACAAAGCTTATATTGTTGCTATATTGCTTTCACTGTTGTTGTTGTGGCTACCAGTTTGTGTATGTATATGTGAGAGCAGCTTATGTCGATATTGATAAATAGAAGTTTGTGACATGATGCCTAAGGCTTTTATTTTAGTTTAAACATACAAATACACTTAAACATGCACAAATATATAAACACAAACCGACTTGTACGGCGATTAACAAAAACTGCTGTTACTTTTCTGGCTGCAGGTACATTCTCTCTCCCTTTCACTACACCACAAGCACAAACATCAACAACATGGAATAATTGTCGTCATATTCATGCATATAGTAACAACAATTGTGTGCTTTTGTATGTACGTTCTGTGTATGTAGTGAATTTCTATAAACCTACAGTGCATAAATACATACATACATACATACATACATACTTTTGTACAGATGTTTAAGCTTTTGTATACAATACACTTCACACAAAAACATGGCACGCCAACATAATTACATGCAATTTGCAAAAACGAATGCCAAATGCAAAGGACTCCCTTAAGGGGAACAACACAGCACAAATAAAAAACAAATAAGAAAGTATAGCCAGTCAAGCCCGACCCATTTAAGACACTACAGCACAGTGAATAAAACAAAGAGTATGCCATATTTTAGAGTAATGTCTCTTCATAAGCCCGGCAAAAAAATTATTATGTAATGAACAAAGATCAATATAAGAGTTCGTTGTGTCGAGAGTTATTTCAAAGTCAACATCTCTTTGAGATTTGTTGGTCATTAAACGATTTTCGAGAAAACGTTTACGAACGAACTACAAACATAATAAAATAGTTAATAGGCAGAAAGACTCTTCCGGAAAGAAGTTTGTATGGAGGCCATGTGTATGAATAAATAAATAAATGAATTATGGACAGATCCTCACCATTTTCAATAGGTTTAGTCCTTATGACAATTAAAATGTACGATCTGTACTTTTCGCACTAAGTTACATGGGCAGACAACCAGTTAGCCAGCCAGCCAGCCAGCAGGACGAATGGACACCGCTAGATCGACTTAGGAAGTGATTCTGAGTCTTGGTATTTTGGTATACCTGGGTCCAGGAATTATTTCTTTTAGTGTTGCTTACACCAGCACAAACTTATAATGCCCTCTCCTCTATTCTGGTGTGGGTTTAAAATTAAAAAAAAACGAGAAAAAATATAATGCAACGAAAAATGGAATTTAAGTAACCCTAACAGGACTTTCTATTCCACTATAACACAAAACAGAGAATTAAAAAAAAAAACAAAAATCCACACAACACCACACCCATTTATACATTCATTTATTCATACCCCATACTATTCATTTGCTATTCTGACTTATTTTTCTTTCCACTTTGATGACGTTGTACATTTGTAAATTGGAAGGGAAAAAAACAAACATTAATATATTAATACGCTGCTGAAAGAAACGCGCCGTTTACATTCAAGAGTTTAAAGTCATTTAGACTGTTGCGGTATGTAGCCTTTTTTGTTTTTTTTTTTTAAATACAAATCCTAAAGTTTTATAGCCTTTACATGTTCTTTCCACGGAGTGCGTTAATTTAAAAACAGGGCTCTTAATTGGGCCAACCAATTAGTTGGCAACATTTCAGCAACTTTTGTTGGAGTGGGTTTTTTTTTTTTTGGTATGAAATTAGTTAGAGTAACGACAATTTTGATGAAAGCAGGGTTTACTTTTTCATTTCATGAAAATAATTTACAATTTTTACGTAAGAAGCATGAAAATGCTAAAATCAATTAAGTATTTTGTCGCTATAACGAATCCTACTCAATCAAAGTATCTACAATAATGGTCTCAGTTTTATTCTTCTCTTGGTATCTAGAAAAATAATGAACAATTTCTATATATGTATGTAATAATATAACAATATCCAACTTTGTAAAAATCAATTAAAAGTTGTGTCACTTTAACCAAACTTACCATATTAAATTAGTCAGAGTTGTCATAGTCACAGTATTAATTTCTTTTGGAGTTAAGAAGAGTAAATGTCTTTGTGATCTTTGCAATTGATTGAATTAATCAAATGTTTTGTCATTACAATTAAATTTACTTTGTCAAAGTATTTACAATTGTAGTCAAAGCCAATTATCTGAAATAGCAAATTAGAATTTTTTTACTAGTGACATTTCTTTCTAGAAAGGGGGGAACAATTTGATTAATCAATGGAAAATTAAAGAAAAGTTTTATTACCAAAATAAAATTTAAAGCTAATTAATATTTTTTTCAAATAGCTTTTCAAAAGTGGAAACAACTCCTGCACAGTGGAACATTTTGGTAATTTTCGGATCAAAAATCTGTAACTTTTGAATGGATGAGTATTTTTGTAAGAATTTTTTTTTGCTTTTTTTTCAAGCTTAAAAATCGAAAAAAGTACAGTTAGAAACACATTTTATATTCCTGTTTGAGTTTTTGTATAAAAGTTATATGTTAAGACGAGTTTCAATTGTATTAACAACTGACATTTGTTAATAGCTTTTAAGCTTAGATTTTTTTAGAAACTGACAACCTTCGACCCGAAGGCTTTCAAGGCACAATATTTACAAGGGCCAAAGGTTGTACTGTTTTAAAACATATTCAGCTGTAGTAGAGTTACAATAAAAATTCACTATCAGCAAATGTAAGATACTTAAAAAAATGCTTCTGAAGTTTAAAGTTTAGATTTATACTAGATTTTTCCAAACTGTATAGCCTGTATCTTCATCTTCAATTTTAATATAAATTATGTAAGATTCCTCGGGAGATGGTAGTTTATATTCAATTTGTCCTGACGAACTATCACACCCCCATTTGCAGTACAGAGTTAATCTTTGAAGATTTGTAATTTTTACACACTCTCTCCTTACAATCCGGGCTGTTGTGTGATCAAGTAGATCTCGTAAAGATTTAACTTTAGCATACTTGTTTGTAATTTCTATTGAAGTTGGCGGTGGATAGCAACTTTGTTTTGCTTGCCGAATTTTATATATGTTGGAAATACAGAAAATTTTCTTTCCAAAAAAAGATTTCTTAAATGCATGTATTGAACTTTTGTTATGTGCTGTTAAATTTATATGGAAAACTCTCAAAAAACTGAGTGCTTTTCATATAAATATTACCACACGTTCAGCCACTTGTGTTGTGAAAACAGCACATTAAATTTAAATCAATTTATCATTTGCTTGAATAATTTCAGACTCTTCCAGAAATTTCACAACCTCCTTCTTTTTGATTTTTGAAAAAGGCCTCAATAGTTCAATAATTTTTGCTTCATCTACTTTGCCAATTGACCGCAGTCCTTGGGTAAACGCATGATATAAAATGATATATTCCATAATCCTTTCATTCTTACGCTTTGTTGTTGATTCCGACGTTGCCTGATAAGAGCTGCATGGTCTTCCTCGTTTTTGTCAAGCATTTAAGGACTTACTGTTGCTAGCAAAGTAACAAAACATTTTGTATTCAAGCAATCTTCATTTCTTTCAAGAAACACTGTAACAATTTCGGTATTTTTAATATTAGTTGAATGTTCTAAAAACTTAACAGATTCTTACCATTTGCATTAACCATTAATGTACGCATTGAACATTTAAAATTATTCATTTTTACTTCCGTTGTTTTTTCTTTTAAACCAAATTGTTTAAGCCAACTTTAAAGGGATTTTGCTTGACAAATCACGTAAATTATTTTCTTGTTTAATAAGAAACGCAAAACTGCCAAGGTAAAAAAAGCTAATTCAATTTAAAACTTAGTTTTTTCATATCTGAGTTGTTCAACATTTTTGCATGCATTTTGTTTAAAGGCACGAAAAGGCAGCTATGTTTGATATTTATTTGAGATAATAAGTTAAACTTTAATTTTATTTTAAATCTAAATCGGCCGCAAATGGCGCCAACAGTTAAAATCATAGTCAAATTTGCGTAGGACAGCCAAAAAACATTATTTATTGCAAATAAATAAATTTTTAATTCTGCTAACACGATATACAAAACTCTTACCAAAAATAGAATCTGGACAAGATACCCTTTCCAACAAGGTATACCAATCCTAAAAAAAAATAATTATAAATATTTAAAATGCGTCCTTGGATATGGTAAAATTTTATCTCTCCAAATCTATAAAGTAGAGAGAACTGTGTTCGAATACTTCTGTTGACATAATTACTATAATTCCTGCAAATAATTATTGCTTGACAATTTAGCTTTACCATAAAATGTGTTTTATCGGTAATTTCAAACATTTGCAAGAACCAATTATGAGATGCAAACACTTAATATTTTCCACTGTGCCCCGTATTCACGAACGATTAGTAAATATAACGAACGTTTATTAAGGACAATTTTCATAGTAAATTTGTTCTTTAAATCTTTATTAATTTTTTTTTTTTTTTAACTTTCAATTTATTTATTGGATCTTTCTAAATTATATTAAGAAAATAACAATAAGTAAATCTTTATTAAATTAAAAAATTTTATTATCAAAATAATTTTCGTGGGAATATAAAATTTAATTTAAATGATTTTGTTATTCGTGCTTAATTCCCAATTTTTATTATTTGATAAAAACACTGAAATTTATTGTTGATGGGATAAGCTATTCCTATGCGCATTTCACTGGTTGCTTAGGCCAGATCATCAGGAAACTTCATCCATAAAGATTTTAGAAAATCTAAAGATATTAAACCAAATAAAACTGTTAAGTGTATAAGAATTACAGAAACAGTTCTATTTGTAACAATATCAAAGTTAAAACAAAATCATCAACAATAAACAGTGAGTTTATCTCTCCTTACATTCACCACTACAATTGATTGGAATTCTTCCAACATTAATTGTAGTTGTAAGTAGGTTAAGAAAAAACAAAATAAAAACCAAAACCACTCGCTTTATTGTTTTCGCAAACAAAATAAAAAGCGAGTTGCCAGTCAGTTTGTTTTAGGCCGTGGACCTGCCATAATGTAATTTACTTATTGCCTGTGTTATTTTATTTTTAATTTTCAAAAATTTCCTATTGTATTTATTGGTATCAGTAAATAGATTTTTTTTATATCAATTGCCGACAAACGTTCAAATATATTCAAAGTACATATATTTTTGCCCGTTATTCTTCCAGTACTCCTCAATATCTTGTGCGTGGCAAATTTTATTAAATCTGTTGCTTCCTAGCCGTGACCATAAAAAACATACTTTTTCCCTACATGTGTTGATGTATGGGTACTTTTGAGTTGGGTTTGCAAGTTAAAAAAGTTATGCAAAAAAGCGTTCCCATGCAAGAATATTTGCACCAAAGCAGCAAATTGATATGGATTACGAGAAAACAAGGCTAAGTTTTCTTTAAACGAACGTTGTTTTTGGAAGGTTTTTGGTTTACTTATAATAACGTTTTAATACCATTACTGCAACTGGATCCTTTCCATACTGTTGTCGTTATCAGACGGAAAAGCTTAAGAATCTAGTTTTTATCTTTTAACTGAGGTTTTTGTGCCTTAAAAAGTTTAAATTATTGGTAAAAAAAATTCATGATCATAGTATTATTATTTCAGATCTTTGACTGTTAACTAATTGTTTCTGATATTTTTTTATAAGCTTTTGTATTATTGCACTTCTTACAATTTAATTGTAGCAAAAGTAAATTAAAGTTGTACTAATTTGTTATCCCAAAATTGAGCTGTAAGTTTTAAAAACTGCTTGAGGGTCTTTGAATATTTTTTTCTTTGCATAGATGTCTATTAGTGCATGTATACCCAGCAAACATTTTCATTTCGGAATAATAGTTTTACTACTTAAATCATTTAGAAAAAAATTGAATTAGTTTTAGATAAAAATTTAATCAAGTCAATGAAGCAATTACTTATATCAACAACATTACTGTCCTAAATGTAATTTATATAAGCATGTTTTTTTTAATATTATTTACTTTATTACTAGTGCGAATTCAATTATTTTTTTTAATTAAAATCACAAATTTTAATTTTTTTTCTTTGTGTAGAATTTTTATGAATATTTCCTTTGATAAAAAACTCACGTGTAACACCTTGTATTTTATAATTGTTGATTATATTAAATATGTACCTCGATCATTTTACATTTAAACTTTGTGTGATTTTTTAACTGTCGACACATGAGAGATTTGTGAATGTCATTTGTCCGTCTTCTGGTTACAAGTAAATGAGCCTGTGTGTGCAATTTAAGTTGGCATCTTATTAATTTTGTGAATGCATATTTCTTCTATAAAGCCAGATAGCCGTCCGTTTGATTTTTTTTTAAATTTTCTTACAGAAATAAGTTATCAAAAGAGTATTGCATCATCTGCTTCACACTTTAAGATTTATTTTTAACGTTTAAGGTTTTAAAGATTTGCTCGTGCTGTGTGGAGAAATGGTACATCAACAAATCACAGGCACAAATTAATCGTGTGTGTGCGGCTTACGTGGCAAGAAGTGAAGTTTAATTTAATAAATTTAAATATCTTAAGAAATTAATTTATTGCACTGGAACGCACTATCGATAAAATTAACCGATATTAATTCGTTCCCACGACAATGGGTTCTACACTGAAAAAACCCCTTAATCCATCCGAACTAAAATCAAGCCTAAGCAGTGTCAATATTAACCATAGTAATAGTACGGATTGCCTTAAATAAAGTACATAATTTTTCGAAATAGCTAAAACAACTGCAGAAAACACTATTCCCGCGAATATCTCGAAAACAATTCTTGAGAGCAATAAATAAGTACAACATTCGTTTTCAGCTGCCCCTAATCTTAGAAAACATCCTTTATTCAAAAGTTCAAAATTTGCGGACAAGTGTTGTTTCTTATTTACTTATCCGATTCATATGTTTGTTTACAGAAGAACTAACAATTATGTATATACCCAGAGAAAAACATGTTAAAATATGGTCAGCTCCAACAACACTATTTTTAAATAAAATTTTATACACATTATGTTTCATTAAACCATTTTATAGTTCCCCACAACCATATTATGGTTAAAAAAGTCCTATATCAGGAAGGCGCAACCATATAATGGTTGCCTCCGAACATGTTATAGTTAATAATGACTAAAATATGTTTAACACTTATAACGAAACGGTTGGTTTTCAAACATAGCATGTTGCTCTTGGAAAATAGGAAAATACTATTGTTAATTTTAAAACAAAATATTGTCATATTTAACCATAATATGTTTAGATACAACCATAATATTGTTGTGGCTTCTTGATGAAGGACTAAATTAACCATAATATGGTTGTCGGTGGCAATAATATGGTTAAATTAAACATAATATGTTCATAATTTTATTTAAAGTAGTTTTGTTGGAGGTGACTATATTTAAACATGTTTTTTCTCTGCGTGTAAGACACCAGCAGCATACCCGAAATGGTTTTCGTAATCATTCTACTTTAAACATTTAACTAAATAATCTTAACAAATTGAATTCGGGAATTTTTGAGATTTTATGTTACTTTTAAAACATGAAAATAATGTATGTTTTTCTTTTTAGAGTGTTGTTGTTGTTTCTACACAGAACAATGAAATAGTTATTTACCTCCTTTTGAAGTGTTATTATTGTTTCTACAACAACTTTTATAAACACACGCTTATGCACTCATTTTGGTTTTTGAAAGCTAGATATCCCATTTTGAATTGGTTTAAGTACTTTTTGGTATTAGTCGTACCTCAATTTTGAAGTATGACTTGCACTTAAAGTAAATGAAAAATACTTAACTTTAGTACGAGGTTTTTCTTTCTTTGTACGTGCCGCAATGACTCGGAATTCAACAAATATCGATCAAGGTTTGTCAACTCATCACCACCTGTTATGCAGGTCTTGCTGCTACAACAAAAACAACAGATTTAATTTAAACTGTTAAAGTTAGTTCATTTTGTTAGGCTCGGTGCTAGCGAGTCAAATTATCTGTGCGAGAGTTGCGGCTTAGAATCCTGGCACTCCTTAATTTTTCACTACACACAAAGAAAAAACATGGTTGTGATAAACATATTCTAAGAGCAACATATTATGCTAAGATTCATGATTGTAGCCACGATATTACGATTATAATTGAATCATATTATGACCAAATATATTCGTAATATAACATCATACTATTTTGCCCTTCATCATATTCTTATCATGTTAAAGATAATAAGATAAGAAGTAATCATATTATGATACATCACCACTTTCAAAACAATAAAAAATAAATTGAATTTTTTTGCATCGATTTGTTACCCAGTAAAAACTTCGCCTACTTTTTCAAAATGAATAGCTTCTTTCACTCATTATTTTGAAGCTCTCTTCTATAACTACTTTTTCTGGATGTATTTTAGTAAAAAAATAATGACTTACTTTTGAATGCGTTAATTTTGGGACATCTCTTGTAAAATTCATTGGTTCTCTCATTGGAATTGCAAGTAGTGCTTTTATGTTTTTCTGATTACTCAACACATTATTTTGTAGGCGAAGTTTTGACTGGATATTTTGTGGCACTTTACAATTTTTTTTTAATGTTAATACAATTTTTTATTTTTTTATTTTCTCTAAACTTTTTTTTAATGGACATTTTTTTTAACTGTGTTTCAACAATTCACTAACAAATAATTCGATAGGCATATTTAAAACAAACGACACAACTGATTTAAAATTATTTTACAAATGGCGCTAACATAATTTTATTAGAGTAAAGATATTTTGATCGCTACTTAATCATACTATGACTACACTTCTTGTGCACGACAACAACATATTGTTACAATAAACATAGTGTAGTTGCCTTAACCATGCCCCACCATATTTTTACTCCGCGTGTAGAAGCTTTTTCTCTGGAAAAGAACTACTCAGTTCTGTGCTTACTACATCCAGAGAAAAATCATGTTTAAATGTGGTCAACTCCAACAAAATAATTTTTAAAGGAAATATTTACCATATTATGTTTAATTTAACCATATTATTATTGACGAGAACCATATTATTATTAAATTAGTCGTCAATCAAGAAGCCACCACCATATTATGGTTGCCTCCGAAAATGTTATGGGTAATAAAACCTAAATAATGTTTAACACTTCTAATACCATGGTTGTTTTGCAACCATAGCATGTTGCTCTTGGAAAAGGGGAAAATAATATTGTTCATTTTAAAACAAATTATTGTCATATTCAACCACAACATGCTTAGAGGCAACCATAATATGGTTGTGGCTTCTTGATGGAGGACTTATTTGAAAATAACATGGGTTTCGGTTAAAATAATATGGTTACATTAAACAAAATTTGGTTAAAAATTTCTTTAACAATCGTTTTGTTGGAGGTTACCATATTTAAACATGTTTTTCTCTGCGTGTAAATAAAAAACAAACACATTGATGCTATTGGAAAACAGTAACTTCATTTTAAGAAAAAGTTAATATTAAAAGGCCATTCTGTAAAATCTTCTGGATATCTTCCTTAAGCGGCGAAGTATTGACATTTTCGATGATAATCAAATACTACTCTACCAAATGCTTCCAAAGACATGTAAGTAGTTCTACTAGTTGCTGCATTGTTTTTATTCCTCTTCTTTATTTTGGAATATTAAATGCAGTGCGCCGAGGCACACAAATAGGCTCATTGCATATATGCATCATCCATCCAACAAAAACAACAGCATTAATATCAGGAATAGGAGTAATAGTAAAGGCAAAAAATAAACAACCATACCTCTTGTATGACACAACAAAATAAATACTCGTACCAAAATAAATTTTACAATTTTGCTGGCAACATTCCTATCCCTACCATAACTAACTACTACTTGTACATACTCGCATGCACATGGAAACACTAAATAACTGGCTGAATGACTGACTGGCTGGCTTTAAAATTCTGAACAAAAGATGTAAAAAGGCAAAAGAAAATATCAGACGAATTCAACGCAAAAGAGTTTGTTTATCCGTTGGCATCGGAACATTTTTATTTTGTTTATGAATTTGATTGTGTTTTTGTATGTGTATTTAAGTATGTGTGTGTGTATAAGTAAGTGAGTGCCCTGCAAATAATAGGACTGGTCCAAATACGCGTGTAAAATGTAGCCCACAAGGGACCAGGACTAGTCCAAAAGTAACCCAAACGTATCGAAAAAAATGGAAAACATTACGATGAAAACTACTCCATTGTGTACACAAGAGGGCTAGTTTAAACTTAGTTTAAAAACGAAAACATGTCGTTCATAAAACCGAAGACATGTCGTCTCACTACAAACACTTTTTAACAATGACATGGTCCATGCTTGCGTTACATCGGACCAGTCCATGGAGTAGTACATTTCATGAAATTGGATCGGGTGGTCCAATAATATTTGCAGGGTGAGTATTTTTTTAGGGGTTTTTATGAATATGAGATTGTGTGTGTTGGCTTTTTTGGAATGAGTATGTTGTTGCGTTGAATAGCAACAGTTGTTGTAATAGCTTTAGTGGCAACAGTAGTGTATCATCAACAAATATCCCATAAAAAACCAAATGAACAAACTATTTTGAGTATATGAATCTATATGAGTTGAGCCACTTGTTTGCCGCATTAAGAAAACAAATTTTGTATTTGGGATTTTCGCCAGAGGCAGGGGCGTAGATTTTAAATATGTAATCAATTAGTGTGATATTTTAAAATCAAGGGATAAAACTTCAAAACCAAAGTTTCACCCCCTTATGCGAAGAAAAGTTCGATTGCTGATTTGGAATAAATGAAATCAAACGAATCTGAAATTAAAAATATAAAATTATTATTAATTTATTATTTTATTCTTAAGAATAAAAAATGTATTAAAAAGATCATATCAAACCACTATTTGCTTCTTTTTTAATTCTCTACTTTTTAATTCTTTGTCGCTTATAAAGGATGGTTTAAGGGTTTTAAATAAAACATAAATTATTTAGGAAATTTATGTCATTTCTTTATATTATGATAATTTGGTTCAATTATGTATGAAACAAAATATTGGCCAAATGGACACCTCCATCCGATGGTCCAATTTTTCGATGACGCTGAGGTATAATTAAGGTTCTATGCCGTTAATGTGCCGAATTATCTTCTCCTTTAGCTCTTGAATTATTGCTGGCTTATCGACGTACACTTTTTCTTTCAAATAACCCCAAAGAAAGTAGTCCAACGGTGTCAAATCACATGATCTTGGCGGCCAATTGACATCGCCACCACATGAGATAACACGGCCATTGAAATTATCGCCCAAAAGAGCCATTGTTTCGTTAGCTGAGCAGCAAGTGGCACCGTCCTGTTGAAACTACATATCGTTTATATCCATATTTTTCAATTCGGGCCATACAAAGTTCGTTATCATCTCACGATAGCGAACACCATTCCCAGAAACTGCCTCTTTTTGAAAAAATACTGCCCGATGATGCCGCTAGCCCATAAACCTCAACAAACAGTCACTCTTTGTGGTTGCATTGGTTTTTTGACAATCACTGTTGGATTATTATTCGCCTAAATGCGGCAAAACTGCACACTGACTCCACTGAGGTGAAAATATGCCTCATCACTAAATCACTAAGTGCACAATATGCATTTTGATTTCAACGCCCATCATAAGCCTGAATAACTTTAACGCCTTGCTCGATTGTGTAACTTTCCATGGTTCAGATTGAGTTAGTCTGAAATTGAGAAATGTCAAATGAAATGCAGAAAACAACTTCACGTTTAGGTGTTGTTCACGTTCAACATCGGCACTTTATAAAATATAAGTCAATAATTATAAAACCTGAAATGTTCTTTTTCAAAACCATCTGATTTGTTCGAACGCTGCTTGTGACGCTTACAGAAGTAGAAAATAAACCTACGTTTTTGTCATTTCTTTTCGATTTTTCTTTTCGCTGCTAGGTCCTTGAGATCACCAATGTTTTCAAATGTACATCATAGGCTGACTGCCATTTGGTTTACTTCTTGCAATTCTGGAATATGCCCTACTTTATTCTTAGGTTCTTAAAACTGGATCTCGTGCCGTAAAAGGTGAAAAGTTCTACCGCAGCGTAGAACTTATTTAAATAAATCATTTTATTTTTGACGAAAAAACAGCAAATCCTTTAATTTTTCAATCTCTTTAAGAGTTCAAATATAAAAAAAATATTCAACATTTTTTAGTTTTCGAATTTATTTTATGAGCTAAATTTCAGTTATGTATTTTATAAAGCTTTTTTGTAATAGTCCTATTCCTTCAATTTTTCAGAAATGACTTTATACACTTCCAGACTTTTATATTGTATTTTCTTGTTACATTTTACCTCAGCTTTCCTTTGTAACAAGAAAATCAGGAATCAGTGCTCCGTTTGCATTTCTAAATGGTGCTGTATTTCAAGCTCGCCACACAGAAAAAATTATTTTTCGAATTCAAACAAAAAATTTGTAAAATCAAAACATTTTTTGTCTGAAATCGGTCCTACAAACAAATTCGCATATTCAAACAATTTATTTGCATTTTGTTTACTAAAAAAAACACTGATTTTTTCAAACAAATAATTTACAGAATCAAACAAAAAGTTTACTGAAATTCATATAAATTTCAAGCAAATAATTTTGCTGAATCAAACAAACATTTTTTGCACAAGCAATGACGCGCACCCAAGCTATCACTGAAGGAGAAGATGAAGGCAGAAGCAGAGCGGCGGCTGGCTTTAAGACACATGTTTTGTTGGAATAATTTTTGAACGAAGTCTTGTTTATACACACAATGTTTTTCTTCATCACTCACTGTTGCTGTATCCTTTCCTTGGCTAAAGAAGAAGAAATGTAACAAACAACGGCAGCAGACCGACTCGATATGCTTTTCGTCATCATTTTATTTTTGTATTTGATGTATTTAAGTAAACAGTTTTCAAAAATTGAATACGGGATTTTGTTTTTCATTCTTTTTTTCCAACTTTGAAACCAACCAAAAATTTATTTTGTGTCTTATAATGTGGTTGTTGTTTCTGTTGTTTAAAAAAGAATGAAACCTTTTTTTTACCTGGAATTTTTTTTTGTTTTTTTACTAATAACCTCGTCGCGCTATTTTATCATCTTTCTTCTTGTTGTACTTTTTTAAAGCGTCCAAAAATAAACTGTATGTGTTTTGTGTTGTTGTTCTTATATTTCACATAAAGAAGTGTTGCTTACGATCAAATAAAAAATGCAAAAAACGACAACATTAAAGAGCGTTAAATATTTCATACAAAATTATGAAAAATTGAAACCAATAAGCGCGTATATTATATTATTGAAAAGTTGTCAACATTTTTGTTGGTTAAATAAAAATCAAACAAAAATATAAATTAATTGAATCAGTAAAAAAATTTGTAGAAATTAAAAAAAATTTCAAACAATCGTTTGTTTTCTAATAATTCGATTGGCGACAAATTCAGTTGTGATCACGAATCTGTTTTCTCTGTTTTGTGTTAAAAATAAACTTATTAACTCTATATTTTTAATCTGTTAACAGTACATTTATTATCGTTATTATTTAACGATAATTTTTTTTGTGTCGTTAGCTACCGTCATTGTTTGCCGATAAAAATTTTTAAAATTTCATTACAGAATAGTTATTAACGGCAATTATCGTTAACTAATGAATTTTGCCTACTGAACAACAATTTTTTGTCGTTAAAAAGTTACAAAATTTCAGTACAGGACAATGTATGTATGACATTTAAGGTTTATAAATTTAAAGGAAGTAAAACAACAAAAAAAAAAAAAAAACTTCATCTTGTGCAAAATATTTTATTGTTTCATTTATCAAACACTTTTGTGAGTGAAATTCAAGCGAACTTGATTTAAATCGAATTAAATTGCAAAATATGAGCAATTTCATATAAATAATTATCCTGAATTCTATGGTCACCTTGGTATTTAAAATATATTTCTTTTTATTTAAGTTCATTAATAAGCCATTTAAAACATTTAATTTTTTTTCTCACTAAAACAGCAGAAATATTGTTTTAAAGTGAAATTTAAATTTAAGTTTATTTTGCTTCTTTGATGAAAATCGATTTTAAAAATAAATTATTTTAAACCGAGAACAGCGTTCTGAGTATCTTTAAAAATTGTATAACTATAAATAAATTTTCCTTACGCCATCTGCCTGTTTTTCAAATAAAAATATTCGTTTGGGAATTCACATTAAAACAACAATAAGAAAACTCAAATTTGTTTTTGTTTTCTTAACGAACATTTTTATTTAAATTTCAAAACCAGGCAGTAAATGAATTTTATAATTGCTTAAAATTCTCACACCTTTTTAAAACGACCGTTTTGAAATCGAACGATTTTCATCAGATGCCTGAATCAATGCACCCAATTCACTGATTAGGAAGAAAAAAGTATGGTTGCAAGGCAACTCACGTATACAATAAAAATATTTTGGATCGATAAATTTAATGATGAATTTTGACTTTAAGTGCAAACTTTTATAATGCTTTTGAACTTGGACTTTATATTTATATTTGCATTCACAAAAATTAGCAAAAACAAAAAATTATACTTAAAGGAATAAAAAGTTTAAGCAAAAAAAATTTTATTTAAGTGGCTGAACGTGTAGTAAAATTTATATGAAAAACATCTTAGTTTTTTGAGTTAATTAAATTAAATATTTTTTAGCACTCAACGCTTAATCGGACAAATTTTTCCAACTATCAAATCGTGCGATTGTTAGAACATACAATCGCACGATATGAAATTTCAAAACGCCAGATTGATTTTATGGTGTTCTGAAACTCGTGCCTTTTGCTTGCGATCAATCTGCCATAGTTTCTAAGGCCCTAATTTTGTAAAACACAACGCACGCCAAAGTATTATATTGAAAGCAAAAACAAATTCATAAATATTTTGTAATTTTGTTGTTGCTTTGTACAGAAATTTATATACCGTTTTAAAATTTTCAACGCCACAAGCAATAAGGCGTATGCAATCTTAAAAACCAATGTGAATTTCCGTTAGAGGCAACAACAAAATTACAAAATATTTATGAATTTGTTTTTGCTTTCAATGTAATTCTTTGTCGTTGCATTGTGTTTTACAAAATTAGGGCCTTAAGGTTCCCTTGAGCACACTTTTGCAATTTGAAGTCACCAAACTTCTTGCGATTGCGATTGCGATTGCGATTTACATTACACGCTGCTTTATGCAATTTCAAGTCAAGATCGCAAATGTAAAGCGTTTTGCGATTTTTAGAACATGCCCGTATACTTAAAAAAATCTGTATTTGGTTACGTATCCAGAAAAGCGTGCAAGCGCTTTGGCTCTACCAAACTTTGGTTTACATCAGGCTCTAAAGAGTTCCACGCTTTAAGAGTCTCCTTGTGCTGAATTTATGTAAAATTTGAACTTTACTCTGTATACTCTCCTAGTTAACTGCTTCCACAGATGCTAAATTATATTAAGATCTTGGCCCTGTACGGGCATTTCTATACATATACGGCTTTTATAGATAAACCACGGCTTGGCAACAACTGATATGTGTTTGAAACCAATGCACTCTGGGAAAATCCGGCCAAAAATCCTTAACTTCTTTATGTCTTTGCGTAAATGGCTGAAATTTGGTATCAAACTTAAGAATAGCATGTTTGATCCCTAAGTTATATTTTGGACACGTACATACAGGGGTTGGCTAAATAATCATGGACGACCCAAAAGTATCGAACAAATCTAAAAAAGGGCTTTGGAGGTGTAATAAAATATGTTAATTTGTAGCGATTATAGTTATTAATAGTTTTTGGAATATCTATAAATGCTCACCTCCTGTCCCCCTATTTTTTGCCTACCTAAGCAAATAAAAGAAGATAAGATCATATATGGTTATAATATAATATGTGAACTTATGTGATTATATACATAAACATATGTATGTGTGTATATCTTTACATAACTCAGCCATGGATCTGACTTGAGCTCGTGTGGAATGGGTGAGGGGGGATTGTTTAAGAACCTTCAACTGAAACATACTATTTTGCAAAATTTCTTTTGGAAAACCCATAGAAATGGTATATATTCTTCCGTTTCAGGTGGGTATGGTGCTGAAGTAAATTGGGATGAGTACCAATTAATTTTTCTTCCCCTGCATAACAATATATAACAAATATCAAACCTCATAGCTTTCTTATTTCTTTCAGTAAATAGCTGAAATTTGCCATTTAAATATTGGGCATATATTCAGTATAAAAATAAAAATAGCTTAACAGAAAAAAAGTACCAATTATATTAATATATTCGAATTTCCAAATGTACCAAAATTTATTTGAGAGCTGTTGAAGAGAAGAAACACAATTAAAATTTTATTTTTATCTTTATTACTTAAGAAGATAAATTGTTTACCAAAAAAGTACCAAAATTATATTTTTTCCCTTTTTTATACCCAAAATGTGAAAATTTTAAAAAGTACCAAACACATGACTAATTCATTTTCGATTCAATAATGAAATTTTTTAAATTTTGCGTTTGCCTCACGATGTTAGATTTTACCCGTTTTTACCCATTTCTAACCCCTTAAATTTTCAAAAGTCTCTACTCTTTTATTACATATAAAATTTAAAGTGTCTGGCTTAAGTTGTTTGGACTGGACGATGACCAAGCAGTCAGTCACGCTAATCTTATAAAAAAATATTTGAAATCAATAAAAATGATCTGGTGACTAGGGGTGGCAGGTGGTAGCAGCTGAAATGTATGGTAATTACTCTTGATACTAAACAGTACTAGATATAATTTTCACTTAACCTCCCCTAGCCCCACGTTTTTGTTATGGTCTCTTTAAATTTGGCTTACTTTCGGTTTTATTTTTTTTTAAAATTAACTCACAATCACTTCAATTATCCAAAAAATTAACGCGGACAAAATCACAATTATCACATGGAATGATTAATTACTAATAACGTGCTTATTTACAAAGAAAACTTTAAAGAAAAATTAATAGCTTTCTTTTATTTCAAAGTACAAACATCAACTTTGAAAACCTTAAATTTGTAAGAAAAAAATTATCTACTTTGCTCCGGTATTAACAGTAAAATATTTATTCAAGAGCCAAAATAAGAAATGAGTTGTATGTTTTGAAGTGTTCGCTATAATCTGTCATCAAAATTTTATAAAAATTAAGTAAAACAAATAAATTATTTTTGGCCGGAATTTCCCAGTTTGCAATCGCTTGCGATACCCAATGTCTCTGCACTTTGATTTATATTATCTTTCGGAATGTTGAAATTAACAAATTTGTCTATTTTACCATCAATAAAATGCGAATTGCCAAGTCAAACACTCGACATTCACCACAAACCATAACAAGGCCCCATCTACGCATAACAGTAACTCATATATTTTTTATACCCTTCACCGAAGATGAAAGGGTTCATATTAGTTCGTCATTCCGTTTGTAATTTCTACAATCTAAGTCTATACACTGCGTATTATCAAGTTAGCGCCCCCGCTTTCACTAACAGTTAATGTTTAATATTATCTGATCGAATTGAGATGCAGCCTACAGTATTTATACAGTAACCTCCTATCATTTCCCTTTAAAATAAAGAAACAATGACTGCTGTTACACCCATGACAATGTTTTAATATATTTTTTTACAGAAACTACACACAAAATAACATCGGGAAAATTGGTCAACAGGATTGCGCCATCTGCGCTTCAATTGAATTGGAAGTTTGAGCCACTGTATGGCTTTTTAATGCTTACATATTATTTTTTTTAACAGTTTTAAATCCAATTAGTAATGTTTCTTCGAAAATTCGGCCAGGAATTGAATTGTACAGTTGCTCAATGTAATTCAACAAAATGGTGGACCAAGCGTGTTTGATGCCTTCGATTAATTCGGCTTTTGTGCTATAAAGTTTTCCAGACTCAAACCCTTTTCAACCAGCCTTCCCCAGATGTTCTCCCTGATATTAAGGTCGGGCGAGTGTGGTGGCTATTCAAGGACCTTAACTTGTTGGCGTTGTATCCACGATTTTACGGATCGGGCTGTGTGGATTGGTGCATAATCATGCTCGAGATGCCACTTTACATTTTCAAATATGTTTTGAAAATAGGGAAAAACCGTTTTCAAAACGCTTGTGTAGCTATCCGAATTCATACGCGATGGTAAAAACTGCAGCTCACAGATGCCATAGTAGGATATTGCTCCCCACACCATAACGCCTCCACCTGGCTGTATAGGCGGTTGAAAAAATGTTCCTCCTTACGTTGGTCATGAAAATAGTAATTATATCCATCGGCCCTTCTAAATTAAATTTCTGAAAATCTGAAAGAAAATGTAATTCCACTGAGTAGACCACGTCATGTGCGTTCGAACTAAAGCTAATCGTAGTTCCTTACTAACCATATTAAAATTTGCTTTTTTTTAATTTTTCCCTCTGTAGGTATTCAGCTTTCCTAATTACGCTTTGATCTTTTGACAAGTTTGCCTAAATACACCTTTAATCTCTGATTTTGTCCGAAGACTCATGCTTGCCTCTGTATGGCTCGCTTGTCTGCTAGGGAAGCCACCCGATTGTTACCGCCCTTGAAGTCTTTTCCGTAGTGTTCCCTATTTTTAAGAAAATTTGACACAGTCTTTCTATTCCTTCCAGTTTTTCAGAAATTTTATGGAACGATAATCCAGAATCATAGTAAGCTCCAATCTTTGCTCTTTCTTCCAAAGATAAAATAGTCCTCTCACATAATCGCTCTCACATAATTGCTTTCTGCATAACTTTTAGTAATAACTTTGTGCAAATGTAAAGATTTATACAAATGAAAATATGTGTATAATCTAGATTAATTTTAAAATTTCTTTTTTGTTAATATTTTAATATATGCCAAAATATTTTTTGCCAGCTTGCCTCAATAATGCCTTTAAGGTGCTTAGGTCTATGATCAATATGAATTGTTTTTATAATTTAAATAAATAAAAAAATTATTTTTTAATCAAATAATCTCATTCTAAAATTTTTTTGCTTTTTAATAAATATTCCATGGTCAATTTATTTCTATTGTCTTGATAAATAAAAACAAGTTAGAGTGCTATATTCGGTTGTGCCGAATCTTTGATACCCTCCACCGAGAGTTTAAATATTTCAGGAGTGTGCTTAAATACAGACCTCACAGTATTTGTTCCGCTTTTAGGCGGCTTAAAGTCTATTCCAAAAAGCCATATATAAAACATAATTTGAGCTAATTTAAATAATAAATCATGATTTGTTTCGAAAATACTCCTACGAAAACACAGACAAAAATAAAAATTAATTTCAATTAAAAAATTCATTTAATTTTCACCAGCAAACAAATTAATAGTATTAATTAAACGATTAATTCACTAGATTAAATGTTCAATCCACTTGATTAAATGTTTAATTCATTTGTATTTAAAACTGATTTTATTTTTGATTAATGCTTTAATTGATAAAAAGATTTGGATAATTTTTTGTGTGAACAGAAAAAAATAAAAATAGATTTCTTAAAAAAATTTATGATACTAATTAAAAAATTAATTAAAATTTTACCAGTTAACAAATTAATAGTATCAATTATATGTTTAACTCAATTGATTAAATTTTTGACGATTTGTTTTTGCATTGTTTTTAATTTTGGTTTTAAATGCATATAAAAAAAGTTCTTCCGAAATTCATAAAAAAATTTTCCAAAAAAATAAATAATAAATAAGAAAATAAACAAAATTTTTTGGAGCTTTGCTTAAATCAGTGTTCGAAAATAAACAGAACATTATTTAGCGTTCGGCTCATACACCCAGGAACGATGTCTATTTTTTTTGCCCCCGTATTCATAAACGATTTAAATTCAACAAACGTTTATCAAGGATCATTTTCATAGTAAATTTTTTATATAAACCTTTATTAAATTTAAAAAATTTTGATGAATACAGGCATTAGCGTTTTAGTCCTTAATACCGTTCGTAACTATTTTCAAGAAAAAGCCATACATTATATTTTGTTCTGTTCTTCGTTAAAAACAGAACAATTGTAGTGAAAGTAAAGACAAACACTATATATTAATGTTCTATTATGCTTCTTTTTTTACATTGGTAAAGACATGAGCAAACAAAAAATGTTAGCAACGACCGCAGCACGAACAGCTAAGAACCGAATACTAAGAAGCTATATTTAGTGTTTATTTTTAAACACTGCATAAGATTTCGACAGAAGATCCTTTTTTTACGATGCAGCACCTCAAAGGTTAAGGCTTCCAATGGGCTTAACATATTTTATCCAAAACTGTAACAGACATACAAAAATGCAGTAAAGTAAGTGAAAGAACTCCATAGCCCCGGTAGGCTAGCTAGTAGTGAGCTAGTCTATCAGCCCCGGGGTTGCGGGTTCGATTCCCGCCAGAGACTCTGGTTTCAAGGCATTTCCTCACTACGAAGCAGGTTTGTAAGGGAGAACACTAAAAAAGGCCGATCGTTACATACAAATTGCTTCAAAGTGGGAACTTGCCATATAAAATTCATGTCTTCCGTCATCGCAATGGTAGGCAAAACGTTGATGTTTTTCCCTTACAAACCTGCTTCGTTACAAGTTCCATTTTTTATTGGGAAGATAGGGGCCTGCCTAAATGCTTCAGAGCTCTATTTAAAAATGTTTGAGTTATTAATAATAATTAATTTAAAAAAAAATTTATTTTAAATAACATCAGAAGTCAATTAGTATTTGTATTTTCCAATTACGGATATA
Organism: Pollenia labialis; assembly: GCA_949318255.1. Taxonomy (NCBI): domain Eukaryota; kingdom Metazoa; phylum Arthropoda; class Insecta; order Diptera; family Polleniidae; genus Pollenia; species Pollenia labialis. The sequence continues at coordinate 118,720,103 of OX439140.1, forward strand.
TTGGTGAAACAATAACTAATTAGAAGGGTTTTAGTTTACTTAATTCTCAAGTCAAATTAATTTATATTGCAGAAAGTTAAATTAAAAATGTGGAAGGTAAAATAGCCCGACAAATTAAAAAACAAAATCCAAATAGTTTTGCAAAAAAAAAAATAAGGATTTCAAAAAATTAAATAAATTTCAAATATTTTTCAACTGATCTGTAGTGCAATTCACTAACTTTTAACACATTATAATTGTTAACTCTAGCCACACATTTTGATGTTTGCACTAACCACTATGTTATTCAATAACTTATTTATTACCACGGTAAAATATTTAATATTTCTCTCTATTCAAATTGATATATCGTGGCAAGTCTGCGAAGAGAAACATCAAAATAGGATAAAAAAACAAAGAAGAATAAAAAAACAACACAAAAAACTTTTAATTTTTAGATTTTAAATGATATTGTGCAAAGTGCGTAAAACCAGCGTTTAAAAAGCTGCAGTTGAGATAGTAAAAGTCATAAGATTGTGCTGTAACTTCGACATCTTTATTTCTCATTGGACAAAAATAAACTGTTGCCTTTACTTCTGATTCATTAAATGAAAACAGTAAAGGCAAAAGCAAAAAAAGAAAAGTTGTATACAACAAAGAACATCGGCAGTCGACATGTTCGAAAGTGTTTGGTTTGACAGACTGAAACTTTAAAAAAAAATCCCGTAGTTACCGAAGATGGGACGTTGTGTTTTTTCCCGAATTTTTTTTTTTAATAATACATGTGTACATTAATACATACATATGTATTTATTTTAATGCTTAACAATCTTTTTAATTTTTTATTATTTAATAAAACGTATGTACTTATGTACACATGTATTAAAAAAAAATCCGGAAAAAAACGCAACGTCCCATCTTCGTTAACTTCGGTATTTATTAAAAGTTTCAGTCTGTCAAACGAAACACTTCCGAACATTTCGAGTGCCGATGTTCTTTGTTGTTTTCAACTGTTCGTTTTTTGCTTTTGCCTTCACTACGACTGTTTTCATTTAATGAATCAGAAGTAAAGGCAACGGTTTATTTTAGTCCTATGAAAAATCAGAAAGTGGAAGAAAAAGCAATTTTTTGATCTGCGTAAAAAATTACTAATTTTTTATCAAAGTTATTTTGGGAATACAAAATTTTTTATTAATACGATTTCCGAATGACGTGCTAAATCCCCAGTTTTTCATATTTGATAAATACACTGAAATTTATTGTTGAGGGAAAGCAAGCTTCTATGCGCATTTCACTGGTTGCTTAGGCCAGCTCATTAGGAAACCTTTTCCAAAGATTTTAGAAAAGCCAAAAATATTATACAAATAAAACCCTAAAGCGAATAGTTTTTATTATTTTATGTTATCATTTTACTAATTGAATTTTAATTAAATAAATTTTTTTTAATTTTATTTGAGTCAAGTGGTTTTCTTAAGGATAAATAAATAAGAAGCTCCACGTAAAATTGGTATGTGATAAGAAGTGGATAAATTGTAGGCTAAATACCTAACAGCCATATCATTTATCGACAAAAATGTTGGTGTTAATAAACCACAATTTGTTTTGTTAAAAATTACAGGTGACTGCAACGCTGGCTTTTAACACCAGCAGATGTCGTTAAAAGTGGTTAAAATTTTTAACGAAACAATTGTGGTTTAAAAAGCATAGTGAATCACACTACTGGAATTAAAGTGGGATATGAAAATTATTTTTTTTTACTGCACTGGCATTCTTCAAGTATGTTCGTCCTATAACTTCGGTTGACGTTCAAAGATAATTTTCCGTGGTCCAAAGTTTTTGCGTCTGAACAGACAAAATTTATTTTTCATAAAACAAACAAAAATTAAAATAATTATTTTTTTTTAAATATATTGGAATAACAATAGACAATAGAATTTTTTATATTTTTGGTTTTAATAAAATTAAAAAACGATTTTTTATGTTTTTAGTACATATTTTTTATATTTTTAGTGGATATTTGGGATTTTTTGGTGCATTTTTCTATTTTTTAGTGCATGAAAATCTTAACCCTTGTTTTAACTGATAGTTAATTATAACCGAACTTGCTGAAGTTTTCCGATTGTCGTATGAAAAAGAAATTCTGGGTGGGATTTTATATTTCAAATTATAGATCGTTGATCACAAAATTCAGAAAATTCATTTAAAGTATTAAAAAAAATCCTTAATTAGACCAAATTTCAATACAGTCATAATATTTTTTTTATACCATTTTATGCGTATAGAAGTACTTTTCGTAAGGCCATTTAAATTTCAATCACGAACTGCTTAAGATAACTAGAAACTATTTAACATAAAATCTGTTGTTTTCTTTTGAGTCTTTCAAAAGAGAGTTTGTTTTTAGCAGAAGGACAGACATACAGACAGTGCGAAAACGGCTAAGAATAACACAAGGACCCAGATTATATACATACAATGGTATACATTATGGGGTCTTAAATGATTATTAAACAAGTTTCACACAGAATGATAAACTTAGTATGCCCTTATTCACCTCTAGTGTGGAAAAATATTGAGATTTCTAATTCTTACAATAATTTTGTAATTAAAGTCATTTATTAATGCAAATTCGAAGTAATTACATTTGCGATTAAATTATAGAAACAATTTAATTGATCAATTTGCATCTTCTGTGCGTTTGGTTGTGGTATTTCATTTTAGAACAACAGTGCGTATGAAAATTTATTTATTCTAGAGAATTATAAGTCATACGCCCCAGTTATTATAAAACAATTCTAGATAATTTTTAAGATTTAAAAGGAATTAATTAAAGTTCTATACTTCACAAAGAAACTAAAAATATGATGAAATCCCACAATAAAAATAAAAAAGAAGAATTCGATTTAAACTGAATTTAACTTGATAAAGACAATATCAAAATGAATAATTTGTAAATCTTTTTTACTGAGTTTACCGCAATTGAAATTTTCAAAAGTCAGTGTTTTTTAAAGAAATTAAGTAAAACTAAGCAAGAAGTCTTAAAAAAGTTAAGAAGTATGTATTCATCTGGTACATTGTTCGATGAAATGGCTATTGATATGAAAAAAACATTTCAGCTGCTCGTAAATTCTACAATTGAATTTAAACGAAAAATGTATGTCAAAGGGTAAATAAACATAAATAATTACAATATTTCAAGCAACGTTTAAGAGAATTTCAACTCAAATGCTTGCAGAGTCCTGGTATTTTATACTACAGAAAATTAAGAGAAAAATAGCCAGGAGAGAAATGGAATGAATTGGAAAAGTTTAACGAATTCAAAAAGAGATTTCGAGAAAACAAATTCTGAGAGTATAAAATAAAAAGAACGTAATAATGATTAAATTTGTTGTAGGAGTTAAACAATTGTTGCTGCTTCAAGGTACAGAGAGTTTCGGTAAACTTTACTGAGAAATGGAGAGCATATACTGTTTTGCTAATAATGTTGTTTATTGGGGGAGAGTTATGTCATTATGATGTTTATATAAATGATGATTATTATGATTGCTGCTGCTGTTGCCTGGTCGTTGTCCTCATTTCAATATTTTTTCCTGTTATTTCTAATTTTTTTTCTCAGCTTTGCAATGTTGGAGATATTTTGTAGTTGTAGATTTTGTTATTGCTTTATCTAGGTTCCTGGTTTTAATTTAAACTTTAACAGTAAAACAGAAATTCAATTCCATTCTGTTCCATATTAAAATTATTCTCTTTAGAATGGTTAAATTTGAAAGGGACTCGTTTTTCTTAAATGTCTTTTGATTTACTACTTTTTCTGTAGTTTATTTTTGCAAATTTTACATTTATAGCCAAAAAATTTTTGAATGCCAAAAAAATAAGAGTTTTTTTTTTGGAAAATTTCAAGAACCTCATGTTTTGCGCTGTTTTTGGTTTAATGTTGTTATTGCTGTTGCTTTGCTTGTTTTTATAACAAGCACAAGAAGAAGAACAAGAATAAGCACAAGAAGTAAAACTGTAACCATATTCCGGTTATCTACTTGTAGCAAGTATCATCATTATCATCACTATCATCAACAATAATAATAGGAGATGTAAAATAAGGGACTTCTTGTACGTTTTTTGGTACTTTTTTTAGATATAAGAAAAAAATAAATGTCTCTGTTTTAGTTTCCTATTGCGATGCGAAAGAAAAATTGCAGCAAATCGAGTGTTTGGTACTCTTAAAGGCGTTTACGAATTTGTCCTTCCCTAATGTTTTTATTCACATCACAATTAATTTAAAATTTTAAACAACGCTAAGCGGCTTTTCTTTTTGTTATTTATTTTACATATTTTTTGATATTTTGGTACTGTCAGGCTTTATTCTATAATTTTTTTTGCCAGTACTGATTTGCAAAAGCGATAAAGAGTAACAAATTGGCCTATCCTGTATCTGTATCCTGTTCTAATTTTGTTCTAATTCTGTTCATGTTCAGTTCAAGTTCTGTTCTGTTCTAGTTCTGTTCTATTTCTATTCAAGCTCTATTTAAGATATTTTCTAGCTCTGTAATAGTTCTAGCTCAGTCGAATATAACATTTAAATTTACTTATTTAGTACCCATCTTAAAAGTACTTGTTTACATTTGCCTTGCTATAATTTCATACCCATTTTTTCCTACTTATCATCTCTGTCATCAATTTCATTCGTGTAGATTTTGTTTTTGGTCATAGGGACACAAAACACTTCGTCGTTGTTGCTGTTGCTTTTAGAATTTGTTTGAACATTGTCTTCTTATTGCCTGCCCTGTGTCACAGGCATTGTCGGTGTATTTTGGTATTTGTAGTAGTGTTTGTAAATGTTGTTGTTATTGTCGCAATAGTATCAGCAGTGTTGTACAACAAAATTTCCAGTTCAGTTTATTGTGCTCTAAACCAAGTTTAGTTGTCAGTTTATCATAAACGACTGCAGTTCTATTAATATACGCTAATACGAATTTTTCGCCAAAAACAAAAATTTGCGAAAAAATTTGTCGCAAATAAACGAAAAATAAAAGTAGAACAAAGTTGTTTTTCTCAAACGAAATTTTTTGTTTCCAACATGTCTAATGTTTTTTATTGTTAAAATTTTACGTTAAACTAAGTTAAATAAAAAAAAACATAAAGAAGAGTGTAAGAAAATAAAATACATAAATGTGCCATTAGAAAAAAACATTTGAAAAATCGTACAAAAGTTGTTTTACCAAGTTGTATTTTTTGTTCGTTTGAGCGTAAGTGCGTGTATTTTTAGAAGTGAGTGTGTTGTCTGCATTTCACAAAGCCCTTGTTCGTATTTTGTCGTCATTTTATGCTGTTATTTGTTCCTTCCCTATAAACAGTTTCATTACTTTTTATTTTATTCTAATTTTCTACCTTGACATAGGTCGTGGTAATGGAATGAATACAAATGCGTGTGTAAATTAGAAAATTTCTTTGGAAGTACTTTTAGCTGAATATTTGAATGTTTGTGGGTGTTGGACTATTTTCTACTCTAAGCGCGCCATAAAATACCAAACGTAAGTTTTTATGTTTAAAACGGCTTGAATTTGGTAATTCAAATTCATGTTTGTTTTTCTTTTCTTTTTCTTGAACATAGTCCGTCTGTCCGTCTCTCTCTCTCTTTCTGTCCTTTTTTTTATTGTTTTATGTCTGCTAAAAAGTTTTTTCCGAGTTACTTGTGAAATGCATGAATTTTAATTAAATTAAATTTTTATTTTTTAAGTTTAAAAAAGGAATATGAACCGAAAAAGTTAAATCAATAAACTGTGTATTTTATTTGGCGTAAACATAATAAAGTAGACTTTTTAAAATTATTTATAACACGAAGTATATGTATGTATGTAAATACATATGTATGTATGTAGATTGAATATTACAGCTAATGCAAAAAGGTAAGATGTTCTAGTTGACATACATATTTGCAGGATTTTTTAAATTCTGATAAAAAAACATTTTTTTAATACTTTAAGGGATCAAATATAGTAAAATACAATTGCGATGGCTTTACAATTAAATTATATGTATTTAAATTTAGATCTTGTTCTGTTCTAGTTCAGTTATAGTTCTGTTCTGGTTCGGAATGCACAAAAGATAATAAAGTAAAAACAAATGAAATTGTTCTTAACCCCCCGTGTTACAAATGTTTTTCTTTCAAAATTCATTGAAAATGGTCTTGCTGGACTCATGAGCAAGACGACGGGTTAATTTGTAGTTTTAATATTTTTTTTTGTGAATTTTACATTTAGAATTTTGTTTTTGTTCTTAATTTGCTTTTTTGTAAATTTTCCATTTTTTAAACATAAAATACATTATATCGATTAAATAAGCACAACCTAAATTATTGTCGCTAAAATAACAACAAAAAATTCCGTTAAGTAACAGCTGACTTCAAACGACATCGAATATCGTTAAAAATTTTACTGAATAGCATATTCGATAAATTTTCGTTATATTTATTTTAACGATTCGATTATCGTTATAAAAGTTTGTGAATTGCACTACTGTTCTAGTTCTGTTCCAGTTCTTGTTCTGTTCTAGTTCTCTTCTAGTTCTGTTCCAGTTCTTGTTCTGTTCTAGTTCTGTTTTAGTTCTGTTCTAGTTCTGTTCGAATTCTGTTCGAATTCTGTTCGAATTCTGTTCTAGTTCTGTTCTAGCTTTGTTCTAGTGCTGTTCTAGTTCTGTTCTGTTCTAGTTCTGTTCTGTTCTGTTCTGTTCTGTTCTGTTCTGTTCTGTTCTGTTCTGCTCTGTTCTGTTCTCTTCTAGTTCTGTTCTAGTTCAATTCTAGTTCTGTTCTAGTTCTGTTTTAGTTCTGTTATAGTTCTGTTTTAGTTCTGTTCTAGTTCTGTGCGAGTTCTGTACTAGTTCTGTTCTAGATCTAGATCTAGTTCTGTTCTAGTTCTGTTCTTGTTCTGTTCTAGTTCTTTTCTAGTTCTGTTCTAGTTCTGTTCTAGTTCTTTTCTAGTTCTGTTCAAGTTCTGTTCAAGTTCTGTTCTAGTTTTGTTCTAGTTCTGTTCTAGTTCTAGTGTTGTTTTAGTTTAGTTTTGTTCCGTTCTTTTCTGTTCTAGCTCTGTTAAGTATTAGTTTGGGCACAGCTCTTTTCTAGTTCTGTTGTTCATTTCTTCTAGTTCGGTTTTAGTGGTGAACTAGAGTTCTGTTCTAGCCAAAAAAAGGGATTTTTGTTTTAGACACTTAGGGACTTTTTTAAATTTCTACGGGCGTCACTGATACCGATTGACTCAAAAATAATTTCTGAATCAATCTAACGATGTCCGTATAAAAACCCTTGTGCTCAGTTTTAGAGAAAGTTTGAAAAAAGTTGGTATTTACTTACGTTATAGTTGTTGGGCGAACAAAGCCATAACTTCTTTGTGTCTCAAAGCCATCATACCCAACATTGCAAGTTGGTATTGAGTTTTATTTATTTTATTGCAACCTTAATTATTCTACCAAATTTTATTAAATTCGGCTCTATACAAATACTATTCCTGAAAATAACTTTTAGCGCCATCAATTTCGTACGAATCTTGATATTGATGTTATGAAAGGTTCAGAATTGCCCTGCAGATAAAGTAACTAGTATTTAGCTAGAAATATTCTGGTAAGTTTTGACTCTAGACTAGTTACACTTTTTCATACATCAAACTATCGTATTTAACCTTGGATTGTCATAGGAGCCCAACCAGTTAATTTTAATGCATTTTTTAAATAGTTTACGACTAGTTGCTTTATTTACAGTTAAAGTATTTTTTCATGCTTAATGATTATTTTTAGTGTATGCATTTATTTAGAATAGTTCATAGCTCTTACCCCTGGAACCAGAGCTAGAGAATGTTGTATTATTTATTTTTCTGTTACTCCATGTTTTAATTTTGTTGAAGTTCCCATTGTTTACAAAATTATGAGAAATAAGCAGAATGCCCCAATACGATTTCGATATCATTCTAATTTGAGAATTTGATATTTTTAACTAAATAATTTTAACAAAAAGAATATGCGAATTTCACTTCTATTCATTAATTGTTTAATCATGAAAATAGTTTTTCAACTCTAAAACTAAAAAAAAATTTACACTTTTCTTTTTGTAGTGTTGTTATTGTTTCTGTAACGAACATATTAAAATATTTTTTTCCGACTTTTGTAGTGTTGTTGTTGTCCGACGTTACTTATAAAGCTGCGCGAAATTTTGTCTTCTTTCTCATTTCTCGACGCCTAACAACTAGTAAAAGACTAGTCCAAAATCGTACTAGTAACGATTTTAGCTGCAGACTGACCATGGATCCCATACAAACTCCCTTTCTAAACTCACTTTAAGAGTCAGTATTACACGGCCTAAAGAACTTTTATATGAATCTTAGCCAATGGTTTCTTAGTCAAGGATTGCCATTGATGCCAAATAGGGTCGTTTACTGCCAAAAAAAATTGTCTTTTAATAATGCGGTGTAGGCTATTTTATGGTCTGGTTTGACCAACTTTACTTTCTTGCTTGTACTCAATTGCAATCAGTTCAATTTCCAATCAATTAAATTAAGTTTTAAGCAGGAATTTCAAAAATAACGTCAAGCCATTTAAAGATAAGTGCAAAAAAGTTATTTTTGTCAATTCAAAGAAAATTTTCAAAATCAATAGGAACGTGTTTACTTTGATAAGAAAACAATAACATAAATATTTAATAAAATACAAATTAAAGACAATTTAAATTATAAATATTAAATAAATTCAAACGTTGCAGACGAACACATAAACAACACACTCATGCATGCATTTACAATGTTTTCTTTGTATTTGTTTTTTGGAGCACAAATAATTTGGGCCATAAAAAAATTTTGCTTGATTTTTCCTTCTCTCTTGTTTTTTTGCTGTTCCTTCTTGATTATTTTATAACGGATAAATACAATAAACAATATAAATATGACTGAAAAGATGAATGTTTCAATACATTGAGGCGTATTCTCAAGGACGAAATACTGACTTGTAAAAAAAGGGAACATTATATGATTAAATGTACATACAATCATGCAATATCTCAAGTACATTTATTTTTTGTACATATTTAAAAAAAAAATAAAAATAGCAAAAAATTTTGTTTTACATTTGTATTTAGTTTTGCCTTTTCTCTTATGTAATTCACACATTTTACCACAAAAATGCCATCGAGCAAAGAAATCATTAAAATATTAAATTCTCTGTGCAGTTTTTATTGAGGTGATTTTAAAGTGCTGCGTGTTTTTTTTACAATTTAGGTTTCAATAGATGTTCATTGATAAAATATCATGCTTTGACAGCGAAATAATTAGAGCATAATATGTACATATTGGATTTTTTTTAACATTTTTTATTAACTGATTTCGTTTTTCATTGCTAACCTTTTCATACAGTTATTCTAAAAGCAAAAGGCCTTAACTTACATTTCAACATTGTGTGTAGTTAAACTTGTTTTAAGTTAAATTTAAATAAAATTCAACAATTTTTATATGAAAAACGTGGTTCAGACTCTAAAAAATATTCTTTTTCTAAATTATCAAAATAAATAAAAAAATATATTATTATTATTCCCAGAATATTGTCAAAAAAATCGAAAAACTTGATCTTAACCAGTGTTGCCAATTTAGCCATTTAGTGGCTAGATTTAGCCATTTTTCACCCCCCCTCCTTCCCTCAGTGAAAATAATTTAATGAAAATTAAATTTGATCAACTCAAGCCTAATTAAAGAATATCAAAAATTAAAAAAAATTAACAGTTCAACTAAAAATCAAAATTGTTCTTAGAAATAGCTATGGCACAAGCTCTAATGTTTACATTTGTACTTTAATTTGTACAAATAAAAATGTCGACGAAAGTGGACAAAAAAAACATAATAAACAAATGTATTCAGGTTTTCAAGACAAAGTCTTGACAGAAAGAATACGAAAAACAGAGGAAAAAGGAGGCAACATGTAATTTGAAATTTAAGTGATAATAACAGCAAATTTCGAACCACCAGTACTACTGGTTAAAGATTGATGTTTGACTGTTGGCTAACGGGCACCGCAGTGGTGCAGTGGGTAGAACACAAAGATCTTCTGACGATAGAAAGTGGTGTTTCTTGAAACATGTAAAGATCAACCCGGGTTCAAATCCCAGCTCAGCCAAGAAAAATTATCAATAAATTTTAATAAAAATTCCAAGTTGTAAAATTCCTTCCCTCAGTGAAAATAATTTAATGAAAATTAAATTTGATGAACTCAAGCCTAATTAAAGAATATCAAAAATTAAAAAAAATTAACAGTTCAACTAAAAATCAAAATTGTTCAGAATTTACTACAAAGTTGCTCTCTCTTCCGTGGTCTAATGCTGAAGTAGAGAGGGTATTTCGCCAAGTAAACATCGTTAAATGTAATTTGAAAAATAGGTTACATTTAGCAACCGTTAATTCGATTTTATCAATGAAATATTTATACCAACACCACAATAGTGGAAAGGGTACTATGCGTTTGTGCTGATGTTTGTGACACCTTTAAATATTGGAACTAAGCCCATCTTTTCGTATACCGATTGACTCAGAACCACTTTCTGAGTCGAATAAACGATGTTTGTCCGGCTGGCTGGCTGTCCATGTAAACCTTATGCGTAAAGTACAGATCGCAAATTTGCAGATATTTTAATAAAATTTGGTACACAGGTACTAATGAGGTGTGGGGTATCATATATTCGGGGTTGACCGACTATATTTTCTTACTTGTTTTTTATTGTTGATCTGGAATCAAAAGGTAGGGTAAATGTTGTCGTGATTTATCTTCAAATTAATTAAAACTAATACAAACGAGTGATTTTTATGAGATGAACAACAACGACATAACATTTATCGATGATTTTATTTTTTAAATATCTTTCAAAATATTAAATAACGTTTATTCTTATTTAAGAAATTGATCTTAACTTACAATTTCATCGTAAACAACTTTAAATGAATTTTTCAGTTTTGTTATTGAATGTGAATGTGTTTTTATTTAAAAAAAACTTTTAGCCATTTTTTAGCCCATTTTTAGCCATTTTTTAGCAATTTTTTCTCGTAAATTTAGCCATTTTTGGTCTCCAAGTTTTGGCAACACTGATCTTAACTAAACTAAGCGTACTGGGTTCTGCTAAATAACGGCATTCTGACAATGGATTCTGGTAGAGGAGGTCATAAATAAATATACGTGTGTCGGCGTTTCGTAAGATAACATCGGAATTCTATTTAAGGGGGTTAAGGGTCCCCCTTTCGGCATGTTCGTGCAGCATATCAAACTATGTGTTCTTTGCGTTTGATGTAAAGGGTCAATGTTGATTTTGAATAAAACAAAAAAATTATGTATGGAACAAAATGGCCGCCGCGACCTCGGCGGCACACCTCCATCCGAAGGTCCAAATTTTCGATGACGCTTAGGCATTATTGAGGATCTATGCCGTTAATGTGCCGAATTATCTAAACCTTTAACTCTTAAATTATTGCGGGCTCATCGACGTACACATTTTCTTTCAAATAACCCCAAAGAAAGAAGTCCAACGGTGTCAAATCACATGATCTTGGCGGCCAATTGACATCGCCACCACGTGAGATAACACGTCAATTGAATTTGTGGCAAGTGGCACCGTCCTGTTGAAACCACATATTGTCCACATCCATATCTTCTAATTCGGGCCATAAAAGGTTTGTTATCATCTCACTGTAGCGAACACCATTCACAGTAACTGCCTCATTTTGGAAAAAATACGACCCGATGATGCCGCCAGCCCATAAACTGCACCAACGAGTCACTCTTTGTGCGTGCATTGGTTTTTTCGACCATCACTCTTGGATTTTGGATTCGGCCAAATGCGGCAATTCTGCTTACTGACCAACCCACTGAGATGAAAATGTTCCTCATAACTGAATCACAAAGTGCACCATATGCATTTTGATTTGAACGCCCATTTTCATTAAGCCTGAATATCTTTAACGCTTTGCTTAAGTGTGTATCTTTCCATGGTTTAAATTGAGTTAATCTGAAATTGAGAAATGTCAAATGAAATGCAGAAAAAATCTTGACGGTTAGTCGTGGTTCACATATTGTGTAACATATTAACCATCTAAATCCTTTTTATAACGGTTATTTTTGGCTCTATTCTAATAAATCGTCAATAACACCCCTTAGAAGGGCAAGAATGGGGATAAAATGTTATACAAAACTCTTGGCCATTATAGCTTAATACATTTGTCAAAACACACTCAGGAATCGATGAAAGAAATGGCAATCCGCTGGGTTGTACTGTCTGATCATTTCATAAATAAAGCCTACAACTCACAGTGGGAAACAGTGTAAAGATGTCAAAAAATGATATAACGCAGTTGTTGTGCAGGAAAAATAGCACAACAAGACTCTGTCCTTGAAATTTGCAAACCACCTCCAAAATCTCGAATTACGGTTAAAAACCGTTTTCCGTACCTTTAACTAATCTAGTAACTTTGTTGATTGTCAACCGATGTTAAATTTCTCTCAAATTGTTCCATCCCATGTATTTTGATTGTTTTTTGTTTCTCCTGTAAAATTTTCAAATATGGACTTAAATCCTTAACATGTTAAGCCAGCGATATATAACTTTGTCATTCCGGTTGTAATTTCTACAATATTGATCTAAGACCCTATAAAGTGTATATATTCTGGATCCTTCTGAGAAGGAAATTCAAATCCTCAAATAATCCTCAATAGAGGACAGATATAGATGGATCTCCAACGTAATCTGTAGAGTGCTTCTCCTTGTACCTGTGATGCCAAGAGATGCACTCCTTTGAGCCTGGCTGAGCATCTTCCTACACATATCCACGCTCAACCCTCCCACCAAATAGTCTAGTTCTTACCGATGGAGTTCCCGCATGTATAGTAGGCGTTGAGTCCCCTTCTCATCCTTTCCTGAGTATTTCTCTTCCAAGACAGTTTACGGTCGTGGAAGTTACCTTAAATACTTAGCACTGTTCGATAGAGTCAACTCGACGCAATCTAGCACTGGTCCTCTAAAACCCTCTATCTTATACCTTCTACTCAAAAGCACCAGTGAAGTCTTCGCAGGGTTAACATCCAGACCCCTATGATCCCCCAGGCTCGAGTTGATAATCCTGCTGCATGCAAGCAAGCACGCAGACTATCCACTTGTGTAGATTAATAATCCAGAATGTATTTAAGGCATTAAAGGACCGATCGCGAAAAACTGCCCGAATAAAACAGAAAACTGTGTTAATTGGTCAAATAATATTTGTCACAATATCTTTAAAACGCCATCGTCATCAGCAGATAAAAATACATAAGGATCGGCAATTTTTATTTCAGAAACTTTTATAAAGCTCCATTTTTTCGTGCAGTGTTATTTAATAAAATGTTACAACTGAATAGAATTGTGGATTGTTTGAAATTGTTATACTGCTATACTATGCGAACCTATGACAGCTAGTAAAATTTCTTGAATAACTCTTATATGGAACATATCATTTCTACCCTCCACCTTTTTAGGGGTGTTTTTATGCTTCATTGGAATAAAGCCACAAATAACCTTTATAAAGAGGAGTTAGAAGGTTGGTATGTGCTCTAATGCCAGAATCCATGGACAGGACTAGGGTGTTCATTTAATCGGGTTTTATTTTTGTTCCATTAAAGGATTAATCAATATTTGGCATTTTTAACTTATTTGATTAAACCAATAAAATTTTAAAATTAATCGATTAATCCAATAATTCTTAATCCAGCAATTTAATAAAATACGAGATTTTTTTTCGATAATTTTAGAAAAAATTATTACATGAGTAAATAAACATTCTTTTTTATATAACACTTGTTAATGTAACTCCAAATTGTCACTTCACTTTTGGGCACTTGGATTTTAAAAGAGTCAATATAACTTTGGATTTTTTGAAACTTTTCATGGACATTCCATCCTCTGCTCTGCTTCTGAAAATAGTTTCCTCTAGAGAATCGATCGAAGTATCTTGTCTAAAATATTTATTCATTGGACCACTTGTAGTCCTCTTTGATTTTGTTGTTGGAGCGCCTTATTTAAGAACTTTGTAATAGTCACTGTGTATGTGGTAAGTTAGTGAAGTTGTTAAAGAACATTAACATTAATACATTTAAGCATTATTAGATTTATCCTTCGTACAATATTTTTAAGCCAAACTTATTCTAAATAAAGAAACGTAAGAGCTGCTTTGTTAAAAAATATGGGCATGTTCTAGAAATCGATGACATGAAGTGAATTTAAGCTCGAGCAAATTTTAAAACGACCCTGTAATTGTGTTCATAAAAATTTTCCATTTTATCTACTTAATTTTTTAAGTATCTATTATTTTTGTGGTTTTACTACGAAAAACTACGGTAATTTTGTAAATAATTAAATTTAAATCATCGTTCGATTTAAATTTCACCTCATTCCGATTTCAAGAACATACCCGATAAATTATATAAATCTTTGTGTTAATACTCTTTTGTAGTTTTTTCTTTTGTGGAATAAAGTATTAAATTGTGTTGAAAAAATTTAACAAAACTTTAAGCTAAATTACTCATTCTTCGATTAATCCTTTAATCGAAATTAGCAACTTTAAATTATTCAAACAATTAATCGTCTAATCACCGCATACGATATTAGGCAAAATTTATCGATTATCTTTTATTTTGTTATCATGACACTCGATATCGAAGGAAATGTGTCATAATTTTAGATGAAAGCATTCGACATCGAGTAACCATTCGATACGAAATTACATCTCTATAGTTTTCATTCGAACGATATCGAATGCGGTGGTTAGACCCCTGTTTATTTATAATTTTATATTGTAGTTCTTTTGTAAATGTGTGTGCCCTAGACGTATGATTAATATTAAATAACTTTTAATTTAACAGACATTCGTCACCATTCAGTCTGTGTATTTAAAAATGTATTTAATTTAATGCAATTGGTAATGAAAATGCTATAATTTTTATGTTTGCCTTTGTCATTCTCATAATTCGTATTATAACTCAAATTTGAGGATATTATTATGATTATTTTTATTGTGAATTAAGAATTGTTTTTAAAATCAACAATTTTAGAACTTATTGTTTTTTCATTAAATTCTATTTTATTCCAATCAGACAATTTTCAATGTGCTAAACAGTCTGTGATTTTCAATAATAAAATTCCTCTAGCAAAAATAGAAAAAAGACCAACAAATAAATATGAACAAATAAGTACAGGCATCGGTAAATACGACCATTTGTTACCCTTTACAATTTTTCACGCGTCGAGAACTCTTCCGATTGAATTGTATGAAATGAAACAAGCATGCTAAAGACGGAAATAAACAACTATTTTTCTCCTTTGACTGTGTCAACATTTTTGCCAGAAAAATTCCCGCTTTGAGCTGCCAAATTAACTCTTAAATAGAAATGTGGCAAGATACAATTTTTAAAATTGAAAAGGATATTAAAAATGTAATGAATACAAACATGGAAAAGGTAAGTATTTTGTTCTTTAGTGTATTGTCATTGTTTAGTTCAGTGCTTAAAAACCTGCAGTCATAAAATTTTTAATTTTCCTTGACTTCTAAAACTTTTATTGGCCAAAAACTTAAATAGTCGCAGTAAAGTCAAAAGCAAAAAAGAAAAGTTAAAAAACACAAAGTACTTCGACAGTTGACATGTTCGGAAGTTTTTTTTTTGAAACCTTTAAAAAATTTCGAAGTTAAGTCAAAAGAGATGTTGTGTGCTTCTGTTTATTTCTGTTGTTTTAAAAATAAATACATACGCAACAAACACGAAGTCAAACCTTTGATATAAAATGAATTGATCATTTGACATAAAACACAATTTCCAAACCTTTTTCAATTGTTTGATTTGAATTTAAATTCATAATGGTTTTTATATAAACATTTTGCATACAACGTTTTATCAATTTGATGTCAAATTTTTATCAAATGTTATTCTCAAATCAAAAAATAACTTGGCAGCACGGAAGCGATAAAGTTAAATGTGTAACACAATTAAAGAAAAGTTACATATTATGTTAAGTGAATTCGCCTTAAAAAACCCTTGTTTTCTTGTAAAAAAAAACATAAATTATTTTTGAGTAAAAAATTAATTACAAAGTGAAGGAATGTGAAAAAAATAAAACGGGAAAAAGTAGAACTTTAAAATAAAAGGATTCACGTATTTTGCCCTTTCAAGAAAAAGAGAACGGAAAAACACTATTTTATCTTTTGGTAATAGTGCCAAATGTTTATCTCACAGTTTATTTAAATAAATGAAGAGTTTAAATTAAAAAAAAGGTTGTTCTTTATGTTCCACATTGTATTAAAATCCACATTTGAAAAAGATTTTAGAATAACTTTTGAAAGCAAATTAAATATGACTGCATTTTTTTATTTGAAAATATAACCCCCTTTTTGTTGAGAATGCTATTATTTTCAAATGTTTTTCAAATCATTATCAAACGTTTGTCGTTTGAGAAAAGGTTTGATTTCAAATAATTTGCAAGTGTTTGTTAGGTATGTATGTATGCATGCTTGTAAAAACACGTACATACACGTGTCCCCTGCTTTAACTTCGGAATTTATTTAAAGTCTCAATGCCGTTTTCTTATTACATGATTATCTTTTTTCCCAACGAAAAACTGCTCATTAAAGATATTTGGTTTTCTCAATATCTCATTTGCTTCAATTCTGTCGCAAAACTAACCAGCACTCATCTGCAAATTATTTATTTTCCCTTTAATTGGCCGTACAGATAAATTCAATCAGCTGACGTCCAACTTTTACATGTATTTTGAGAGGTGTTGCCAACTGAAAACAATGTTTTTTGTCGGTATATTGAGAAACCCAAAATTGTTAACAGCAGTTTATCGGTCTAATAAATTTATGTTGACATTTAATATCAGACAGTTTGTCGGTACATTGAGAAAATGGCCATCAGTCAGTCAATCGAAAAACTTGCAAACATGTTGACTGCCGAAGTACCTTGTTGTGTTCAACTTATCGTTTTTTTGCATTTACTTTAACTGCAACTGTTATTATTCCATGAATCAGAAGTAAAGCCAACAGTTTGTTTTTGTCCAATGAAAAAGTCAAAGAAAAAACAATTTTTTAAACACAATTAAACACTGGTTTCATTATGTTGCTTTTGTCGTTATAAAAAAAATGTGAATGTTCTTTAAAAGCGTTGATGTTATCAACAAACATTAAAGTTATTATATGATGGTCTTATTTTTAACGCCGTAGTTGAACATTTTTCAAGTTTAGTAAATTTTACTCGCCGTTAACGTTATTTTTGTTTAGCGTTCTCAACGTCTGCAATGCACATTAGCTTTGAGTTGCATATTAAATATGACATTTAAAACGTAGCGGTGTAATTATTTTTGATTTGACATCATTGATTATCATTATCACTTTTCGAGAAAAAATGGAATATTTTGTTTCACATTTTTTCGATGCGCGAAGTTCTCACCAAAGTTGCAACAGAAAGTTACAATACAGAAAAAGTGATTTTATTGAAATTTAATTGTTGAAAAGGGATTTTCAGAAGGGGATTTATATGGGACTAATAGAGAATTTGTACTTTTTATCAATATTTTGGATCGAAATATTTGTGATAATTATAAGAGTTTTTTTCGGGGCTGCTAAGTTAAAATAAATTAATAAATTATAGAACAAATATAAAATGTTTAATATCTAAATTAGTCAATCTACCCACATTATTTAATATCTGCATAGTCTATTTTTAAACGTTTATAAAATAACAAAATATTTTCTAAAAAATAGAAACTGGGAATTTATTTGTCATGTTAAGTAACATTTACTATACAAATTTTCAAGAATTTGTTACATAAATATTAGGTTATTCAAATGATTAACCTTTGTTTGATTAATCGAATAATTTTGGGCAATTAAATCTGCAAATAATTTAAAATTGATTATTTTCGATTAACGAAGAATTTATCCAATTAATCGACTAATCGAAAATTTTTTTTTACAGCATTTATTTAATTTAAAAAAAAAACACAAGCCGGTACGTTTTAAATACCCTTTTATTGCTTCTTACCTCAGAAACATTTCCTTCGAGTAAAATTTTTTTAAAATATTGTATAGTTCAAAGACTGAAACCAATAAGTTTGGGAATAATTTATGTTTAAGAATGCTTAGTACAGAATTTTAGCACAAGACTTTAGATAAAGAAGATGATTTTTATGAGACAAAGGCAAACAACCTTCTACCAGACCCTAACAAGTCCATAAAATTTATTAAGATTGTTAAAAAAATAATAAGAGATTCAAGTGGTAGAAGAAAAATTGGATATGCTTTATAACGTCTTACTTTCAATCTCTACAAAGTCAAGAATAAGTGAAAGAATCTTTTCTAAATCAAGTTTCATCAAAACAAAATATAGAAATCGTTTAAATCATAATCATTTAAACTGTACACTTTTTTGAAAGATTATTTTAGAAGATTAGCTTAAATTTTGATGCTATTTTTTATTTAAAAAGTTGTCCTCTTTTATTACAAGAAGTATCTTTTGTTAAATTGTTGTTACATTTTTAATAAAAATTTTATGTTAAAAAATAAAATTTATGGTCTTATTTTCAAACTTCTAAACTTAACAAATTTTACCTCAAATTATTATTCACGTGATTAATCGATTAATTGAATACCCTAATTAATATTTTAAGTAGTTTATTTTCTTCTTTTTGTAATCCAGAAAAGGTCAGTTACCTATTTTTGGCGGCATTTAGAAGAATTCATTCATCACAAAATCCGGTCACAAAATCATCCCTATACGACTCTAAAAAACAGTTCTTAAAAATCAAAAAGTGATTCCCAGTTGATGGCTGCTCTAAATCCATGATGTACATGATGTACATTGCTCCAGATTTTAAGTAACTTTTTTGTTTAGGTTGGAGACAAAATCAGACGTCTTAACAAATCTTTTCTCAAGACTTGTGGTCATATTCTTTAAGAAAACTTTTACCTCCTCTAATTGACTCAGTAAGTATTAGTGAAGCGAATAGATGGCGCCTAGCCAGAGTATTCCTTCAAGAGAATTTAAAGATAAAAAACTGGTTATTAATAAGACCCCTTCATAAATCTGCATTCTATATCCGACGGAAACAGAGAAATTAGTAAAAATTATCTAAAATTAAATTCTCTTCGTGTTGTTTGCAGAGAGGATTTGAATTTGCAGTTTATGTTGCAAGTAAAGGGTGGTAAAATGTTAAGGGCCGATGTTGATTTTGAATAAAACACAAACTATTTAGGAAATTATTGTCATTTCTTTTTATTATGATAATAATGGTATGGTTTAATTACGTATGGAACAAAATGTAGGGCAAATGGTTGACGTGACCTCCGCGGCATACCTGCATCCGATGGTCCAAATTTTCAATGACTCTGAAGCATAATTGAGGTTCTGTGCCGTAAATGTGCCGAATAATATCATCCTTTACTGTTGAATTGTTGCTGGCTTATCGACATACACCTTTTCTTTTAAATAACCCCAAAGAAAGAAGTTCAACGGTGTCAAATCAAATGATCTTGGCGGCCAATTGGCATCGCCACCACGTGAGATAATACGGCCATTGAATTTGTCGCGCAAAAGAGCCATTGGTTCGTTAGCTGTGTAGCAAGTGACACCGTCCTGTTGAAACCACATATTGTCCACATCCATATCTTCCAATTTGGGCCATAAAAAGTTCGTAATTATCTCCCGACACCATTCACAGTAACTGCCTGACCGCCCTCATTTTGGAAATAATACGGCCCGATGATACCGCCAGCCCATAAACCGCACCAAACAGTCACTCCTTGTGGTTGCATTGGTTTTTCGACAATCACTCTTGGATTATCATTCGCCCAAATGCGGCAATTCTGCTTATTGACGAATACACTGAGGAAATGTGCCTCATCTTTAAATTGACCGAAAGAATCACGATGTGCACGATATGCATTTTGATTTGAACGCCCATTTTAATAATAAGCCTGAATAAGTTTAACGCGTTGCTCAAGTGTGTTTCTTTCCCTGGTTCAAATTATTGAATTAGTCTGAAATTGAGAAATGTCAAATCCAATGCAGAAAAAAACTTGACGTTTAGGTGTGGTTCACATTTAACATCGGCCCATAGTTATCCACCGTTTAGATCTTCTAATTTTTTTTTCATAGATTCGCATGTCTGTTAAATTTATTTATTTGCATGTTACAAACGCTCTAACAGTTTCTACCTACCACCTTTTTGCGGCTCGCAATTTTTTTTTTATTTCAATAGACGAAATGATTGGGAAAAAGGCATCAACAACAAAAAGCAGCAAAAAAAAAAAAGCTTAAGCGGCAGCAGCATCCGTAATTAATTTATCCTTTTGTTAGAATAACTGTGCTTTTGTTTGTCTGCCATACAGAAAATCATTGTAATTTTAATTGCGCAACAATTTAATAAAAGACAGGGTATAAATCTGTGTATGATTGTGCCCGAGTTTTTTTAAGGGGGATTTTCTTGAGGTTTTTTTTTCTATTTTTTCTCAAAAGCAAGTTTTTGATTAATACAACTTTAGGCGTGATGTAATTTCATGCTACTTTCGGAGCATTAGCATTAACTATTGCAAAAAACTCTTCAGAATTTAAATAAATGTTCCGATTTTTATTTGTAGAATGCACATGGGATGTGCCAAGGTGGCAAAATTTTGTGGGAATATTTTGTATGTACAGGCCCAATTTGGATCAACGCAAATGTTCCCAAAAACTTTTCGACCAAAATAACGATTTTTAAGCGCAAAAACGAACGAAACTATCAACAAAAGCGATAATATGATAAACGCTTAAAGATCTTATTAACCGTTAACTAATTGTTTATTAATGAAAAATTTATAAATTAATTATTTGCATTAAATTTTTGCTTCCCCTGTAATATTTTCGAAATGATGTATATCAAGGCCCATTGAAAAGGTCTGCGCAAGAAGCCTGATGATCATTGTTTATGTTATTTTTAGTTGTCAAAAGTTGTTTACATGTTGCTTACATGTGCATGTATACGTTTGTTTACGTTTATGGTATGCCACACATACACGTTTTTTCCTTTTTCTTTGTATATGTGGTAGTAAATTTTTGACAACTAAAAAAAATCGTTTTTGGTTTTGTACAAGAAAGCAGACCTGATAGATGGGCCTTGATGTATATGTTCCATTTAATTAATATTTAATTCTAAAATTAAAATTTTTTTTTTATAAAAACCAAAAAAATCCTAAATGATCGTAATTTTGAACGTATGATTAATATTAGAAAAACAAACACATATGTATACGCTCTCATGTACTTTTAAGAAAATAAATTAAACTAATTATTAGCATACTTTCGAGGGCGAAATAATTATAATATTTTTTGTTCTCCACAAATTTATTTTTACCGGCAAAACTGTTGATTATAAAGAAAAACGTTATATGAACGGATTAAAGAAATTGTAACTCTAAATTTTTTTGAGTTTGTTTTAGCAAAATCGGACAAGTGGTTCTCGAGTTATGTTAAACAAAAAAACATCAAGATAAGGAAAAAATTTAAAATGTCATAAAAAAAACTGACACATACGAACGCCAAACCCTTTGAGGGTTTTACTATACTGACCTAGTACCATCACCCTGACTTGGAATTTCTCACCCCCCAGACAATAATCCCAAAAATGTTCCACAGTGTTATTTTCGAACACTGGTCATAATACTTTATGTAAAAGCACGAGTAAAAATTGTCAATTTTTATGATGCTTCTGGTTGACCAATTGCTACAACTAGTGTTCGAAAAGAAACAGTACACTATTTAGCGTTCGCCTTACACACCCAAGAGCGATATCTATTTTTTTTAGTGATTGTGTAGACGAACACAACCCTTAATACCGTTCATAACTTTTTTGAAGAAAGAGCCGCATATTATTTAGTGTTTTTTACTACGTTAAAAACAATTTTAGTGATACTGTAGACAATCATTATATTTTAATGTCCTATAATGTTTCTTTTTTTTTACATTATAGAAATTAACAAACGAAATAGCTTGTGTGTGGATTGTGTATGAGTTTTGTTTGTGTAAAATAATTTTTGGTTTTTTGTTTTCTTTTCGAATGTATATTTTGTTCTTATAAAAATGTTTAGTTTTTTTTACCACCCAAAATGAACGAACATTAAATGTAATTAAATGTTTTCATCTTTTGTTAAGTTGGATAATAACAGAATTTTTTCTGTTTTCGAAAGATGACAAACAGGGCAACGTTATTTTTTTTAAAAATTTTCTACGCAAACACTATTAGCGTTTGTGTTTCCAACAAATCTACCGAACATAACACTAAGGATCGATATTTGGTGTTTATTTTCGAACACTGATATAAACATCATAATTACTTAGAATATTTCTTACGTAAAAAAACTAAAAAAACACAAATAAACAAAGATGATCTCTACAAACCCCTAGGGAGCCAATCCGTCAGACAAAGTTGGCCCACGTTTAAAAAAAAATGGCTAAAATGCTTTTTTATTCTGATTCTTTTGTTCATTTGTTAAGCTAAAATGTCCGCTAAAATTTAATTTATATCTTTAAAAAACGTACCTTCAAATGCATCACCCATTGTATGAGGCTCTTTGTCTACTAGTTTGTATTGTAGTATGTATTTGTGTGTGTTAACAAAATACAATTAAATCATTTGTTTGGCGCAGAAAATCCCTATTTTATTTTTAAAATTAATTTTTTTTATGTATTATTTTATTTCGTTTTGGTTGTATGTATTTTTAACCCATTTGGTGTTTTTATTTTAATTGTCTGCCAATGTCATTTTTACCACTGTACAGCCACATATTGTGTTATAAAAAAAAATAAATCGCTGCAAAACAAGAAAAATTAAAATAATTTAATAAAAAAAGAGAACAATAAAATCGTCATGTGATTTTACTATCAAACGGCCATACAAGTCATTTGAAAAAAAAATTGCGGTTGGCTATAGAAAACAAATTTATTGAAAAAAAGTAGCCAGATTTAACAAGGGGGAAGACAATATTTAGCCGTGCCGAATCTATGATACCCACCACCGGTAGTTCTAAAAAAAGGCGAAATTACAAAACACAGTCAGTTCAAAATATTCACCCTTATCGTGGTTGGCGAATTTAAAATAAGCCTGCGACTGGTTGGTAATAGATTAAATAGAACGTGAACTTATTTCTTTTAATCATTTACTAAATTCGCCAACTACTATTAAATTGATTATTCGAGAAATATTTTGCGTTAGAAATTAAAAAAAAATATTTTTAAACTAAAATTAAAAATTTTTTTATGGGGCTTAAAGAAATGAATTGGCATATTTTTACTACCGAGCTTCTGGTATAAAATAAATATTTGTCTTAAATTTTTTTTTGCTTTTGCTCATCCCTTTTGTCCAGTGATGCCGACTCTTGACTTCTAAAAATAAACGAATATTTCATTTAAAAATCGAAATCGTGCGGTCAACAGACAAACGGACACGAATAGATGGTCCTATAGTTTTCCAATGACCCAAAATATATGTACATCTATTCTTAAAAGGATATCCGGTGAATATTTCGATGTGCTACAGACCAAAGCACAAATTTAAAATACTTCCTATATTATTGGTAGCGAGTTTAAATAACATATAAACAATTTTATAAATACAGAAAAGATTTAACAAAATCGTTTCTTCTTTGCAGGTATTTAATAAAAAATGTATATAAAAAAAATCTTTAAAAACATCTTATAACAGCAAAAATCTGTTTCAAATATCAAAATTGCCAATATTAAACAAAATTCATTTACAATGATGGAAACAATAAGTAAAAGAAAGAAGAGAGAAATAATAAATAACAACATATTTTAACCAAAAGTTAATTTTTTTAAAATTTCGCATTTTTTTGCATGTCTGACGAAATTCATAACTAAAAAATTTATTTTTTCGAAAAAAATACACTAAATATCGTTCCTTAGTGTAATAGTGTTTGTGTAGTAAATCATTAAAAAATAACGTTTCCCTGTTTTCCATCTTTCGAACACAAAAATAATACTGCTCTTATCCAACTTAACAGCTTAACAGTTTTCGCGACCAGGTAAATATCTGCTAAATGGCCGCCGCGACCTCGGCGGCACACCTCCATCCGATAGTCCAAATTAACAATGACGCAGATGCGCATTTGAGGTTTTATGCCGTTAATGTGCCGAATTATCTCATCCTTTAGCTCTTGAATTGTTGCTGGTTTATCGACGTACACTTCTTCTTTCAAATAACCACAAAGAAAGTAGTCAAACAATGTCAAATCACATGATCTTGGCGGCCAATTGAGATACCACGCCCATTGAATTTATCGCGCAAAATAGCTATTGTTTCCTTAGCTGTTTGGCAAGTGGCACCGTCCTGTTGAAACCACATATCGTCCACATCTATATCTTCCAATTCGGGCCATAAAATGTTCTTTATCATCTCACGATAGCGAAAACCATTCACAGTAACTGCCTGACCGTCCTCATTTTGGAAAAAAATACGGCCCGATGATGCCGCCAGCCTATTAACCGCACCAAACAGTCACTCTTTGTGGGCGCATTGGGTTCTCGACCATCACTCTTCGCTTATCAATCGCCCAAATGCGGTAATTATGCTTTTTGACGAATCCACTGAGATGAAAATGTGCCTCATCACTGAATCACGAAGTGCACGATATGTATTTTGATTTGAACTCCCATTTTCATAATAAGCCTGAATAACTTTACCGCGTTGCTCGATTGTGTATCTTTCCATGGTTCAAATTAAGTTAACCAGAAATTGAGAAATGTCAATTAAAATGCAGCAAAAAACTTGACGTTAAGGTGTGGTTCATATTCACCATCGGCCCCTAAAATGTAATTTTTAAATGCTCTGAAAAATCAGTCAACACTTGGTTAATAAGACTTTCTAAATCTGCGACTTCCAAAGTTTGCATTGAACTCGTAGAAAAACGATTAAAAGATTTTAAGATATCATTTTCGGAAGATATCGTTGGATTTACTACTGATGGCGCATCAACCATGAAAAAAAAAATTATAGTTCCTAATAGTGCTGGGAAACTATCAATGGTACTATCGTTAGACTTAAAATATCGAAAATATCAATAGGAAATATATCGATATCGATATTATTATTATTTAAAATACAGCTGTGAAGACATGTAAGAGCAGCTATACATATAACTGTTTTTTACTTGCTTTTATTTATTCGCGCTGAATTACAGCAATGAATATAAACAACAAAAATGGCAGGTGGTATGAATTGCTTAGATGTGCTTTTGTACTGCTAATTAAAAGCATTTACGTCGAAATTTGTATAGGGACTGAACATACACAGAAAAAATTATTTTTCCAATTCAAACAAAAAATTTGTAGAATCAAAACATGCTTTGTCTGAAATCGGTCCTATAAACAAATTTGCATATTCAAACAATTTATTTGCATTTTGTTTAGTGAAAAAAAACACCGATTTTTTCAAACAAATAATTTAACTGAATCAAACAAAAAGTTTACTGAAATTCATATAAATTGCAAACAAATAATTTTGCAGAATCAGACAAAAAGTTTTTGCACAAAAAATGACGCGCACATAAGCAATCACTGAAGGAGAAGATGAAGGCAGAGCAGAGCGGCAGCGGCTGGCTTTGAGACACATTTTTTTGTTGGAGTACATTTTGAACGAAGTCTTTTTTTGTTTGTATACACAATGTTTTTCTTCATCACTCACTGTTGCTGTATCCTTTCCTTGGCTCGACACGATATGTTTTTCGTCATCATTCTCTTTTTGTATTTAATGTTTTTAACTAAACAATTTAAAAAAATAGAATACGGGATTTTGTTTTTCATTCTTTTTTACCAAACAAAAATTGATTTTTATTCTTATAACGTCATTGTTGTGTCTGTTGAAACGTTTTTTTCTACCTGGTGTTGTCACGCTATTTTATCATATTTCTTATTGTTGTGCTTTTTTAAAGCGTCCAAAAATAGACTGTATGTGTTTTTTGTTGTTGTTTTTATATTTTACATAAAGAAGTGTTGCTAACGATCAAACAAAAAATGCAAAAAAAACGACAACATTAAAGAGCGTTAAATATTTCATACAAAATTATGAAAACTTGAAACCAATAACACGTTTTTTGAATAGTTGTCAACATTTTTGTTGGTTAAATAAAAATCACACAAAAATATTAATTGAATCAGAAAAAAAATTTGTAGAAATTAAAAAAATGTTCAAACAAACGTTTGTTTGAAAATAATTCGGCAATAATTTTTTCTGTGTAGGGACTGAAATATCAAATATTTTTGTAATGTTGAAAAAAAAATTGCAAATACAAATGCAATTGCAATTGCGAGTATAAAATAAAGCAATGATCGACCATAAGAGGAAAAGTCCGCTTGATTGAATACCTTTTGGATTGAGAATCAAAACCAATTTAGAACATTATCTAAAGTTGCAATAAAATATCTTATAGTCCCTGCTACTTAGGGTCCTTCCGAAAGGTGCTTTTCAGCAGCACAATTTTTAAAAACTGTCATCTAAAATAACGTGCGAACAAACATACATCTCATACGTTCAATAAAGTGATAAAAACAACGATCTGTAGCCTGATAAAAAACTAGCTAAAGTTTTCATGCTCAAGTAAATACATTCAGTCGATTGTAATATCGATATATCGATAGTGAAATCTGAACTATCGATAAATACCGATAGTAGAAAATATCGATAGTATCCCAGCACTAGTTCCTAAGCAACAGCTATGCTTAGCTCATAGAATACACCTTGCGGCGACCGATGTATTTCATAAACCACCTCCTTATTCTAAGGTAATTTTTCCTAATCTGGATTGGTCTTCTGACGATGATGATGATGAAGCAGACGACTTTGAAATATTCCTTAATGAAATACATGTAGCCATAACAAACAAGTTCAAAGCAAACCTGTAATTGAAAATGTAAGAAAAATTGCAAAATTGTTCAGAAAGTGGCTAACAAAAAATAAAATACAGGGTGGCGCAGAAAGAGCTACATGGTTTAAATGGCTTATAACTTTTTTTATGCGATTTTTAAAAATTTTTCTTTTTAAATACATTTTTTGCATTTAGCTTTGAAAAATTATGTCCTGTAAGTTTGTATGTCAATTTTCTGCTTCTCACGTGCTGTTTTTAGCTTATTTTCCATAACTTTTCGCAAAATGTTGCGGGTCATTATTGTTGTTCGATTGTATAGTTATTCATTAATAATTTCCCAAGCCTTCTTCACAAAATGCTAAAAAAAACAAAGAAAATAATAATTAAAAAAGTTATAAAGAATTCAAATTGCTCATTCTGCGCCACCCTGTACTTCAGAAATATGTTAAAGAAGACCACGGTAAGAACATAAGTTAATTTTGGTCTGTAAAACTCGATTGTAAGCGAATGTGTAAGCGTTTTACTGAATTAGAGCTTCCGACCGACCTAAAATGTGAACAGTTTAGTGATGAAGATTTCAATACTGTTGAAAGATATTAGCAGTATTTTGAGCCGAGTAAAAAAGTGCCTCTACGGATATGAATCTATGTCAGGCGGATACCGCTTTATCATTTATGTTGAAAGAAGTACGCACATTGAAGACTTTTTAGCTTATGAAGTGAATACATACATATATACATCACTTCTAAACAGGGTACAAGAACGCCAAATATAAATTCAACAGTACGTAGTTTTTAAAAAAATCCAAAACTTAATCGGAACTAGATGAAAATACAGACAAGAATTAAAAAATTTATTTGCACGATTTAAAAAAGATAGTTTATCAGATTTTTTTAAAGATATCACTATAGAAAAAAAAATTTAAAAATGCAATAGAAATTGATAATGAAATATAATGTTAATACAAATATTTCCAATGAAATTGAGTTGTTTATGGCAGGTGGATCTAGAGGGACCAACTTTAAAATTGCATATAGCTTTTTATTAACGTTGTTTTTCGTCGGCAGCATATGTTTGCAATAAAATAAGGTCTCGATTGTCAGACGTCACACTTGATGCATTAATTTTTTTTTTAAGACATACGTTTTAATACATAATACTTACACATAACATTTTTTTTAATACTTCCATATTACTTTAAAAGAATACATTAAAATGTTTTGTTAAGTAATGCTGTAAAACTTATTTATTAATAATAAATTGTAAATTTTTTTTTTCATACCAAATCCCAAAAAGTCCCGATCCGTCCCAGGATACCGTATTTTTGAATTAAAAATCACGAATGCCGGGATTCCATAAACCTGGTCCCGTTTAGCATCCCTAATTGCGTTATAAAAAAAATGTAATTTCTATGTTCGGGGTTATTTCGGGAATGATCGTAAACACATTTTAAAATCATTGCAATACAGCCTGTTTCCATGTATGGGAATAACAGAAACACTTCCAACATTGTTTGTGAATTTTTTCTTTAAAATAACGACTTTAATTATTTACTTACCACCTTCTTACTTATAACGGATATTGCGAAGTTATTTAATAATTTAATTAAAAATTCACTTAAATGGTATTCGCTTCTCTGCTGCTTCTTAGTAGTGTGTAATAGCCAGCGCTCAATCTCAAAATGCGCTTGATTCAAGTATTATAAAGTTGATTTTATCCCGAGTTCGTGATGGAAATTAACGAAAAAAATAATTTAAAAGAAGGAAATAATTTTGATTGATTAACTTACCAGTATTATACTCTACAGAATGAAAAAACACCAACCAAAAATATAAACTAAATGAGAAGCAGGAGTTTAAATTTACCTTTTAACCCTTCGTGGCACGCATAAGTCTGGCCAGACTTTTTTTCAATGTGTATAGAAAATCAAACCTTTTTTTTACTTGTTTTAAGAATTTCTTATTTCAAGAAATTCCGGGACTGATTTTCGAAAGAAATCCCATTTAGGATTGTTTTGAGTATGTTTTAGTGTTATACGTACTAGAATTTTTGAGTACGACTCGTAGTTAAGGTAATCATAAAAACTTGATTTATCCCGAGCATAAAATTAAAGCGAAGGGTTTCTTTTTTCCCTAAATATTAAAAAAAAATATAATTTTAATTCTTCGTAGAGACTATCGTTTCTTGGTTGATTAAATCTCTGTTCCACAACTTGTTTTTATCTCAACATTTGATTTTAAATTCAACAAATTATTTTTATTTTAAACAAAATTTTGTTGCGGTCTTGCCATTTTTGTTGTTGCATTTATGAAAAGAAAGAAAACAACAACAACTATAAAAGGAATGTATTATCCTTTACAAACATTGCGTGCTATTTGCTTAAAGATTATCATCTACCTTTAAGGAAAATTACTTCAAGAGTGGCCAACATACAAAATGTAACATTTAATGGTTTTGTAGATTTTTCACAAACAAATCCAACAATCAACAAGTGTTGATTTTCGATTTTTTTTTTGTTGGTTCTTTCCTCACATTTTGTTTATTTAGTTTTGAATGTTTTAAGGCTCCACTATCTTGATTTTTCCTTTCTTTAACTGGTAGACTGAATGACAAACTGACTTGTTGATAAAATTAAGAAGGCAAATTTGTTTAAAATAAAATCAACTTTACAAATCCTTTGCTGACATACTTAAAGTTTATTTAATTTTGATGGAAAATTATAAGGCGAAATAGGATGGGAAGGAGGAGGAGTTGGTGAGGGGGAATTTAAATGGTTTTTAAATTGTAATGCGTGTCGGTTGTCAAAAAATATTTGCGCTTAAGTATTTGAGTGTTTATGTTTGAAAATAGTTGTGATTGATGAGGAAACCGATTAGTTTCCTGGGACGAACAATTTAACTTAAATTGTTGGAAAACATTAAACAGGATTACAATTGATAAACATTTGCGTGAAAAAACGTTGTTTAAATAAAATTAATTCACTTAATAAAATTTTGATTTATTATTAAATTTTTTTGGTGATTTCTGTTTTAAAATTGTAAATTTAGCTATTTTTGACCCTGTTTAGCCATTAGCCATTTTTCAACATGTTTAGCCATACATTTTTTTTGCCGCTTTTCTTTTAAAAGAATAATTTTTATTTTATTATAAAAGTAAAATAAACATTTTTAACAAATTGTACGCCTTTAATTTAAAACAGAATTGACTATAAAGTTGCTATCACTTCCATGGTCTTATGCTATGAGAGGGTATTTAGCCAAGAAAATATCGTTAGAAGTAATTCGAGGAATTGGTTACATTTAGCAACCGTCAATTCAATTTTATCAATTAGGTAAATATTTTTACCATAACAATAAAATATTTATACCAACACCACAATAACGGAGAGGGTACTATGCGTTTATGCTGATGTTTGTCACACCTTAAAATATTGGTCCTAAGCCCACTCTTACGTTTACCGGTTGACTCAGAATCACGTTCTGGCTGGCTGTCGATGTACACCTTGTGCGCATAGTACAGGTCGCAATTTTGGAGTTTATTTGATAAAATTTGGTACAGAGGTTCTAATGTGCTGTAGAGTATCATATAGTTGAGGTTGACCGACTATGCCCAGGAAAAATTTCGCCTACAAAAAAAATTTTAGCCATTTTTTTCCGTTAATTTAGCCATTTTTGGTCACCAAGTTTTGGCAACACTGGACGGGAGTAACAACGTCCCATTATTCCGAAATTCAGATACTTAATTGTAACTTTGATTATAAAGTGGTTTCCAAATGGGACTTCAAAACTTTGACAGTTAATAGCGGCTAAACTATTAAAGCTTCATCTGTCCAATTTCCTTATATTTATTCAGTTTGTTTTGCCAAACCGCATTAATTTTGGATAAAGAGTTCAACAGCACGTGCAAATGATAAATTCAACTGATTTAAATTTCCATAGAGAAATCAACTTTAGCGATAAGGCCCATTTATGGATAAATGGATACATCAATAAAAAATTTGTTTCGAATTTGGGACGATGCTAATTAACAAGAAATTTAAGAGCGTCTCCTGCATCCCTAAAAAGTCACTGTTTCCATGTTTCTTTGAGAAAGACGGTGGCCAGGCCATCACCGTCCACGGCATGTGCTAAAGGTGGATGAATAATTACTTTTTTCCCCTTAATTTCATAAAATGGGCACCAACAACGTTTGGTTTAATCGGGACGGTGCTAAAGTGTCACACACCTCATGCGCTTCGAGGGCATGATCGTCTTACGTGAAAGTAATGTGAACTTGCCACTGAGATCGTGCGAGTTGTCGCAACACCATATTAAATATTATTTTGTGTTTGTCTTCCGCCTACAAAAGAGTAAATGGACAAAATTTCTGGCGGATGAAGATCACGAATGTATAGCGAAACAAGTCAGAGTGCTATAATCGACTGTGTGGTTTCCTCGATATCCTCCACCGAAACTTAAAATATTTAAGGAGTGGGCTTTAAATGGGGCCTGTGGCAGATTAGAGATCAATCTCTTCAAAATTTAATTGTGCGATTTCTAGTCTAATGAAACTTTGGCAGACCAAATTTTACTACAAAATTATTATTCGTTGAGGCGTACTTAAGTGTTTGCCGAGAGTGGGCTTTATGTGGGGTCTATGCAGGGCTGCCAGATTTGACAATTTATCGCCGGTTTAATGTTTTTTTTGTTCTGAAATTAACAAAGTGCCGATTTTATTATTTTTTTCTAAAAAGTTAGGATTTTTTTAAGTCTCCAAAGTCTGAATAAAACATTTAATTTTCTGACTCGTTCGTTTTTTAATCTTGGAATGTTTAACAGCCGTACCTTAACAAAAGCGGAAGGCAGAACGTTTTATTTCACTTAGCTTTTACGCTGACATGCAATACCAAAGAAAGAACGTCAACGTTGTGTTACGAACAGTAGTGATAGCTCTCCTGTTTAATAAAACCAACAAATTATAAATAAAATAAATATAAAAACGTAGATGGGCAAAAAAAAGGCTAAATTTCTATTACTAATTAACAATAGCGGCAAACTTTATTATTAAACGAGCTGTCAAAATCGGTTATTCCAATTGCAAAGCGTTGAGGCCGCTATATTAAAAAACTAGGAAACGCGTGCCGCCTTTGTTACGGTACAGCTGTAAGTCTTAAGAAAATCTTTAAATGATTATTTTCAGAATACAAAAACAACAATGTAACACTTTGTTTATCTTTCGGAAACTCCTCATCGAATGAACCTTTTACGACTCTCATATTTTCAAAAATTATACGGCGAACATTTCACGAGTAGTAAGATAATATTTACATGAGTCTCATACGATACTTGTCATGAAAGACTCGTTAGATTATTTTTTCGCACGTCTTAAACGATTGAAGAAGTGCCTTTCGCTTGGCTATGGAAGAATCTCAGTCGTGTAACAGTATTTCCCGTGTGAGGAATCTTCTACGATAAAAAAAATGCGTTCATTGACGATACTAGAAACACTTCATGGGACTATCTTACACGATTGAAAATGCTAGCTGGATATGAAGTAATTATGTATTTGTTTAAAGGTTTTTTTTTTTAAATCGAACAAAAATTGTTAAAAAAAAACTAAATGTGAAAAACTAGTTTTTATTGTTTTTCTCAGGAAATTGACGATTTCCTCACAAATTTATTTGACAGCCCTGCTCCTATCGTAAATAATGTATCAATCTCTACGAAATGAAAGAACGATTTTGTACAAAGTTTAATAACAATCGGTGTATTCCACCACTAATCAATACTAATTTATAATAATTAATTAATAGTTTTTCTAACAGTAATATTCATTTTTAAGAATAGTTGGTCCACTTTTGGACTCCTAACTATTTTCTTACTGTATCGATTATATTTGATTAGAATCCGAAACTGCTAAGGACAAGAAGAGAGTTTTGACGCCAATACTGTTCTTCTCTATTGATTTGTTCAAAAGTGAGCGTCATCTCAATTGACGGATAGACAGACGGACATGACTAAATCGACTTAGAATTAGTCAAGTATCTAGAACGGCAGTGGGCAAACGGCCAATTGAAATCGACTAGTAGATCGCTTACAGTTCGACAGTCGATCGCAGATACCATTTAATAGGTTAAATCAAATCTTTTCATTAAAAATGTATACTTAAAATTTTAAATATTGTAAAATTTTTTCAAATTGTCAAAAAAAAAAATCATCAACGTGCGTTTTTAAACGTCTATAGTCGTCAAATCTAGCAGCTACGCGTTCAGTTCAGGTGATCATCATGGTATAATAAGTACAAAGTATAGTCATTAGAAATTTTGTTCTCAATTTCAAAACCCATATAACGTCAAACGAAAGAAAATAAAGAAAAAAATTAAAACAAACACCAAAAATCAAATAAATTATTTTGACGTTACATGGGTAAATAATGAAAACTCTCCCTAATGAACATACCTGGTACTTATTATACTATGGGTGATCATCTAATTTTGTTTTTCTCTGAAATGTTCAAGGTGAATTTATACAGTTTTCCGCATCAATGAGAGAGTTATGCTGGCATTCCTGAGAGCATTTCTTATTGATTTTATGGGCCATTACAACTCGCTTGAATTGCAATTAGAAAGAAAATCAATTAAACTCTTTCACAAATTTTCAACAAAGTCGTGACCAAATGAATCTGACACCTAATCTTAATGTAAAATTGCAAGCTTAACCCGAATATGAAGTCAGAATTGTCATAATCGGGTTAATATTTTTGAAGATATTTTCACTTAAGTCACATTTTCTTTTTTTGATTTTCATGCCCATTATCGTAAAAAGCTTCAACAATCTTTATGCGCTGCTCAATTGTGTACCTCTCCATGGTTGAATTTGTCAAACACTGAAACAAAGAAATTTCAAATTGAGTTCGGCAAAAAACTTGACATTATCATCGTGCATTATGGTTGGAACACCCTTTAAATCTCATCGTAAGTCAAGAGTAGTCGATCGGTAATATTAAAGCATCTTAAGAAGAAACATTTCCTGCACTTTTTGATTTAAAATGACCCATATTATATGTACTTTATATTACTTGTCATCTATGCCAAATTTCAAGAACTTTTTTTTTGTTTATCTTTAATGGAAAATAATTTAGTTTAAGTCAACTTCTTTAATTATGTACTTCCGTTTATATAAATTCGTTTTGTGTTCTTTTTTCCACTCGTTTGATTTTTTGTGGTCTTTACTCGTGCACTTCCTGTTAAATTAACAAAAGTACTTTTGCTAATAACATACGACATTAGTTCCTCCATACAATACACAGCCAGAGACCAGATATGGACATGCAGTTGTCTAGGAAAGACTAGAAATGTGTGCGCTTTCATATTTGTCTATGTTTCTAAGTACAAAATTCTTGTGTGGACCCCTAAAGCATGATTGTATTGTCTGCTTTAAATTTCCTGATCCTGATGCTGATTTTTATTTTTAAAGTTTTTTGTTTTTTTTTTTTTTTTTAAATGGAAAGAGCAACAAATGCGTGTAAATGTACATAAACTTTATTTGGTTTCATAGAATAGAAAAGTAAAAAATCAGCAGCAGTATAAATAACAACAACAGTAGAAGAGAACAAAATAAAAAGTGTGGTAACGACTGTGGCAACAAAATGGTTAGTAACCAGTTTTTTTTTGGTTTCAAAATACGAAAAATATCTACAAAAATTACTACAAAAAAAAAGTATAGAGAGAAAGCCAAATATTTGTAGGTATTTTGTTGTTGGCTTAAATGAAAATACCAAAAAGAGTTGCACTCACACTTAAACTCACAGTCAAACGTAGACTGTATTGGCATAAAAAAGGAACATGAAAAAATAAAATAAATAAATGCGGAAACGGAAAAGAAGCAACTTTACATTCGTTGGTTGCTATTAAACCAATGTCTGACCATATGGGCCGACTAACGTGATTGGAATTTGCAAATAAAAACAACAAAAACAAATATCTTTATCTACAAACACACACACATTCAGAATTTTTTTATTGTTTTGTTGTTGCTGCTGCATTTAAGCGTTCTTTAACATTGAAATATATTGCAAAGTTAAAAACAGCCACATCTGAAACGTGTTTTTTTTTTGTTTAAAACTATAACTTTTTGGTTTTTTTTTGTTTTTTACCGAACACCAAAATGTTTTAGAATACAATAAAAAAGTTTCAAATATCGTGAACTAAGCCCAATAATATTATAATAGACAAAGCATTCCGTTTAACCTTGATACAGCTGCCGAAGGAGAATTGGTTTTTAAAATGTGATTAAATGTAGACCGGATTAGTTTTATAAAACTTTCAATAAAAATTTTTAGGCATAAGAGACGTTGGAATTTTGATACGATATAAATGAAAAAGTATTTTTTTTTTTTTTAATAAAACTGAAAGTTTGTGGAATTAAATTTAAAAAGTTAGGGAAATTTGCTTGTGGAATTGAATATTAAAACTAAGCGAAATTTATTTTTAAGAGTATTTAAATTTTAAAGTAAGAAATGCGTAAAAATAAATATTGCGTAATAAAAGCGCAAACACCTTGAGAATTAAGCCTGGCGTAGATGAAATGGGGTATGTCATACTCCAGATGATTTTAAAGTTTGATTTTTAAATGAGTTTTTGATGTTTTGATGGATTTTTATCGTTACAGTTGCTGAAGGTAAGAGTACAGCGTACGAGGTGAGACATTTGTTTAAGAGGTATGATAGCGTCAACGGGGGATATGGAGATGAAAACGTGACTGATGTTTGACAGCTTTCACATACGCTTATTCCGATTACTAAAAATGTAGCGCTTAGCGTAAAAGCAATTCGTTAGAATTAAGAAAAAATTCGTTAAAATTAATAAGTAAATTCTTACTGAGACACTCTAAAATTTAATTGAAAATTTAGAACTTAAAATGATTATTTTTAAAGGAGATTAAAGTTCGATTGATGGAAAAAATTAGTTTTCTAAAAAATTTCTATATAAGTTTTGTGTTAATTTAAATTTATAGCAACAAGGTTCTCAGTAAAGGTGCTTTAACACGATCTGCATTTTGCAGTGGGTTTGTTAGATGTTAAATCCGTATGTAATTGCACATGTCTGTCAAAATTTATAAATAAAGAAGGTTTATAATTTTTGCTTTTACACGTTCGTTTTAGGTTTCATCTGGCATAACCTAAAATCGTTCATAACAGCCAATTACACTGTGCTAGATGAAGAAACAGACAAGCTGGGCTTCTGGTGTTTAAGCCTAATTCGGGTACGCTGAATTCAGTGGTACAAGCCGTTTTTTTAGGTTTGCTCTGGTGTTCGAGACATACCGTTATTTCGAAAATGGAGGACAACATATGTTTGCGTAACTCAAAAACGCAATGAAATTTCCTTTAAGAAAAGCAAAACTTTTTTCTAATATGCGCAGTCGTGTTAGAAACATAATTTTTTTTTTATCAAAATTTCGAAATTTTTGTATTTTAAAAATTCATAAAAAATTGGAAAATTCAGCACGTATAAAAAAAGAAATTAGAAACAAAACAAGCTATAACTGATTAAAATCTGGTAACAACTTTTGAAAAGTTCAGAAAAGAAGAAAAATTTTAATATATTTAAGAATTTCATAATATTTGTATGGGAGCCTTCCTAACAAATGGCAATAAAGGGCAAGAATGTCTCGAGAAAATGTTAGGGACAAAAAAATAGTTGCGGTCGGTCATACATTTTATTCCCCTAGGGCCGACTCCTGGGCATTTATTTGACTTTTTCTTCAATATATTTCTAGTCTGCATTTAACATTTTGTATGGGAGCCCTCTTGAGGAATGAATTAATAATTGAGATGCAAAATAAAGTGGGGTTAGTCATACATTTGACCCATCTTGGAGCATCCTACGCGTTGTACCGGCTAAATTTAAAAATTTCAACCATACAAATATGGTGGTTCTATAAAATTCTTAAATTAAAATAAACTTTATTTTTCATCTCCATTATTTATTTCGAACATACCTACCCGCTATCTCCATTCCTTTCCTTAATTCCCCAGCTTGTCGTAAAAAAGTGCAATTTTCGAGTACAGTGTTATTTACATATTTATATTTTTATTCACTTTTAATTTTATGTAAGTTAATTAAAAATGTTGTTTTTTAAAGAATGTGTGTTTATAAATAATTTAAAATTTATATATGCCGCCACAAGCGAATGACCTGCAAAACAGCTGATGTCAGATGGTTTGTCAGATCAAAATGGAACACGCTCTAATTGAAAAATTTTACATTGCTAATCCCATCTGGTATTTACAGAAGCACTTTTTTTTGCGTTAACACGACATGTATGATTTTGCAGTAAAAACCCTGCAAATAATAAGACTAGTCCAAACACGCGTGTAAAATGTAGCCCACAAGGGACTAGGACTGGACCAAAATTAACCCAAACGTATGGAAGAAACAAAAAACTTAGCTTTGGATTACAATGTAGTAGTCTTAAAACTACACCATGGATACTTAAGAGGATTAGTTTTGAAGTCGTTTTAAAACCAAAACATGTCGTTAAAAAAGGAAGACATGTCGTCTCACTACAAACAATATTTAACAATGTATTGTCCATGCTTGCATTACATTGGACCAGTCCAGGGAGTAGTCCTTTTGATCAAAATGGATCAGGTTGTCCAATAATATTTTATAAAAGCACCTTAAGAGTGGACTTTTAAAATTTAGTGTATTTTTTTCGCAAGTGGCAACTCTGAAATTTTATTGTAAATGGAGCGAGCGCCTTACAAAAGAACAACGCGTTAAAATTCTGCAAAAGTACGTGTTTTTATTTTACAATAAAAAAGTACATCCGTACTGGGACACCCTTTATTTTATGATACCTAAACCAGCATTTTTTAACCAGAAGTTTTAATAATTTTTATATATTTCGAATAAAACAAAGCTCTATGAATTGAATTCTGTTTTTTGATTAACAGGAGCCAAACTACCGCATTCGATATGGATCAAAGTTACAATATAATTTAAATGGGTTATTTCGATCGATATCGAATGCCGAATGGCTCCTGATCTTATTAAACAGATGCTAATTAGGGATGTAACAATACGCTTTTCTGCCGATACGATACCGATACTCAAAGTGAAATATCGGCGATACCGATAAAAATATAAAAAATTTAAATTCAAGGTAAAGTTAACAACACTCAAGTAGAGTTATTTTTCTAATATAAAAATTACTGTATAAGAGAAAAAAATTGCTAATAATAAGATTTTGAAAACAATGAAATGAATTTGAATTCGTTGTAAAATTACCAAAAGTAAAATTAGTTTTTATGCAAAAATAAAGTGTTAAGCTTCATTCACAATCACAGTCACATTTTCACTTGGTGTTCATAATGGAGCAACAATTTCTTTTGTATCTACACACATTTTGCATCAAGAAACCGTTTGCAAATTTTAGCCACAACAATATTAAGCATTTATTTTTATTTTTGTAAATATTTCGTTAAAATTTTCATTCAAAACTAAATAAAATTATTTTAAACGTCAGAAACAATTTCATACAAATTGTTGCTGAAGTTCTAGTTGACTCAACTTTAGTTACATTTTTAAAAAATTTTTAGTTACATTTTCGTTCTAAAAATGAAAGGAAAATATATGAAATACTTTGGGAAGAAAAAAGATAGAAGAAAAAACGAAATTGTTTTTTTGATTGTGAACGTAGCTTAAGAGATTATTATTTAAAATTAATATTAATAAGATTTTTGTTTTTTTTATTTTGCCAATCCGCTGACCTGCAGTGCAAAATAGAGACTATCAGATGCGGCAGAACTCATTTCTGCGCCATGTTCTAAAATTTAAGTATACCATTTCGTTCCGTCAGCAAACAAGCGGAAATGCCTCTCTAGAAAAATAAGAAAATCTAAGGTATCTTTAGACTTATTATTTAGCTGAACCTCAGCGTAGGATGGAGCAAAATCTTGAAGACTTATTAGAACTTCTACTAGGTGTAGGGGTAACCGTGTCTTCAACACTTTCGGAATGCTGAGTCATGTTACATAGCTCAACAAGACGTTTTTTCAATCTACTGTCTTTAAAATGTTCGAGATTTGTGTCTCAAATCGTTCATTTATTAAAACTTTTTGGCTCTGAACTATTCTACATCTCAGTTTATTCATTTATTATATTTTCTAATAATGTTCGAAGACTGTTAACTTGCGGAATAGCGTCAGAAAAATCACCTTTTTCGGGGTTGGCGAATTTAAAATACGTCTGCGACTGTTTGGTAAAAGATCCTCGCTGACGGAAGGCCTGCATTTTATGCGGTGAGCTCCCACTCGGAAGCAATAGATTTTTGAAATTTATTCAACGCATCCCAGTAAAAACTTCGCCTACAAAATAATGTGTTAGGTAATCAGAAACACATAAAAGCACTACTTACAATTCTACTGAAAGAATTAATGAATTTTACAAGAGAAGTCCCAAAATGAACGCATTCAAAAGTTACATAGTCATTATGTTTTTACCTACATACATCCAGAAAAAAGTAGTTATAGAAGTGGTTATAGAAGCAGTTATAGAAGAAAGCTACTAAATAATTAGTGAAAGAAGCTATTAATTTTGAAAAGTGAAGCGAAGTTTTTACTGGGATATAAAAACTGGTGAGGGTAGCTATCAGCTTTACACACTGAATGTTTTGTTTGTTTTTTTAAAGTAAAATATTTAAGTATTTATTTTTTTTTATTAAACTGGTTTAGAGTTTGTTCACTGACTTTACTGCATCTCGGTATATCTTTTTGCCTAGCGCATAGATTTTTTAAAGGTACCTTTATTGCTTCGCAACATGGTACAATTTTTTACTGGGTACAAGACTTATCAATGAGAAAACATTTGACTACATATTGTGGTGCAAAGCAAAACGGCTTAAGCTACCGGTCCACACCAAGCGTCCATTGCATTTTTGCATTTGTTCAAAAAGTAGCAGTGTAAAATTGTATTGACAAGTTATACAGCAAACGCGTAGAATAAATATACGTATCGAAAGCATGAAGTGGGATTACGTTTTACTTTAGCATGCGCCTTAAAATAAGGTCAAAAAAGAAACTTACACATAGAATGCATGGTGTGGACCTGCAGCCCAAGAATTAAAAGAAACTATTA
Source organism: Pollenia labialis (assembly GCA_949318255.1). Taxonomy (NCBI): domain Eukaryota; kingdom Metazoa; phylum Arthropoda; class Insecta; order Diptera; family Polleniidae; genus Pollenia; species Pollenia labialis. Next base: position 118,760,138 of record OX439140.1, read on the forward strand.
ATTATTCTGTTTAATGTTATGCTCTGCTTTTGAATGTGTTATTGCCCTTAGCTGTTATGCAAAAAATTTGCATTGAAATTAAACGTATCGACAGTAAAATATCGCCGATACCGATACATCGCCGATGTATCGGTATCGGTATTCCCCAGTTGGCCAAATGGTCATAGACGCAAATGTCGTCAACGATGTCTTCCGAACATTTTTGAATTTGTCGCCTATATAACATTGATGGCGACAACTTAAGTAAGAAAACGTGTATATTGTCGTGTTAAAAATCGTATTTACGACTTTTTTGGAGACATTTTTTTAAATTTGCCTTGAATAATCATTTATTGAGGACAACGTAAGTAACCATTGCATGCATTTTGTCGTGTTTAAAACCACACTGATGACAAAATGCATGCAATTATCGCTCATCTTGTCTTCAATTATACTTTGTTGAGGACAACTTAGGCGACCATTGCATGCATTTTGTCTTGTTTCAAACCACTTTGACGACAAAATGCATGCAATGGTCGCTTACGTTGTCCTCTACCAAAAAAAATTCAAAAATTTAAAATTAATATTTCTTGATGTTTTGCTTTTATTATCAATATTTTTAATAATAAAAAATATTAAAAAATAAATAATCCTGCCTGTTTAATATACATATGTAATTATTTTGTAAATTATAACGTTATTCGCTGCTGCGTTTCAATTGTGAAATTGGAATACGTGAATTAATAGGACAAGAAACACAAAAAATAAATGTTCCTGCTGACTATATTGCCATATCGTAGGCTCAATATACAAACCTGCTAAATCCACTTTTTAAGTAAATTGAGATTTTAATGCCGTGTGGAAGAGAAAGCTACACCTCGTCGACCAGCATCTAGTTTTTCTTCAAATTGATTCTTAAAGTGTACTAAACCAACTATATTGTTTTTTCCATTAAAATTTATTGGAATTTAGCAGGTTTGCACATTATGTCGACGATATATTAAGTTCAGAACCCATTCTCTTATTAATCAAAAGCCTATTGAAGGTCTGACTGTGTCCACACATCCAGTATCCACTATTTTCGAGCCCAGTCTCTCAAACTCATCGGCCATTTCATTAGTTTGGAATTCAATAGTTGGAATTCACAGCCCATCAAGACCCTAAGACCCTTTAGTAAATATATCCTCGAGGAATAGCCATTTACCCGTTCCCCTTATTCTGGATATATCAGCAAATCTGAAGTATCGCCAATATATCAGTATCGGTGTTCGTTAAATCCCTAATTGCCACTTACCTATCGGCGACTAAATCGTAGATAGTGTCAACAATATTGTCATCAACGACACTATTAAGGTAATGTCGCTAATCGGGCATTAACGACTTTATGAGAAAAAAGTCGTTTATATAGTCGCCAGTGACAACTTTAACCACATTGTTACCCATATGATCATTAACGAAAATATGCATAATAATGTCGCTCATACTGTCGTTTACGACTTAAGTGCCCTTTGTTCGAAAAAGTCGTCGACGATTTGCATGGGCTGTCGCCAACATGTCGTCAGGGATTTACTATGGCTCTTGTAAGCGTCCTCGACGTTGTCTTGAAGACATGGCCAACTGGGTCGTTACCTCCCTAATGCTAGTATTGATAACAATAAAGCACGATGTTAATTGTGAGTCACTGCTTAACGTCAAATTTTTTGCCCAACTTAATTTGTTATTTCTTTGTTTCGTGTATGACTAATTCAACCATGGAGAGGAACACAATTGAGCAGAGTGCTAAGATTGTTGACGCCTTTTACGAAAATGCATTTCGTGCACTTTATGATGTGGGACGAGGCACACCTGCACCTCGTTAACAAGCTGAGTTGCCGAATTTGGGAAAATGAGAATCTGTTGAAAAGCCGATGCATCCACAAAAAGTGACTGTTTCGTGCGGTTTATGGCCTGGCGGCATTATCGGGCTGTACTTTTTCGAAAAAGAGGTCGGCCAAGCAGTTACCGTAAATGGTGTTCGCTATCACGAAGATTACGTACTTCTTGTGGATAGCAATTGAGGATATGGACCTCGTCGGTATGTGGTTCCAACTGGATAGTGCCACTTGCCACACAACTAACGAAACATGTCCGCCACGATCACGTGATTTGATACCGTTGGACTTCTTTCTTTTGGCGATATTAAAAAAAAAACGTGTACGTTCATAAGCCAAGAACAATTCAAGAGCTTAAGGCTAAGTCATTGGATAGAGGTATGCCACCGAAGCCGTGGCGAGCATTTGGCCGATATATTTTTTCACGCATAATTGTGAACGATTCTGGTATCATAATAAAAAAATATTAAAATTTTGTGTTCCCAAAAATTACTTTGCTAATATTAAGTTAATACTTTTAAAACTTTTTGTGTTTGTTATAACTAACCCCGTGCGTTTTGTTTGGCCCATCCTTTATAATTATTAAAACTAAAAAATTGCATCGAATTTTGGGGTATTTTATTCCCCACCGTATAGCTAGTGTAAAAATGTTTCACCTCATTTACGCCCAGTTAAGTATGAACAACGAAATCAGTAATTGGCAGAACCTTAAGGTTTAGGATTTGTTGTTGATCAGACAAACTCTTAAACTGGTTGGTGGTCGTTCTAATGAAACTTTCCACATTTTATTTATCTCAAATGAAAAAAAAATTGGTTGGTGAGACTTTAACATTTCCAACTTTAAATAAATAAAACCATTCTATTTTGTATGCAAGTGCCATTGTGTATGGCGCTTACGAGGCTTTGAAATGGCTTTAATTTTTTTCCTAAAAAGTTCTCAAGATGAGAATGCAATCGGAAATGTAATTTTCTACCATAAAAACAAAAAATAAGTCAAGTTCAAAGAAGTGACGCTTACGTAGTTTAAAAAGAACCAAGACGATATGTGATATAAATATATAAACACCGGGTTCACTATTAAAAGGGTCTTTAAAAAACTAATTTCTATACACACACACGAAAAAAACATCTAACTGAATCAACTCTGCTACACATAAGGATCCATTATGTGTACATGAACTGTTTAAGGTCTTACCCTAATTAATCACTTGCAAGTAGTGTATACGTATTATCAATGAAAAATCGAGGAAACAGCCGATTATCTGAATGTACAAAAATTGTGTGAATGTTAGTGAAAAAGTGTGAGTTTTTCGAACTTGCACTTGCATGTAGACACGAGGGGTAAGATCACATTTGTAAAAGTTACAATCATAATGACAAAATTATATAAAAACGAACAATGATATATCCATTCCAGCTGTGGCGAAGGGTCTCAAAGAATTCAGGCCAAATTTTGTTGTTTTAGTTATTGTGCAGTTTTTTCTAATGCATATTTAGAATATTACATGTCAAGTTTTTATTTATTCGATGTCTTAGTCCTGTTGGATAGTATTTTCAACAAGATCGTTCAAAAAGTTTCTGAGTTAGTGTGGGTTAAAGGTTGACATTTTGGTCATACAGGTGTTCTTTCTCATCCATGTAATGTATTACCCATTGGTGCTATCAAAATGTGTCCCAAGTAGCTTTGAAAGCTATTTGATCAATCTTTTGAACATTTTTTTTTAATTTTTTTTTTAAATTTAAAACTTTCTTTTATTTTTTATATCAAGAATGTTTTTTTTGGCTCAAAAGAAAGCTTATGTCTTTTCCATTAAGTTAGTTTCCGCTAAAAAAAAAAGTTATTAGTAAAATAAAAAAAAATTTTTTTTTCAAAAGATTGATCGGGAGACATCGATTTAAAAATTGGATCACTTGACATGAAATCCCCCATATTCTAAAGCATGTTTTATGTGCATTTTTTAACTCCCTACTAATCACATAATATTTATTGGGTCATATACATGTACACACACAAAGAGTACATTTTTGAAAATGCATGTGTGTAAGTCTTTGTATTTTATAAAAAATTTAATAGAAAAACTTTGATGGAGAAAGTAAAAATTAAAACTTAAATATTCCATAAACAGTTACTTTATTATGTTGCTTTGGTTATTACATTAATAATATGTTATAATGCTTTTATGAATGAAATTTTGTTTTAAGAACTAAATAAAATTTTATAAATTAAATCAAAGTTTTACAGTTCACAAAAAGAGCAATAAATTTTATTACGAAGCAAAAGTAGAGTTATAAAATTTTATTATAACTAAAAGCAAAAAACAAATGTGCAACACAAAGGTTTTAATTAATTGTTAATTGCTGAAATAACTAAACAAATTTTGTAAAAAAAACAATTTGGGATTTTGCAGTTTCGAATGTGTTAAAGGTTGGGTTTTATAAAAAAATAGAAAATGGTATTAAGAAATAATTTAAATAATAGTTGGGGGCAATATTTTAATTATATTATTTTGCTAGTTAATTTTAAGTTTTGTTTAGTTTTAATTCTAGCATCTAATATTTAAAGCCATAAAGTTTTTCTTTATTATGAAAAATCAAATTTGTTTTAAAATAAATCTTGAATATTAATATTTAAGCGGAGTGGGTAATTCGGAGTAAAAACTTCATCTGTAAGAAATGTTCACATTTTAAATGCCGACGTTGGTTTTCAACATAATGTGACAGAGCAATATTTGCAAGTAATCAAAATTAGTAATCAGAAAGTTACAGTAAACACGGAACGGCTTAGAGACATATTTAATCTTATTGATATTTGGTTCTACTAGGACGAAGAAACATACCGCACACTGTAACTTATTTATTCTAAGACGCTTTCGATCAACAAGTAATTGGCCACCAAAATCGTGTGATTTTACCCTTTTTAATTATTGTTTTTGTTGTTATGAAAAGTCACTCTTCTTAACTGGTGAACGAGAAACCATTCGAGTTGGCGAAATACGTCCACAAATACTACGAAAAATGTATTTAAATTGGAGTTTTAAATTGCGACATGTATGCCCGAGCTGTTGGGGTCACATGACCCCAATAATATTTAAATATTAATAGTATTAAATTATTAATCCAATAAAGCGAGATTTGGTCGTATTTAAAATGTTTCTCCTTGCTTTCTACAGAAATGTAACTTAAAAAAAAACATCCGTAAAGTCATAGTCATTTTATTGAATGCTTTGTACTTTTAAACAATGTTGACGAAATTTTTCATTCCATTGAAATTTAACATGATTTCTTGTTCCCTGTTCTAAAAATATTTATAACTTTTTAATATTTTAATCAGGCTTATGTTCATCAAATTTAATTTTCATTAAATTAGAGAAAACAGAAGTTAGGAAAAACATGTAAAATCAAATAAAATGGATAATCATTAAAAAATGCAAATTTCGATCTACCAAAGGTTAAAATACAATTTGGTTTAAGACGGTAAATCCATCTGAGGAGATCAAGTGGTTGTGATCGAAACATGTCATGGTAACCAGCCGCCTGGGTTCGAATCTCAGGTCAGTCGAGAATGAATGATTATCATTGACAATTTTCATGTTGTCAAATTCCTTTCTTCATAAAAATAATTTAATGAAAATTAAATTTGATGAACTTAAGCCTGATTAAAATATTAAAAATTTGGATTAAAAACCATAAATAGTTCAACGAAATAACCACAATTCTAATTAATATTTATAACTTTTTTACTTGATTTCGCTTAATTCGATTTAAGAAAGTTTTGATAAAATTGTTTTTGATATCAGAAAATATGGACGAAATGTTTATTCGCCTAAGAAAATTCCGTTAGAGATTCTCTTGTTAAAAAAAAACCAAGGAAAAAATGTCGACTACATTTTCTTAATTTGTAGAAGACTGAATACCATGTTCGCATGACATCGATTTTTTGTATTTCACTCTCTCATTCTCAATTTACAGCCTAATTATGATCCAAATTACATTATTTGTCATACAAGATTTTGAGAGCGGATTATCTCATTTGTACTTAATTCAATTTTTATTATCCTGTCGATTACTTTAAAAACAATGTGATCTCTATATTTTATCGGTTTTTCCATCACCAGCTATCAAAGCACTAAAGGGCCAAATACACTTGTCAAATGCTTGCCCAGCCGGCGAATTCAACGTGTACGTGTGCCGTCATATCTAAATTTTTTGATTTTTCATCAAGCGTTGTCGGTGTCACACATACCAACACATTTTCACTAATACCACCACAATGCTTGATGAGTATTTTGACCAATGTATTTGGGCCTTAAGAAACAAACAAAATAAAACATAAACAAAGAAATGTTAACAAAAGTAAAGAATGTAATTTTATAGTATAAAATTTAATCGAATCCAAAAAAGGAATGACAGCAAAAGAAATTTTAAAAAATATATTGATAAGAAGAAGGTTATTCTTAAAAATTCCTGCAGTATATGGCAGCTAAGTAGTTCTGTCATTTTTTCTCGCCATATCTCCAACAATGCCTGCTCGCTACATTAAGTCCATTTGCTAACAGCTTTTTCTAGTTACTGGGAAAATAAATATTTTATATGTACATATGTATGTATTTCTTTGAAATAATATTTTTTACTTACTTTTTCTCAAACAAGCAATTAAATTTAGCAATAAACAAAATTAATATAAGAAAAGAATAAGAAGAAGAAAAACTGCCAAAAACGATTCGGAAAATGCCGTGCGAACATTGGAATTCAAATAAGTAATAAAAACAGAGAGCGAAGTAATCCAAAGCACCGTGCGAACATGGCATAACTGTATTTTTATCAATTTTTTTTTAATTTCAAATTTGAAAACAATTTTTTTCTCTATGAACATTATAAAAAAATATGTTAGGTATAAGAACCCAGTCCGAGATAATGGTCATCCACACAGCCGTGAGACGCATCCGGTCCGGTGAAATATCTGGAAGGGATATTCACATTATTACTGATAGCAAGGCGGCCATAAGATCCCTGGAGAATGTGTTCATCACATCGAGAATTGTCCGAGAATGCCGGATGTCTCTGAAGGAGATAGCGAGGCATTCACTGGTCATCCTTAATTGGGTCCCCGGACACGGGGACATACAGGGGAACTTCATGGCGGATTCGTTGGCGTATGCAGGTACCACCTTTAATCGAGACGGTTCAACATATAATGTAGGTGCTTCACTCCCAATGAGTAAGCAACTTATAGCGCACAAGTTTCATCTTATTGCCAGTCAGAAGTGGCACGATGAAACTACCTGTGGGGAAACCAGGAAATCTGGCCCATCATATATGAAAAAAAGACACGGCGGGCCTTACAGCTATCCAGGCATCACCTAAGAAACCTAATTGCGGTTATAACTGGCCACTGGCCCATTGGGGGGCACGCCCAGAAGCTGGGGCTCCCTTATAATGACTTGCGTAGAAGTTGCGTTGACGAGGAGGAGGAGGAGGAAGAGTCAACGGAACATTTTCTCTGTAATTGCCCGGCATTCGGCGATGTAAGACTCGAAATGTTTGGTCGAAAAGCCCTTGGGGACAAAACTTGTCTCTTCGATGTTGATGTAAACAGGATCCACTACTTTATTGAATCGACCGGATGGCTGCATGGGAATACTAGCAGCCAGATAGCAAAGGACCCATGGGAGACGGTGTGACATGGTAACACAACGAGAACTAATTAATGGACCCACATGAGCTGTGCTTGATCAGGGCTGCCAATGTAAAAATTCCTCTCCCTGTATATTTTTAATTAATCAACCGGTTTTCTTGAAACTTTTCAGGCAAATACTTTTTATTATTTAGGGCGTGAAATAGGGGTAAAAGCTTCCAATCCCTCTATTTTATTAACCAATGAACCGGTTTTCTTAAAATTTGGCATGCAGCCACTGTAACTTCCGAAAGGAAATAGGTAATAGAGCCCGTAATAGGGCAAGATGGGCAAAAGCTCCCCCTTAAATTGGCATGCAGACACTGTAATATCTGAAAGAAATAATTTTTTGGCAAAACACCCGGCAAACGTTGTCTCCTAGTTTTTCTATAAAAGTTTATCCAATTTTTGTTTTTGTTATAGAAAATTTCAAGTAGTTTTCTCAGAAATTTGCTAAAAACTTTATTTATGTGTCATTTGTATAAGCCGAAATGATTAACGTTACCACATAATTGTTTGCGAAATTATATTCTTTATTGCTAACACATACCTGGGCCATAGCTCCCGCACAAATGTTTATTACAGAATGGTTTTTTTTGCTGAATCCATCTTTGCCCATGGGTTCTAAATATGGCACAATCTCGAAAAATTTTCCGTTTTTACGACTGGACTTTCTTAGTTCTTAAATTCTTTTGTGCTGCTTTAGAAATCGTTGTTACAATCGTTGCGAAAAATAAATACTGACGATATGCCAGTCGATACACAATAAAATTTATTACTTAAACACAACTATTTATTTAAGAATTTTCTTCAATTGTTCTTGTTTAAGTATGTATTATTTCTTTTGTTTTCAACTGACTTTCGTCTCAAACAAACTTTCAATATGCTGAATGCTGCTCCTGCTGCCTCGTTGAATCCTGTTGAGATTTGAAGAAGTTTGACTTGACGCTCTACTGCCTTCACAGTAACCACATAAAATGAGTTTAAAAATTTTTTTCTGTTCTTTTTTTTGTCGAGTTTTAATTGAATTTTTCACTTCTTTTGTTTAGATTGTTTTCAAATACTTGATTTAAAGAATGAAAGAAAATACGTATTATTACATATTTTTTGTTCTCAATGGTTTTTCTTTTAATTTTCTTTTAATTCTCAACTACTTTTATGATTATTTTCCTCGTTTTAGCCAGCTAGTTTTATAGTTAGTTCAGCTTGTGTATTTTCATTTCTTTGATTTTTTTTTTGTTTAGAATTCAGTTTTCATTTCTTTGCGAAAAAGGTAGTTAAAAAGTAGTTGAATGGATGTGAAGCTAAAAGTGTTATTAAGAAAAATACAAATCCACATTGCGTGAAAAGTTTAAGTGTTGACTAATTAATTTCGAGAAATTTTTTTAGCATAATGTTTTGGTTAATTTCGTATTCTTTTACATTTTTTTATAAAGATTTTTTTTTTCGGTTCCACTTTTAGGATTATATTTAGATTTAAATGCTGGTTTAAATTAATGGATTTCGCTTTCGTTCTTTTACTGATATAATATTTAACTTTGAATAATTGTTTTATTATTTCTCTTTGTAAGCAAATAAAAAAAATTGTATACAAATGTATTTATGCAAATGTATTAACATTTCGGTTCTAGGCATTTAATTAAAAGGCAGCTTAATAAGTAGCTAAACTTTTCGTGGTCAAACGCTCCATGATAGCAAGAGGTAGCTTACAATGGAGAACTCAAGGAAGACGAAAAGTGGAAAGCTAATTTCTTTCTCTCTCTCTCTAGAGTAAATTTCAATTTGTTGTGATATGAGTTAAATGTTTTCAATATTATGTCTTCTTCTTATTATTTTATTATGGCAAACTAGTCATCTACATATTTTGTGATCAGTCTTATTCGTATATTGTTCATTTGTAGTTCTTCGATACATTGTTCCATTAGGTGGTCCAATATAATGTCGGCTACAGTCGGTGACATCGTTTTCTCTTCTTTTTCGCAAAAAAAAAAAAAAAAAAAAATACAGTTGTATTCCTTCTTGTGATATAAGGTGGCATTTATAGGATGATTTTTTGATTGTGTTTTTAAGGAATTCGGTAGTTAAGAAAAAGGGGTAAACAACATAAATTCTGTTCTTCGTGTTCTTTTTTTCTTATTTTTCTTTTACTGTCATATATAATTTTACTATTATGTTTTTTTCTCAAATTAAATTATTAAAATAAAAACATATTTTAAAACAACATTAAAAAAAAGGCATGACTCAAAAGTCATTATGTAAAAGTCAAAAGATTTTGGTAGCAGTTTTAAAAGAAAATTTAATAAAATACATGTTTTAAAAATCACCGTGTAAATGCCGTCTAATAATACCCTCTGTACACTTGCATACATTACATGTAGTCTACAACAGACATGAAATGCTTAACATTAACACTAACATGATGTTAGTGTTAAGTATAGACTCATCATGTTAGAGTTTTTCTCATGTTTTAACACGGCTGTTAAGCCATGTGTTTTAACAACTCTTTTATAACATAAAATGACGTTTAAGCTTGACAGAAGTCATTTTGTTGCTTTTTTTCATTTCACACACACTATTGTTTGGAATATGCTTCGACGACAATAAAAAAATAATGAAATTTCTTAACATTAACATGAGTACTATACTCCACCATTAACATATTAAAAATTTAACATGGAGTCTTAACATCATGTTTTAACAGCATTTCATGTCAGTTGTAGACTCGGTGTTACGGAGCAACGCATGGAAGATGTTTAAAATGTGAAATATGCATTCACACTAGGCTTGCCAGATCGAAATCGGCAAAAAGCATTAGAAAGAAAAAGATTGAATTTTCTTGACAATTAAAAATTCAGTTAAATAAACAACAAATTTATATTGTTGTTCAGTTTGTTATTTTTACAATACATACTGATGTTATACGTAGCGGAGCTGATTTCACGATGTCCGTCTATCTGTTTGCTGGTTTGTCTGGCCGTGTGTATGTTGAAATGGGGTTTTTAAAGAAGATATTTATATCGCACATAGTACGGAATTGAAATCTGGCCAGATCGGTACACAAATAACTGAGATATCAGACATATGACACTTTTTTTTACCCAAACAAAGCCTTTGGCGGGAATCGAAACCGCAACTCCGGCACCGATAGGCAAGTTCACTACCAATTAACCTACCGGGGCACCATTTCTACACATACATCTTCAAATTTTCTTGTTAGAGTTTCAGAATTTTATTTTTCAACTTCTACATAAAATAATCTTGGTAGAATACTGGTAGTGAAAATAAGAAGATCGTTCTATGAATGAACTAGTTATAGACAAATAACTACCTTATTCTACCAGAAAGTATGGTAACACCCATTCCATATGAGATAGGAAAACTTAATTTTGCTCAGATATTTCGTATAATATATCAATATACAAATTGCTTTCTAGATACATAAAATTAATGGATTATGTTACAAATGAAATACAAATAAGACTCTGATAGTCTCTCTGCTATACATTCCTCTACTATTCTTTGGGATACAAATACCCATAGTTCTTTTCGACAATATATTTTAACTACAGGTCAAATAAAAATAGCACAATCTATAATTGTTAGTTTTTCTTGACTTTTCTGGACAATTTAATGAACACTTTTTTAAAATTCCGATTAAGCTTGGCAAATTACATTTTTTCTTAATACTTGACACATATTGAAAACGCTTGACAGTCAAGTCCGTCTGGCAACCCTAATTCACACTTTAAGCATCTAACAATAAACATGTTACCATTTCTAACAAAAAAACTTTTATTTTTTTAATTACAACTTTTTTCTACAAAACTGCCAACATTTTAAAAGAAAACACCAAAATGTATTTGGAATTAATTTTGTTTAATAAAATAAAAAAATTAAACATAAAACGAAGACTTGCAAAAAAGGAAAAACTTGACAAATGGTAACACTGCCTTAAAAAGAAATGCCATTTTGTCAGCGATGCCACTATAAAAATTTATTACAATTTTTTTTAGTGATTCCACTAAAATAATTGGTAGATATAAAGGGTGGTTAAATTTTAAGGGCCGATGTTGATTTTGAATAAAACACAAATTATTTAAAAAATTATTGTAATTTCTTTTTATTATGATAATATTGGTATAATTCAATTATGTATGGAACACCTCCATCCGAGAGTCCAAATTTTGGAAGACGCTAAAATAATAAGTGAGGTTCTATGCCTTTAATGTGCCGAATTATTTCATCCTTTTGCTCTATAATTCTTGCTGGCTTATCGACGTACACCTTTTCTTTCAAATAACCCCAAAGAAAAAAGTCCAACTGACATCGTCTCTACAAGAGATAACACGGCCATTGAATTTGTCTCGTTAGCTGTGTTAAAACCACACACATCCATATCTTCCAATTCGGGCCATAAAATGTTCGTTATCATCTCACGATAGCGAACACCATTCACAGTAAAAAATTACGAAAAATTACGGCCCGATGATGCCGCCAGCCCATAAACCCACCAAACAGTCACTCTTTGTAGGTGCATTGGTTTTTCGACAATCGCTTTCGGATTATCATTCGCCCAAATGCAGCAATTCTTTTTATTGACGAATCCACTGGACGATATAATTGACCATAAAAATCACGAAGCGCACGATATGCATTTTGATTTGAACGCCCATTTTCAAAAGCCTGAAAACCTTTAACGTGTTGCTCCATTGTCTATCCTTCCATGGTTCAAATTGAGTTAGTCTGAAATTGAGAAATGTCAAATGAAATACATTCAACATCGGCCCTTAAAATTTAAAATGAAAAACAATAAAATATAAACATCTTGTTAATATGTTGATTTAACGCTCTATGTATTTCTTATGGTAAAATTTCAACATCTTTAACAACATCATTGATGGAGGATGTTAGATATTATCAAGTGTAAAAAGACTAACCAAAATCCATGTTAAAAAAAAGTTTTTTACTTTTACGAAAAATTTATACATTTTGATTTAACCCTCTTCAGAAGAAGCGGTACAAAATGTGTACGAAATTTTTTTGAAATCTTCAGGTTTAAAACATTTTAACATTTTTATCAAATTTATCAATCAACACCACCTCCCTTAATAACTTTATTTCTCTCTAATTGTAAAATATCCAAATCTAAAACGTTATTTTCCAAAACATTTTTACCAATTTTTTTATCTTATTTTTTTCCGTGCTAAAACTAAAATATTCTGTTTGTTTGGTAAGTGAAAACAAATTTCGATTTCAAATCGATTTTTTCTCTATAGTTTCTAACATATTTTTTGTGAAAACAATTGTCTCGCTCTGAATAAAAATAAAAAAAAAACAATCTAAAACAAATAAATTCAACAATTGGAAGAGAATTTTTTGGAAAACAAAGTTTGGTTTTATTTGTTGTTTTTTTATTTTTTTTTAAATGCATCAACACAACAACAGATTGCATATTGTTTGAATTGATAAGCAAAAAAAAAAAAATCCTTAAAAAAACGCACACGCTCTCATTGATTTTATAAATAGTTGTATGCACTTCAACTAACACAAAGTAGTTAGCTTAACAATAACATTGTTGCTTATTTGTTTAAAGCAAGCGATTCCCAACCAGTTTTAAAAAAGAATGCATTTATTTGGTTACTCTTTCTACGACAATGAAAACATGGATTAGATTTTTTAGAACGAGGGTTGCAGAATGAGTTGGTAGTGAGCTAGGATTTCAAGGCGAGAGTTTCGGGTTCTATTCCCGCCAGAGACGGGTATGTTACACTACAACGGGCTGAGATTTTTCTGAGATTTTTTTTTATACTAAAATTAAGTTTATGGTAGTTGGAACTCTAAATAAATAAAATAAATATATTTTTAGAATGAATAAAATCTTAAAAGCTAAAATAGGCCAGAAAATTTTTGACAAAAATTTTCAAAAGCATAGAAAATGTTACACATTTGGGTATGTTCTGTAAATCGACATGAAGTGGATTTAAAATCGAACAAATTTTTAAAACAAGCCTGTTAGGACAGTTTATAAAAATATTCCATTTTATATTCTTCATACTTTAAGTTACAACTATATTTACAGGAACAAATTTTAAAAACAGTAAAAACTATAGCCATTTTGTAAATAATTGGAATTTAAATCTGGTTCGATTTCAATTCCACTTCATTTCGACACAAACTATATTATTCTTTTTTTATTAATATATTTTGTGTTGTGTAAACAAATAAATGATCAAAAGTGCAATTGCATTATGCGCTTAACTATTCATGTTGTGATTTGTTCGTCGGGTGTGCAGAAATGGTACGCTAACAAATCATACGCACAAATCACTAGTTTCCACATGCAAGTAATTACTTGCAAGTAGTGTATACGTATTGTCAACGAAAAATCCAGGAAACAGCCGATTGGCTGAAAATACAAAAATTGTGTGATTGTTAGTAAAAACGTATGAGTGTATAAAGTCCTCGAACTTGCACTTGCATGTGGAAACGGAGGAACGTCATTTGTGAGAATTCTCAGAAGATTTATGTTCGTGTTCTTTATTTGTATCAAACTTACAGGCCTGTTCTGCAAATCACTTTTACTCAAATCACATGTGCCTACTAAAATTACACGTGTGATATTTAAGTGTCGCTTTTGTGTGTATTGGTGTGATCTTCAATTGCCTTAAGCACACCGAGAAACACAAAAACGGTATGACCTTCAGAACACAACAAAATCACACGTGTGATTTTCAAAAACTCGTGATTTGAAATCACGTGATTTTCACAACAGGCCCGTTAAACACAAATGTTTAGTGTTTTTATGTCCAATTGTGTGGATAATTTGGTGTCGAAGCAGTTCTGTGTGAACACTGAGAAATAGTTCTTAAGCGATTTTCTATAACCGAATTTTTCTAAAATATTCTAAAGCCGAAAAATTAAAAAAAAACAAAATATCGTCTAACAAAGAATATTTAAAAAAGGCGTAAAAATTTTTCAAAAACAATTTAAAACAATATTTCTTTAACGAAAAATTCGTCAAAAACTTATAAAATTTTTTTTAAAGTAGTAAATTAATAAAAAAAATTTTGGTAAAAATAAATTATTAACAAAGAAAATATCGTCAAAATTTTCCATAAATTGAAATAAAAAAAATGTATTTAACGAAAATATCGTCAAAAAAAAAATTAATTCGTTGAAACGCAAAACATTTTATAAAATAATAATAAAATGGTTGAAAAATTGTTAGTTAAATACAATTATAGTAAAAAAATCTGAAAGACAACCAAAATTCATTAAAATTGTCTATCATAAAACAACAACAAGAGAACACTTGTTTAACGAAGAAAATTTCACCAAAACTTTTTATAACTAAGAAAATGTCGTCTATATTTTCTTGGACGAAGAGAATTTCTTTTAAACCTTTTATAACAAAGAGAATATTGTCAGCAATTATAAAAGCTATTCAAAATGAAATAAGTTAAGTTAATATTTTCTTAAACCAAGAACATTTTCGGAACTTTCTAAAACGATACAGTGTTGCCAAAATTGTCTATAGCCGCGTAAATT
Organism: Pollenia labialis; assembly: GCA_949318255.1. NCBI lineage: Eukaryota > Metazoa > Arthropoda > Insecta > Diptera > Polleniidae > Pollenia > Pollenia labialis. The sequence goes on from OX439140.1 coordinate 118,775,210, forward strand.
TTCCAATAACGAAAACTTCTGAAAATAACCTTTGAGAAACTCCAACGCAAAACTATTTCGAACAACAGAAACAAACTTAAATCAAAAGCTTTTCACAATGCACAAGTACAACATGTGGATAAACACAACAAGGAAAACAAAAACAATAGACACAAAATGTAGTCAACTAAAGCCAATCATTGTATAACAAATACTTCACAATAATAAAAGAAAAGAAAAGAAAACAGAAACAAGAGAATAGTAAAAGCTATCAAATTTAATATTCAAATAATGTGGGAGGGAGGCTTGCCGACTTATAGCGAAATATCTAGACGAAAAAAAAAAAATTTAAACTTAAAGAATTTGTTTTAGGGAAGAATAATTTAAGTTTGAATACATAAAAGCAATTGATTTTTTTTGCAAGAATTTAATTGCCTTTGAATAAATCCTTAATATAGCAAAAATATTCATAGAAAATATTTTGCAACTGAACGACTGGTTCGTTTAAAATATTCAAGAGCCCTAAATGTCTAAGTTCGTAGTTGAAAAAGGGTAAAAGTTTTTTTTTGCTTTTTTTGTTTTTTAAACCGCAAAAAAGTGTTTACATTCTTTAAGCCAAAGTTTAGTGAGCACTTAAATTTGAATAGTTTTTGAACGGATTTGATTGTTGGTCGACGTTCATCTGTGTATGTGGGTTTTTGTGTATGCAGTTGTTTGTTTTTCTAGCTGATAGTTTTAATCATGAATAGAGAGCAGTATGATGCAACAACAATAACAACAACAACAACAACAACAGTATCAGGCAGCAGGAGCCGCAGCAACAAAAGACAATACTGCACATTTGTATGCATGAACTTTTGCTAAAATTAAAGTACAATATTGTCATTCACAAAGCCTGCCACAAAAATAAAACTCATTCAGACAAACTCACACATACACACGAACTCTTATACATTAACCCAGAAAAACATTAAAATAAACAGAGAACTTTAACAACAATCTAACACTATGTCAGTGTATGTGTGTATGTGAGTGAGTGCATGACAAAAAGTTTATGCTGTCAGCAACATGACCAACACTTGCACTACAATAAACTGACACTCAGAAGACTGGGGTGATAACAGTATTTGAATTTTCAACAGAAATTTAAAACATTTTTGCAACTTTTTATTAATAAAAATTACATATTTTGAGAAGTCTGTATTTAACTTAGTAGATTAAGCTGTAATTTTCATCGCGGGCTTTTTTTTAGTTTATTTGATTGGCAAGAGGTAGTCTGTAGTCTATTCTGAAGTCAATTGGTGGGCTATCTTGTGACCTAAACCGATTATTACCTTGAATCTAAATTGATGTTTAGCTGGCAGATTATTTAGTAGGTTACCCCTACCCACACACAGTATGCTTTTCTATAGTCTATTTAGCAGACACCTCCGTAGTCTTTTAAGTTAAGTACACAGAAGTTTTCTAAGTATAGTAATAAGTACTCGTTGTCTTCTAAATAGTCTTTTCAGTAGCTACTACTGAGAATAGTCTACTCAGAATGCCATTTAATATGCACCTTAGTTCTATATCAAGTAGGCTTACTTTAGTCTATTGATAAAGCTTAGTAGTCTACCTTGAAACTTCGTAGTCTACCTTGATAGCTGGCTTACTTTGCAGTCCAATCAGTATGCTGCGTAGTAGTCTTTTGAGTAGGCTGCTCAGTGGTCTATTAAGTAAGCTACTCAGAAGTTTTCTTAGTAGAGTTTTTAATGCTCATAGTTTACTTAGTAGTCTACTACGCATTCTATTTAATATTTTTCTCAGTTGCATGTTTAGTAGGCTTCTCAGTGGTCTATTGAGAAAGCCACTAAGTACTCAGGATTATCAGAAGTGGACTAAACACACATAAACTACTTTTTTTAGTAGGCTACTCCCAAGCTTTAGTAGGCAGTTCAGTGGTATATTAAGTAAGCTACTCAGAAGTTTTATTAATATCGTACTTAGCACGCGTAGTCTACTTAATAGTTTTTCAGTAATATTCTCAGTAGTCTACTGAGAAGTCTATTTAGAATTCTTCTCAGTTGTACGAATCCTACTTCTCAACCTACTTTTAGTAGGCTACTCCTAAGCTTATATACTATGGCACTTAATAGTCTATTCTAACGGTTAGCTTGTAGTTTATTCAGTATGCTACCCCGTTTGTTACTCTAAAGATCGTTGAATGTTGTGTTGTAGTTCACTAAGTTTGCTGCTAGTCTATTTAGTAAGAAAATCAGAAGTTTTTTTAAGTAGACTACTAAATAGTCTCCTTCATAGCCGGTTCTGTAGGTTGATAAGTAGCCTATTTAGTAAGCCTCTCATTTGTATATTCAGTAGGCTTATCCGTAGTCTATTTTATGAGCAGGCTAAAAAGGATTTTACTGTAGTAGTGTACTAAGCGTACTAAGTTGTCTATTATAAGTCTTCCCAGTAGCCCGTTTCTGTATTTTTCGCATCGTAAAATTTTCCGCATGAAACCATTGAATCGGGACAGAAACAGTGCAAAATGAAACAAAATGGGTTTTCTCGCACAAGTGTTTCTGTATCTTTCCGTTGCGAGAATTATCTGTCATTTTAATAATTTTCCAGCAATTATTGGAAGGATGCGAGAAAAAGTGTTTCTATAACAATATTTTGCGAAAAGTTTCTTTCAAGAACTGTCAAAATAAGTCACATTTGAATTTGGTGGCGAGAAAAACAACATGTAGATATTTTGAATTTAAAATATGTTTATATACTATTTTTTTTAAATAAATAAAAAAATAGAAGGAATATAAATGATAAATGCATAATTTATATGATGAAAATAAACAAAAAACAATTGTTATATATTGTTAGTTTAAATTTTTGTTAGCCTTTTCTTGTTTTGGTTTTAATCAGTGCTGCCAGATAAATTTGTGTCAAAATCGTCAATTTCCTGAGAAAAAAATAAAAAAGATCGTCTTTTTTGTTTTAAACATCGTGCAATTTAAAATCAATTTTAAACAAATTTGTTTCGACTTTTATTAAAAAATAATCAAACAAAAACATAGTTTAAGTTCATGGGTATTTAATAATTATTATTTAATAATTGAGATATAAATCTTTAATTTACCTATTCTTATAATCTTTTTCTTTTTTACCTGAAATAGACTTAGTAGAATACCTTGTAGTTAAAATTAAAAAAAATCGGTTCATAAATAAACGGGTTAAAGACCCAGTAAAATCTTCGCCTACAAAATAATATGTTAAGTAATCAGAAACACATAAAAGCACTACATACAATTCTACTGAAAAACTAATGAATTTTACAAGGGTTGTGCCAAAAAGAACAAATTCAAAAGTAAGTCATTTATTTTATCTTAATACATCCAGAAAAAAGTAGTTATCGAAGTTCTTATGGAAGAAAGCTACTTAATAACGAGCGAAAGAAGTTATCCATTTTGAAAATGTTTTTACTGGGAGACAAACAAATTTCTTTCTTGCCGGAATAATGGTTTTGGCACAAAAGTGTACATACATATAAGATAAGAATATCAAATATCAATCATATTTTGTATATGTATATAAGAAGTATTAAATGTTCAAAATAAGCCAAGTCGGTCCATTACTTTCCCTCGAAATTTTGCTTTTGGCGATACATTTTTTAGGGAAGAAACAAACAATTTCGAGGACAATTTTCACAATAGGGATAAATATAAAAATTTAAGCAGCCTTGTTTCTAAAAATATCTTTTTTTCTAATAAACAAACATATAAAACTATTTACAATTATCTTATTTCGAAGACTAAGGGGCTTATAGTGTAAAACGCAACGCCAACAATTTCATTAAAAGCAAAAATAAAATCAAATATATTTTATAAATTTGTTGTTGCTTTCTACAGACATTCATATTATTTTTTTGTTAATTTTCAACGCCACAAAATAGAAGTGTTTGAAATTTAAAAATTCAAGATGAATTTCTATAGAAAGTAACAACAAAATTATAAAATATTTTTGATTTTGTTTTTGCTTTCGTCACTTTTTTAGAAAAAATCATCAAAACGTCACTTTGTTAATATCGGAACAAAAAATCGTCAAGATGACGATAAATCG